>OX461808.1:26715239-27315239 GCA_949802685.1 Dicyrtomina minuta | reverse complement strand
CAAAGCTTTTGTTTTATAAGAATTTTGTTTTCGACACTGACAGCTATAAGGCTGAAATAATTATTTTATTTACTAAAAGCAAACTGAAAACTAGAAAAGTACCTAAAGTAGGACACAAATATTCGAAAATCTGGCGCTTCGTGCCGGATTTGGGGACCGTGGACCGAAAGTAGATGCTGATCTTACACCGAAATCGTTTTAGCAATAAAAAATCGGCCGCTTCGCGCCAGATTTGTCCACTGTGGGCCCGAAGTAGATGCTGAGCTTACAGCTAACTGTTTTAATCACTGGAAAACTTTGTGGATATAAGAAGGCTAACATAAAGTCTTTGCAATTAGTGTCCGTAAAATTAGTCTAAGTTGCAAGTTTTGTTGGTGAAAATAGACGGGATTTGAGTGGTGCTGGTACATGTGGGTTTTATAACAGCTCAGTTTTAAGTTGGTACGCCGGCACGAGTGTGCTAGTTACAAACTTTGCGGGTACCATTTGGCAGGGTATAAGTGACCTGAAAGATCTTTTCGAGAAACCACAAGAGACGGTGGTGCAGGTTGTAGTTAGCTGGGTACGACTAGTGCCAATGCGAGAGGGCTTAGAAAGAATAGCACCTGTTGCCTGTACGAGTGGGTAATTAGCGAGATTTAATGCAATCAGTGGACCAGGTAGAAGTATTAAAACTAGGTTTGTAAAAATTTTGTCATGTCTGGTCAATAAGTTGAGTTAAGTATTGATGGCCTTAAGATATACGTTTACCTGATGCATAATTTAAGTGACGTCACTTACAGATCATCCCATTAAACAAGTGATAATATTTTAACGTCTATCACGCACGATCTTGATAAAAAAGTTATTTTTAACGTCATTTACAGACGATTCCAATAAACGAGTAATATTATTTTGTAGCGTCATTTACAGTCGATCGCAATAAAAGAGTGATATTTTTGTGATGTTATTTACGGACGATCCCAATAAACGAATGCTTTTGTTTGTGACGTCATTCACGGACAATTTGAATAAACAAGTAATATTTTCTGTGACGCCATTTACGGATATTCCCATAAACGTATAATATTTGTTTTGACATCATTTACGCACGATCGTAAGAGACGAGTTTTATTTTTTGTGACGTCATTCACGGACAATCCTAATAAACGAGTGATATTTTTTGTGACGTCATGAACGGACAATCCTAATAAATAAGCAATATTTTTTTGACGTCATTTACGGACGATCTTAATTAACGAGTAATATTTTTGTGACGTCATTTACGGACGATCACAATAAAACAGTAATATTTTTTGTGACGTCATTTACGGACGATCCTAATAAACGAGTCATATTTTTTTTGACGTCAATAACGGACGATTCCAGTAAAAGAGTAATATTTTTTTGACGTCATTTATTGACGATCCTAATAGGTGAGTAATATTTTTTTGTAGCGTCATTTATAATCGATCGCAATAAACGAGTGATATTTTTGAGACGTTATTTACAGACGACCCCAATAAACAAATGCTTCTGTTTGTGACGTCATTTACGGACGATCCTAATAAACGAGTGATATTTTTTGTGACGCCATTTACATATATTTCAATAAACGTGTTATATTTTTTATGACGTCATTTACGGGCGATCCCAATAAATGAGTAATATTTTTTAAGACGTCATTTACGGACGATCTCAAACGAGTAATATTTTTTGTGACGTCTTATACGGGCGATTACAGTAAAAGAGTGATATTTTCTGTGACATCATTTGTAAGCCATCCTGCTTATCCCCCCCCCTTCCACTCAAACTGGACTGTTTAAGCTGGTAACAATTAAGTAAGATTTACTTGTTCTTTTAATTCAGTGGCAGGCTAATTTGAATACACGAAGTTTCACCAGATGTTTCTGTACATACATTTCATACGCTAATGCTTAAATCCACTGGTTTTTCTTTGTATACTTTTTAATGCGTTTTGACATGGGTCCATTTACCCATTATTTGTAAAAAACTGGTTGGCCTGATCCATTCCAAAAACAATAGGGCACTTTTCCTTCGCTTTTGTAGTCGTTTAAAATTTATTTAAGGAAAATCAATTGCAAACTGTGACTTGTAGCGCATAAAGAACAGACAGATAGACAGACAGACAGACGGAAATGACCATTTCAATAGATGCTTAAGCTCGGCTTCTGAAAACGAATAAAAAGCATGAACTTGAAGCGAAAGATGTTTGTTTTTGAACTTTCCTGCTTGCGTTTTCAAATATTTTTAAGAAAAATAAAAATAAACGCTCATTCAAATAGAGTGATGCCCTTGGGCATCGTCCATACATCTTAAATACATTTTTTAACTTTTTTCACCCCTTCCCTTTACAAGTCAAAAACCGTGACCATTGACGAACTACACCCCATCCTATCTAAAGCAGCTTTGGCAGTCATATGTGGCAGTGCGGAACGGTAGCAAGTGAACTAAATTCATTTTACACGTAATTTAACTTGATTCTGATTTATGCGTCAGTTGTTTTTGAAGAATTGAATATTTTGAGTTTGGCGTCTAATTGATATTTAGAATTGACTAACAGTTTTACTATTGAGTGGAAGTAAAAGAAAGTGACCAAGTCTTAATGTTAGGAATTGGTGTCACTGTTGAGGCCAGCGGGTCTAGTTAAAGTTTTATAACATCAGAGCCGGACCAGCATTTTTTATTTTTGGTGCTATAGAATAGATATGGCGGCATAAACGGCAATTTAGTTTGGTTGGGACTTTACACTTATAGCCCGCCCTCGCAAATTCAATTCCAAATTCACGAATCCTTTGGCACATTATGCTAGCAACACATAGGGTAAATTACATATCGTCTGTGAAGAACCAAAATGACCAATTTCCAATTTAAGCTACAGTCAAATTGAGCTATGTCATAATACCAGAATGAGGAGCATACGTAAAATGTTAACTACGAGTTTTTAAAAACAAAAAATGTTCTATTCTCATTTTTTTAACATTGTAAAATGTCCTTTTTACATGTTTTTGAAAAGGTGCAAAATGTTCTAATTCCAAGTTTTTAAAAAGGAGCAAAATGTTCTAATTCCAAGTTTTAGAAACGGTGCAAAAATGTCTAATTCCATGTTTTCGAAAAGGTGCAAATTGTTCTAATTCCAAGTTTTGGAAAAGATGCAAAATGTTCTAATTCTATATTTTTAAAAAGGTGCAAAAATTTTTAATTCTATGCTTTTAAAAAGTGCTCAATGTTCTGTTTAAATGCTTTTCATACATATTTGAATATTTTTGTAGATATGTGATATTTGTTAGCTAAAATGGATATAGGTCATTTAGGTTCTTCACAGACGATATGCTAGTCTGATTATTATTATTTGCAGTGTTAGTGGGGATAAGCCACTTGTACACATTGAACTTCTCCTACGATTTTATGAATTAACCCTTTATCGGTGTGTCTTTGGACAGGTACAGGTCCTAACGGATGACACCCTGATCTTAAAAAAATTATCGTTCCGTTTTACACTGCACTGTTTTGTAATATTTACGTTTTAACGTCTGTGCTCTGCACCAATCTTCGTTTAACAATTCAAATTTGTTACACTTGAAGGTCCGGATTGCTACACTAATTATTTTTTATTGTCTGTATTTTAATTAAACTACACATACCTATAGGGTTTGGGGTTGTCACACTTGAAAGCGACTCAAGCTTGTGAGCAGGTTGTGCGCTTTAGTTTTTAACTATTTGCAATTTTCATAGTGCCATTTGACATCCAAATACAAATTTATGTAATTCTGATTGGTACGAAGCGTGATGCAAAAGTTATGTATTCCCAATTTCAAATCAGTGTGAACACGGACAAATTTAAGATCTGATGCAAAAGTTTTCAACAGAATAAAAGGTTAAGCCTAGCTGAAACATTGTTGTTGTGACTTATTTTAGTGAAGCCATTTAAAAGCTTGAACTGGGCAAACCACAAGTCAAGTTGACAAACGCCAGTCACTACATTTAATATACTGTAAGCAAGCGCTAAAAGTGAGAAAAATATTTTAAATTTTTTAATCGCAGCGGCAGCAGACCGGGTTGCTAACTTGCTAGTAATAATATTATTTTATGCATTTTAATTTTTAATAAAGGAAAATAAAAGCAGGAAATAGAAACTTTACACTTGGCGTCAGTACTTCTTCTTAAATGTTTTGAACTATCCACAAAACGCGGTTTCTAAAACTCTGAATGCGGTTTTGAGCGTTTCCTTTGAGTTTCCAATCCTCAAAATAACATTCGTATATTTCCTCATGGAACATGTTTACATTGTGTTTTAAATGCAGTTTCTGCTTCTTTCTTTAGTTATTTTTAGAATTACTTCTACGAGACCAGGAGAACGTTTACATATGAACTGAAAAGCAGCTTACACGTTCTGCACAATTATTTAAACTTTTAACACGTCATTCGTGGCCCAGTGATTATTTTATTTTAAAATGTGAGCCTATAAATTTTCCATCGCAACAGTTTCCCATTTCTTATTCACTTCACCGCAATAAAGTTGCTGCATTGTCTATTCAAATTATTTTCGAGTTAGCTACGCTTTAAGTCAGCGCCACGTAAGTGCACACAAAATTGTACCTTCACACTTCACGATTCAAACATCCATGTAATTAAATACTCACAAAAAGTAGAGAAACTGCTGTCGACAATACGTAATAATAAGTTCTAGAAAAAAAATCGTTTTCTGTTTCTAAACATCGTTTCTCATCTAATTGAAGGATTGAGGAAAATTGAATTTCAAGTACCATTTGCTGTACTAAGCACGTCTTGAGTTGATTGGCATTACAGTTTAGCCTGGATATAAGAAATGGCGAGGAATCAGAATATAACCGGAGTAAACGTAACAGGAAATTTACTTGCCAATGACATAAGCGTTGTTATAGCGAATCAGGTGAGCAAATCTATTGCTAACTTTCCTTTCTATCCAGCGCAAACATTTTTAATATTTATTTCATTATCATATAAATATTTAACTCTATTTTGAATATGAAATTAAACAGTTCGCTTAATTGGTAGATTTTGTAATGTTGAGTACAGCCTATTGTAAGTGTAAAGCCCTATTTATATTTTTTGTAGCCCCAAGATCCTCCGCCAAAAAATATCAGATTCAAAGTTGAGAAACCAATTCAGACGTTTACTGGGAGAGAAGCATTTCTTGAGGACCTTCATAAGGTCATTAAGGAAGGTCAAATAACAGTTCTGACGCAGGCGCCCATTTCAGTTGTGGCTGCCACCGGAGGAATTGGCAAAACCGAAACCGTGCGCATGTACATCCAACGTCATACGCATGAGTACGATCATGTCATTTGGATCGACGCGGAAGACACTTTGTCCTCGAAAAACCAATTCACCCAACTCGCCATCAAATTAAATATTTCTACAGACTTTGACGGGATACCGAAGGAATTTGAGTTGATCCAAGAACAAATTTTTGAGAAACTGCTTCAAAATGGAAACGTGGTTCTTCTTGTTTTTGACAATGCAGAAGCTTTTGAAGACGATGAAGAGTTTAAGTTGAACGGAATCAGATGTCTCCTCCCAAAATCTTTGTCCCCATTCTTAGTTGAGCCCACAGTCGTTGTCACTTCACGAAACCAAAACTGGAGCCTCCAGAAAGTCATTCAACTGGATCTGTGGACCGAAAGTGAAGTCGTCGACTTTGTGATTCAAAGACTTGGACTCCAAGAAACACATGAAAACAAGGAACTGGCGACACAACTTGGAAATCTCTCCGGTTGCCTCCCCATCGCGCTTCAGGCAGCAGTCGCGGTGATTCTGCAGCAAACAAAACGAAGAAAAAAGTATGGAATTCAAAATTTAATTGAAGAGTACCACAACGGAAGCAGAAACGTGTTGGCGCAGAAGCCGTTGGATGCAAACATGAGACCCACGCGCATGAGCGACACAATGTTGGTACTGTGGAACATTTCCTTGGAAAAAATAGCAAAATTCCCAGACGGTGACTTAGCAATTAAAATCCTCTGTTTCATGGCTCACTTGTCCCCCACAAGAATCCCACAGGATTTTCTATTTGTTCTGTTTAATAAAGACTTCGCCCAAGATTCCATTGAAAATGCATTGGAAATTCTGGAGAACTATTCTTTAATCACATGTTTGAGCTCCGCTGACTCTGACTCACACAGTTTCTCCATCCATCGAATGGTCCAAGACGCAACGATAGAAAATCTGAGAGCCGAGGAGAAACAGAAGCCACCTTTAATTTTTAATGAGAACACATTTATAAACGAAATGGAAGTCCTGATGAAATTATCAGCTCATACGATGAATTACATGGAAATTTTAAACACCCGCGAAATTCGACGTGGAGGTGAAATTGTAGAGAACTTGGTTCACATCACAAATCACGCATACAAAAATCTTGACGTGAAGGAGTTTAGAGATTTGACTGTGAAAGTTGCTGGAGTCTTAAGAAGTACAAATGATTTTACAAAATCCATTGAACTCTACGAAAGAGTTCTAAAAGCGACGCCTGCATCAAACGTTAAAAAAGAGATTTACGACAAAATTGAACTCAAATGGAGTCTAGCCTATGCTTACAGAGCTGGAGGGTTTGATCAGAAATCAATTGAGTTATTTGCAGAAGTTCTGGGGGATAAGACACGGTCACTGGGCCCACATCACAAAGAGACACTCGAAACAAAAGGCGATATTGCAAATGCATTTCGTCGTCTGGGGAATTTCAATGAAGCAGCTACACAGTTCAATGAAGTTCTTCAAGACTTTCGAAATATTCAAGACACTCAAAGCGAATCTTTCCTTAATACTAAAAACAACTACGCAGTTCTTTTTTGGAATCAAAGGAAGACTGAAGATGCATTGAAGCTTTATACACAAGTGTTGGAAGAACGCGAAAAGAATCAAGATTCAAAGCCAGAGGACCTCATAAGAACGAAAGGAGATATAGCGAATCTGCTGAGGGAACAAGGGAAGTTAGAGGAGGCATCTGCGATGATGCTTCAAAACATTTCAGATGCCACTCGAGTGTTGGGATCCTGCCACCTCACTACATTCCTACTTAAAAGAAATTACGCAGACCTACTTCGTAACCAAGGGAAGCATAAAGAAGCGGCGCAGTTTTATTTGGAGTTGTTGGAAATACAAGAAACTGAATTAGGCTCCGAGCACCCCTTAACACTTGGCACAAAGAACAACTTGGCTGCTTTATATATTGCCACTAAGGAGCTTGACAAAGCGTTGCACTTGTTGGACGTCGAGGTACGCGAAAAAGTCTTTGGCCCAGAGCATCCGGAAACAATGACTACTGCTCATAACTTAGCGATTGTCATGAGGAAACAAGGAAAGTTTAAGGAGGTTTTGGCATTAGAGAACAAAACTTTAAAACTCCGCACACAAGTTTTAGGGCTAAATCATCCAAAGACACTGAACCAAATGCACAACATAGGTGTCACACACTATAGAATGAAAGAATCGGACGAGGCTGCGAAAGTATTTCAAGATGTTTTGCAGCGTCGTGAGGAAGTGCTGGGGAAAAACCATCCTGAAACAATGAAGACATCAAAATGGCTCACAAAGTGTAGAACATTGATTGAGGAGCGAAACGGTTTCATTGAAAACTGGAACGCGATGGTTTGGGCGACGTTCACGTATTCATTCATGCATTAACTTTAATTATTGTTTTTTTAAAGGTTCGAATTTATTTACTGTTCTGTCTTGCTTACACTTTCAGGCTGCACGGGAAACTTTTTACACCCCACAATCTATAGAAGACAAAAAGAAAAATTGTGAAATACTGTGAATCTAGTGAAGTCTATTTCCGAAGCTCGCAGAAACAAATTAATAAAACAAATTTGAGAAAAATTAGGACGTTTTAAAAACATTGAAACGAACAAAAATGCTGTAATTTAAATCATAGGATTTTTGTGTTTGTACTTCGTTGCTTCTGTCTTTTAAAATTTTCAACCAAAATAAAAAAAAATGCAAATTTTTAAATTAAATAAATTTCTTAGTCAGACAAATTATATACCACCCCCCCCCCCTTGCTACGTCAGCTTAAACTTGAGCAGTAAAATGAGGCAGTGTTGAACACGAGAATGTAAACTGAGTCGATTCTACATGGAATGGTATTTGGAGCATTTTTCACTTTTCGAAAACTTAAAAAAAAAGAAACTGCTTCTTCTATTGTTATAAATATTCAAGTGGTTTAATTAAATAAAATTATGATATAGTATTTTTTCATGCAGTAAGGTTAGTATTAAAGAGACTCTAAATGAATATAAATGATGTTACCCAAGTTACTGCTTTTTTTAGAATCTTCCTGCATCTTATCGTTACGTAAAGTTCTATCTTCAGCATTGCATAACATCATTATCAGACTAAAATCACTTTCTACTGATGACTTCATTTATAGATGTGGATGTGGAAAACACCTTTAAGACGTGTGTCCATTTTAAAAGCATAGAATTAAGTTGTGCAGCAGCCACGTTAAATCATATCGTTAAAAATTACACCGAAAGGTAAATCATAACCAGTAGGTACATTATTTTGGGTAAGTCACATTTTTACTCTTAAAATTTTAAATAAATGCTGATTTGCATTTCGAGGGCAGGTTATTATTCTCAAGGCTTCACGTTTCTTCAGTTTTCTGTAGAAGCTCCAATTGTAGAGCGACAATAAATTGCGTGACATCATTCATAGACCACCCCTTGTGTGTTTGCTCTAACAATCTCTATAATTCAAAAGCTGCAAGGCGTGCAAAAGGTATGTATTGAATGCAGCAGAATGCAGCTGATTGACACTGGCCTGCAACGAGGGGAAAAATAGTGACACAAATTACAATAACATTTTCTTCTCAAAAACCGCATGTTTACTGTACTTTTACTTATGTGCCATCTAAACCCAGAACATGCAGCAAATTGCTATCGTGCTCAAACGCGCTGGCGATTCTGCTGCCCTTTTAATTACATGTTAACAGTGAAGAAGCAAAATCATTTTGTCATTTTAAGCTGAATACAAAATTCATTAAAAATGGTAATATTCTTCACTTTTTGACAACATCTAGATAGAATATTTTGCACTTTGTGAAAACATGTGAATAAAATATTTTGCACTTTGTAAAAACATTAGCCTAATTTTTGTAAGTAGCAGGTTTTGAAATTGGCGGGTAACATGTGTTTCGATTGAATATTATAACTGAACTTAAACGAGAAAAGTAGTTTTGTGTTTTCTCTATACAAATCACACAATTTAAAAAAATGGTTATTTGGTAATAATCGCATTGTGTACGTGCTTACATACTACTAATACTTAACAGTCTGGCACTTTGAGTCATTTGTGGCCTGATGTTAATCAAAAATCCGGCGCTTCGCGCCGGATTTGTCGACCGGGGGCCCGAAGTAGATGCTGAGCTTACAGCGAATAATTTCTTTAATAAACGAGTAGAACCCTATTGTGGCAACGCTTAAACTACGACAGCACCTAACTTTACTTTAACTTCTCCTACTTTAATTTTTAATTTTTAAATCGCAACAAATAACTAGGGGATTATTAAAATCATAATACTTGGATAACGTCATTTATGAACGATGCGTGCAGTTATTCTTGTGACATTCTGCGTTCAAACTATCTGTTTACCTAATGTTGAAACAAGTGCAGAAATTCTTTTTTTCTCCTTAAAATAGTGATGTGTAAATGACGTCATTTGTGAATGAAGTATGAATACTGGAAGCATTTCATATTATGGGTACCCGTTTAGCCAATTTTAAAACTAATGACAGGCGGGATTTCTAAAATAGTAAAATTTAAATAACGTCATTCATGGACGATCTATGTACGTACGCTTGAAAAATTCGTGGTTAAGAATACATGTTTACTTTATTTTGGAACTAATGGCATGGGAATCTTTAAAATCGTAAAATTTGTATGACGTCATTTATGGACAATCCCTGCACGCATACTAGCAAAATCGTATGTAAAGGATTTATGTTTCCCTTTATTTATAAATTAATGACAGTAGGGATCCCTAAAATAGTGAAATTTGTATGATGCTATTTATGGACGATCTTTGCACGCATACTAGCAAAATCCTATGGTAAGGATATATGTCAACCTAGTTTCCAAACTTATGACAGTTTGGATTCCTAAAATGGTAAAATTTGTATAACGTCATTTATAGACGATCCCTGCACGCATACTTGTAAAATCTTATGTTTAGGATATATGTCGACCTAATTTCTGAACTAATGACGGTGGGGGTCCCTAAAAAAGTAAAATTTGCATGACATAATTCATAGACGATACCTGTATGTACGCTTGAAAAATCCAATGTTAAGGATAAATGTTTACCTAATTTTAGAACTAATGGCATGGAAATCTCTAAAATGGTCAAATTTGAATGACGTAATTTCTGGGTGATCCCTGCATGCCTACTAGTGAAATCCTATGTTAAAGATATATGTCAATGTATTTTTTTAACTTATGACAGTGGGGTCCCTAAAATGGCAAAATTTGTATGACTTCATTTATGGATGATCCCTGCAAACATACTAGTAAAATCCTATGTTGAGGATAAGTATTAACTCAATTTTTGAACAAATGACAGGGGGGATCCCTAAAATGGTAAAATTTGTATAACGTTATTTATAGACGATCCCTGCACGCATACTTGTAAAATCTTATGTTAGGATATATTATGCTAACTTAATTTCTTAACTAATGACGGTTGGGGTCCCTAAAAAATTAAAATTTGCATGACATAATTTATAGACGATCCCTGTATGTACGCTTGAAAAATTTAATGTTAAGGATAAATGTTTACCTAATTTTGGAACTAATGGCATGGAAATCTCTAAAATGGTCACATTTGAATGACGTAATTTATGGGTGATCCCTGCATGCATACTAGTAAAATCCTATGTTAAAGATATATATCAACGTAGTTTTTAACTTATGACAGTGGGGTCCCTAAAATGGCAAAATTTGTATGACTTCATTTATGGACGATCCTTGCAAGCAAACAAGTAAAATCCTATGTTGAGGATAAATGTCAACCCAATTTTTGAACTAATGACAGTGGGGATCCCTAAAATGGTAAAGTTTGTATGACGTCATTCATTGACGGTCTCTACATGCATACTAGTAAAATTCTATGTTAAGGATATATTGAACTAGTTTACATGCGCAGTAAAATGTGAAATAAGAAAATGTGGAATAAAAAAAGATAACTTAAATTATCCCGCATTTTATTAATCCACATTAAGAGAAGCGTTTACATGCCGATGTAAAATGTGGCATTAAATACAGCAAGGATAATCAAGGATGACAATGAAAGCTTGAAACGGCGCGCGGAATTTTGAAACCGCCCTTATTCCACATTTTCCCACTATCCTACCTAGAACAAGTGGAATATACTATGCCACATTTTATTTCACATGTGACGTCATATTCCACATTCGGTCTAATTCCGCATTCCTGTGCGTTTACATGCACTACCAATGTGGAATTAAAAAAGTCGAATAAAGCCTTTATTCCACATTTTATTCCACTTTTCCGTGCATGTAAACTAGGTCATTATTATGTCAACCTAATATCTGAGGTAATGCCTGTCTTGATATATAGAAAGTTGGAGTTGGTCTCTGTTCCCCAGGTATGATGAGAAAGCAATGCAGGGTGCATCATAAGCTGTGGTAAACTCATAGAAAGGGATACAGAATTGACAATTTTGGTTCCATTTCTTAAATATTGAAAAAGAAATGACGCACCCTGCAGGTACACTTTTTAGTATGTCCTTAAAGAAAGCATGGAATCCTGGTTTTTGGTCACAATAATTCAGATTCTTGTTCCGTTCCACTGATAATTACGGAAGATCAACTTAACCAATTGTAACTAAAAACCATACAGCACATGTACATCGCATTTAGAGTCAAATAAAATTTGTTTCACCGAAGTCGGTTTTGAAATGCAACCTGTAGCGCACAACAAAGAGGTGGACAAGACAAGCACACATATTAAAGCTCAGGATCTCAAAATATTGAAAATTGCTCCACTGCTAAAATCGCAAAAACTATTCATGCGATGTTGCCCAAAAACTATACAGCACTTTTACCTCGCTTTTCTGAGCGATTAAAAGTTGTTTGACTTTTATCGCTTTAAAACTCTGACCTGTAGCGAAGTTGCTACAGACGGACAGAGGTACACAGACAGACAGACGGACACCAAAACCATATTATAAGATGCAGCTAAAGCTCAGCATCTAAAAACAATGTATTCGTAGTAAGGCTACGTTACTGTTAAGGCTGCCATTAAACAAGGGCTTTAGCCCTTGTTTTATGGTTAAACCTTATAATTTGTGCAATGACTAATAAGATACTCACAATTACAATAGGTGTGGGTGAGTTTCTATATTTCAGAAAACCGTGCCAAGCTCACTCGTGCCAGTGATATTTGTATCAACCAGCATAATTGTTACCTATTGGAGTCATAGTAGCTCTATTCTTTCCGTTACGGACCTCACAAGTACCAGGATCACCCGTACTCGACTACTCGTAATACGAAAACTTTCACCTACCCCACTCCTACTGGCACCAATCGTACCCTGCTCATTTGTACAAGCAAAACTTGTACGTAGACTACTTTTACTGCACGGGCGGTATGCTAGGTTTATTGCAGCACACTAAGCACATTGCTTTAAGCTCAGCATCTACCTCGGACTCCTGGTCGCAAAATCCAGTGCTAAGCGCGGGATTTCGCTATGAATTACTTTAAGGACATCAAAAGACTGCTGTTGTTGACTAGTGAATTAAATGCCAATGTAATACTCGTAGAATGTTATGTCCGAAATATTATAGAGACACCCTGGGCGTAGCTTTGGAATATTCTTCACCAGCTAATTTAGTTTATTAATTAGGCGACAGGTTTAATAAAAACACTAGAATGGTTGACCAATAATTTCGGATCAGATATTCATTTTCGCCTGTTTTTGAGGTAAGTAGGTGCCTACAATTCCATAACGTTTGTTTTATAAGAATTTTGTTTTCGACAGCCCAGCACTGACAGCTTAAAGGCTGAAATTAACATTTCAGAAGACGTTGGAATTGTAGTCAAATAGCTCAAATTCATTTTTAGCCATATTCCTGTCGTTATATCAAAAGTACCTTAAACATCTGCGGTGTCCAGAAAATAGACATATAAAATGCACAGTAGTAAAGCGTTTGCTAGTAACAAGGGAACTATAGGAAAGTAAGTACCTGAAGTGGGACACGAACATTCAAAAAGTGATATCTGTGTTGGATGTTGTTTGTGGTAGATACAAATCGTCATAACTGACTGGAAAGTACATATTTAGCGCAGCTTGGAGAATGAGTCGCCCAAGTCAAGGAAGTCGCATTTTGAATATTTCTTGAACGGTGAAAAACATAATTTCACAATTTTAAATTTCTATTACCCGTTTAGACACGTAACGATGATGCAAGTTTAAACGTTTCTTTTAATAAACAAATGTTTTGTTTTGGTGGTAACATTTTTTTTAATTTTTATTGAAATGCTTAAACCTTTTAAATTAACTTTAAATAACTACTACAAATTACAGAATAGTTGTAGATTCGTATGGTTCACACCAATAGGCGAATTAACTCAGATACAAGTTTTTGAAACTTGGTCGATCAGTTTGAGTAGATACACGTATATAAAATAAAGCTATAGTTTACGTCGCTTTAGTTGTTTGGCAGTTTCCGAAATAGAAAAGCGTGGATCAAGATATTAATTTCATTAGCAGCCCATAACCGAATATTTAAATATTTGTTTGTTTGTTTCTATTTCTACAAAATAAATTGACAGTTGAAGCCTTAACCAGTGCTAATCAGATGAAGCTTCTTTCACTTGAACATTTATTCCAAATATTCTTATTTGTTTCTGCACGAAACTAAATTCCTTTAATATTTTCACTTATTCGCTGCAATGTGAGCTCAGTCGTCCATTAGAGGTGTAGGAAGAACAACTAACCCTTTAAAGCATTACCTGACACATAATTTGCAATTTAATCATTTTCTAAGACAGTCAACGTGGACAAATTTATTTTCGTATTTATTTTAACTGGAGTGTGGATTAAAATACGGACATATCAAACTTCAATACACAATTTCACAGAATAATTTAGGTCAACGATAGTCAAAATGGCTAGCTCACTTGGAATTGCCAATTTTGTAACAATTAAACTTCTCTCAAAGCTTTGCATTATTCCAATTGACTTCAATTCTAAAACAGGACAAATTCGGAAGTTTTCCTCATTTTTTAAAATATTGACGTCATATTTTAACGTAGCTTTTTTTGTGCTGTGTACATTGTATAAATGTGTGACGTTTGTTAACCAACTACAGCAACCACTTGAAACTTTGAACTTCAATCACATTTCAGTTCATTTTATAGTTTCCGTCAATTTTAGTTTCCTAGCTTACTTTATTCTTATATTTCGACCACATTTAAACGACACTATTGTTGCGTGGAACGGAATTATTATTGAAAAAGGGAAGGAACAAATTTTTAATGTACGAAATTGTTCCAAACAAGAATTACTTATTCAGTATATTTCGCCGATGATCTTAGTAGCAGTTATTGGTCTTGTGTCAATTATTCTAATTGACCCAACAACACCGCATCTTTATTACCAAATTTTGCCAACTCAGCTTCAAACAACATTTTCTTACACAATTTTAGGGCTTTTAGAATTGTATATTTGGATTGTTGTTGCGTTTAACAGTTACATTATTTTATTCATTCAGCTCACCTTCCTTGAAAATTGCAGTCAACGACTCAGAATTGGAGTGCAGACGATTAAAACGTAAGTAATTTTAATTTTATTGTATTTATTTAAATGTATTCTTCATTTCCGTATAATTGGTTTCATTGTATTTTAAAGAAACACTGAGAATCAACTCGTAGAAAAAAAGGGAATTCAGGAAGCATTCAACGATTGTCGCAAACTCCAAATTTTAATTCATTTCTTCAATCTGAGCAACTCTGCAATCGTATTTGGGTACAAGATTTATTTGCTTAAATTGTCAATTATTGGATTCTTTGTGGCGATTAAATTCCACGACCAATTTGTTTTCCTTGCGTCTCTGAATGCATTCATTGCGTGTAACTGTGTGTTAATCTACTCTATCATTTACGAGAAAGCTTTTCAGATCCCACAACTTGTGAAGGAATACAAAAGCGCAATATTGGTTTCACTCAAAATGGCTGACAGCCTGCACCGACCACTTCGTTGGGGAAAAAGAATCATGATACGAAAAGATGTTTTTATTTTTGAAATGGAGCGCGAAATTCGGTCGATCCCCAACACTGGGATCCAAATAGGGCGATTCAACAAGATGGAAAGGATGTCTACGCTGATTTTTCTGGATTTTGTTGCACAAAATGTGGCAAGCTTGCTTATCACATTTAAATAAATTTTACTGATTAGTCCAATTAACTATTTTAAGTTGTTGCTAGTGGCAACAGATGCAACGTGTAGACCTGCTTTACTTTAGAATACCTAATTATTGACTTATGTAAAAATAACAGATCACTATGGGCTTGGATACTGTAACATACGTAAAATAATTTTAAGTGTTTAATATGTAGGGTATAGAAATGAATATAAAAATAATATACGCTTAATACACGTAGGTAATTAATTACTTGCGCTATTCACACGTAAATGCAAGTTTCAGTGTATTAGTTACCACTTAAAAATATTGTAGAACATCAAAATATGTAGTTGTAGAAAAAAACTACAATTTTTGCAAGCTCCTGAAAAGTTTAATTCTACAATTTTTTGCAACCTAACAGATACAGGGGGAACACGAGATTTATTTATTAGACCTTGATTTCACTAAAAAAGTTAACCATTGTTAGCCTTAAGAAAATCGCTTTCAGATTTAACAATGGTTAACTCCGAAAGCGTGTTTCTTAAGGCTAACAATGGTTAACTTTTCTAGTGAAATCAAGGTCTTACATGCTAAAAGAAAACAAAATTAGAGACTTTTGCAAGAATTTAAAGTTTGCAAATTGTCAATTTTTGCAACTTCAAAGTTTGTGCATACAGAATATTTATTGCAAATTTAAAAAGACGAAACATACAAATTTTGCATTACTATTAATAGTAAAAATAACGTAATATTATGCTAAAAGTTCATATAATATTTTAAAAGATCGTAGATTTGTTAAAAGACAGTTAAAGTGTTGATTGGTAAGGACTAGTCCACAAATAATGTCATGAGTAAGGGAGGGGCGGACCTATAGTCACGTAGTACTAATGGTATTCCAGGTTGAAGTTTGCGTTTACGCAATATTACGGTTTTGACAAAGAGATGAAGATATGTAATCTAAAATGGTGATAATTTAGGTGACATCATGTATGGATCATCCCTTATATCTCCGTTCCCGCAGTTCTTTATATCTTCACACAGATACAAACAGACTAAAGTAGAGATACTTCTACTACTGATACACGCATTTCTTTAAATATCCTAATAGATTTTATTCAATGACATCTTAAGATTTCTAAAAATTAACTTAATTGATTCCCTTACTTAAGGAGCAAAAACATGACGGTTACAAAAACTTGAAAGTGCCAAATGGACTAACGATAAATAACACGATTTTTTAAATTGTGAATTTAACTATTAGTACGGATTTTTTTAAAGGTCTTTAAATGTATGTATGTATGTATGTATGTATGTATGTATGTATGTATGTATGTATGTATGTATTAAATTATTGCATATACGGGCCTCAGCCCACACACAAATCTGATTAATATTTTGGTTAAACTAGTTTTGTTTAAGCAAATTATTTGTTAAACCATCGTAGCTCATATAATATTTGTTCTTAAAATTTAACATATTTTATGTAATGCAATATTAATATAATATTTTTTGATTCACTTATCTGAATATTACCTTCCGTATTTAACAGTTTATATCTATTTTAATACGCATCATTAGCAGTTGTATCTTCTAATTCATTTTTATTTATTGCACACAGTCTGCATAAAGCTGTATTTTAGAATTAAACACTAACAATTCCCTCTAAGATTAAATTTGCACAGTTTGTTGCACTTGTATTTTTCACTCATTATCTTGGTTGAAAAGCTAGCTTTATTTGAACATGCTATAGGAAACTATTTAGCGTATTTTTTAATAATATTGTGTCCTTGTAAGTGTCAACTCTAATAGCTCCAACAACAGCTCATTTATCACTCGCAGGTTTAAGTACAGTTACTAATTTTAATAAATTATATTAGTTCATTTAACATAGACGAATTTGAAACTTTAATTTTAGTTTGAACTAGTTAGATTATATCGTTTAGGTTATAAAATAATTACAGCGGTGCACCTTGGTCAGAGTTATTCCGTCACTAGTGTATCTGATGCCATCAGCTTCAAAAGAGTAACTTCCAACGTATTTACTAGTTTTGATTGAAGGGTCCTGTTTCTTTATCCAGTTCTGTAAGGTGCATGTAGACTTCTTGTTCTTTTTTGCTTCGGCACTGTTTGATGTAGACTTGCGGTAAAGCCTCCTTCAATTAAGAATTCTTTTGAAGCACCAAAGAAACTTTATCCTTGTCAGCTAACTGGACAAAAAAAAGCGGCAGTTTGCCTTCAGTTCTGTTTACGATTCGTTTTGCCTTGACACATTACTGATTTAGCATCCTCGACTGAAGAGCAACTAACGGGTAGACCTTTGGTTAAGATTTCTTTACTTCTGTTCGGTCTCTCAGGCTCGTTGACTTTTGTCTCAACAGTTTGAAATCGTTTTCCTAACTCACTAAATCTTGCTTTCATAATATTCACTTTAATTTCTTGTCTGAAGGTAGCTTTATTCATCCTAGTCTCTAGTGATTTCCATTTTGATTCCATGTTAGTTTCCAAAGTTACTAGTCTTGAATATATTTCTTTCTTGAAGGCTTGAATCAAAGTTATATTGTTAGCAGTGATTTGTGTTGTTAGTTGTGGGCTGAGTTGTAATAGTTACTGAGAGAAGTAGGCGGCTAGCTACTCTTGTCCACTTGGTACTGGGATTTTTTTTTGTTTGGCATGATTTATATCGGTTTGATGATCTTGTATTTCTGGTTTTTCTCTCGATCCTACCAAAATATACGTGTTGCTAGTATCTTACCACCTTATTAGCCAAAATATAAAATTTGTCGGCCTACGTATAAATGAGAGGAAACTTAACTTTACGTACTAAAGTTGATTCTTGTTTTTTTTGGATTTATTTTTTCTCGTCCTTTTTTCTATGTATGTACCCCCATGAGTTTCCTCTGTCTATTCAGCTTGCGGCGTGGCAGGATTTTGAAAATTCGTTAAACACTAACTAGTTAAAATAAATTTTTAAATTTTCGATCGAATTACACTTGCTAATTAAACGTACTTAAGTATTTGATTACGAGTTAAAAGTAGACAAAAAACTGTAATTTAACTGTTCAAAATTGAAAAGTAAAATAAAATTTATGAAATACTTCGGGACTACTTAAAATTTAGATGTTCGCGGTTCGCGTGCTCGATGGTCATTCAAAGGTCTTTAAATGCAATGGAAGGTTGAAACAGCTTTTTGAAAGGGGAAAACAAAACAATTTGCATATTTTCGTATAGGAATTAAGAAACAAAGCTGCAGAGTGATTTCTTTTTGTATAAAAAAAATGATGATGTTTTCAAGCTAACACAATTTTAAAGTTTTAATTTGTTTTATAAATATTGTCAAAGTTTGAGAGTGCAAAACATGATAATTACACATTTTAAAACAATTACAGCAGTAAATTATTAAAATTTCTAAACCAAAGTATGATATTGCAGTTACAACTATGAGAACTTGCGAATATAACAAATTTAATTTGGCCCAATTATTTAATGAGTTTTGGTATAAGTACGTATAGATGCAAAAGGGTATGGCAGCTAAATACGTCATTTAAATATTTTTAAAAAGCACAAAATACTCTATTCACATGTTTTAAAAAGAGGGCAATATCCGATTTACATGTTTTAAAAATTGCCGAATGTACTATTTAGATGATTTTGGAACTGCAAAATATTCTATTCACGTTTTTTTGAAAGTAAAAAATATTCTGTTTCCGTTTTTTGAAAGAGCAAAATATTCTATCATTACATTTCTAACGGTCAATAACTTCCGAAATTTTGTAAATATTTTTTTATTTATAATTTTCAAGTTAAAATTCGTAAAACGCCAGTGATGATTTCGCGTCTTCACCAGTGATATGCTCTTGATGATTTGATGTATAAATATGTCTCAGAATTGACTGGTGCCGTACAATGAATAAGCTCAGAGTTGAAGACGCCATTTATGAACGATCCCTACAAATAATTTCTAGCTACTTAAACATATTACAGTGACGTAGGCAAGTGTCTACTGTGTTGAGTTTTATTACAAATGGCATTTATCCTAGTCTTCATACACTGAAGCCTTGGAGTTGAGGTGCAAATACGGGTATTATACATATCCCTACAATTTATATTACAAACTACAATATGGTTCATGGGAAATTTAAAAACAATGACGGAAATAGTATCTTCTGACCCTATTTACAGTTTTGTAGTAAGAACAAAGGCGGTATTAACTCTGGTTACTTTTTTCTTTGTCTCATTGCTATAGGCTCCAGGGTTTCATTCGTTATTTACAGTATCAAAAGCCTGTCGTTGTTGACTAGTAAATTAAATGCAAATGTAATACTCCCAGAATGTTGTCTAAAATATTACGGCGACAGCCTGCGCGTAGCTTTGGAATATTCGTCACCAGCCAATTTAATTTATTAATCAGGTGGAAAATATAAGAAATACAATAGTTTCGCTGACCAATAATTTCGGATCAGATATTTGTTTTGGCCTGTTTATTGAGGTGAGTGGCTGTCATTAATTTCATAGCGTTTGTTTTATAATAATTTTGTTTTCTACAGTCCAGCACACACAGCTTAAGGCCTGAATTAATGTTTAAAAAGACGTTGGATGCATAGTTAACCAGCTTAAATTCATTTTCTGGCATATTCCTGTCGTTATACAAAAAGTACCTTAAACAGACGCAGTGTCCAGAAATTAGAAATAAAAATTTTGCAGTGGTGAAGCGTTTATTAAAAACAAACTGGAAACTGGAAAAGTAGGGTAAGGTCGTCTAATTGTGATAATCAGGTAATTGTGATACTATGGAACCGTCTCCTAACGAACGACAGCCAATGCTCGAATTTTGTGTTACTTTAATCAACGACTCAATGAGTGTGCTATAGTTGATCTTCGCCGTGAAATTCGGAAATCTTGTTGAAGAAAAAAATCAAAACATCTATGATTGCCATTTAATTAGCGAGAAGAGTTTGTTTTCAGTATATTCAAACCTTTCTAATTACTGCTCCGAAAATATTCTCAATAATACTAACTATGCGAGAGATAGCCATAGTTAGTAGGCACAAGATAAGCTCAATTCAGATTGAATTATAATTTTGTCTTTCTTTCGGTATATTATTTTTGAAAACGTAAGTCGCTTCGGTGTGACGTGTAAATGTGATACTAATGCTATTAAGCGTGCAACTGCAGTATTAGAAAATACACTGACTTTGACCTGAACTGTGCTGATATGTCTGTAAATAATGGATATTTAACTGCAAAAGCAGGTTAAAAGTATTATAATGTCACACTTTGAACGATAATTTTTCATGCAAGTAATTTAGCGTGTTATATGAGTTTTAGAGTTATTAACGTATTCACTTTGATACTATCAACGCAATAAACCTTGGTGGGCATACAGCAAAATAAAAACGACGATTGGAATGACCAATCATTCACAATAATTACATTAATACAACAAATAAAGCTTATTTACTACGTTTTTAGAGTTTAAAAATATTACTTTCGACATTAAATTAATCGATCACAATTAGATGCAGACGCATCACAATTACCGGACTTAACAAACTTCCAACTCAGCCAAGGGTGCATTCTTTAAACTCTTGTAGATGAAAGATTAACCGTCAGAATTTTATGAAATTTGGAGAAAATACTCAAAATTGTATGTTTGTTAATCTTCAAAGGTCGTTGCTTTCGAAATCGTTTCTTTTAAGTTTTTCGGATAGCACAACCAAAAGTTTTTCAAAAAGCGATCACAATTAGACGACTCTACCCTACCCAAAGTAGGACACAAATATTCAAAAATCCGGCGCTTTGTGCTAGAATTGGCTCCCGTGGACCCGAAGTAGATGCTGATCTCACCCGAGCTGATTTCATCACTGAAAAACAATGTGTTTGTAAGGCTAACATTAAACCCAAGCAGTTAGCGTCGGTTAAACTGGTCTGGATACGAACTTTGCGGGTAAAACTGAACTAGGTATAAGTTCTGCTTTTTCGAGTGGTCGTGGTTAGAATGGCTCTGAGCGACCTAGCATCTGTGCCCTAGGTACGATTGTTGATAGGTGAGAGCGATGCTGAAGTTGGCTAAGTGCTACTTGCACCGTATCGAGTGGAAACAGTAGGAGCGATTATGGTACGGTTGAGCTCTGTAACATTTAAACCAGCACAAGTTTTGCTAGTACGAATTTCACTGATGATTGCTTGCACATGCAACAGAATTACGGGATCAAGGTTTGCTAATTCTTAGGGCCCCAGAAATATTCACACAGGTAGACTATGGCAAGGTACGAATGGTGCGTGCTAGTACGATAGGTGTCGGTACAAAAACGTTTGGCATATAATTACATTTTACAATACCTTATGCTATTAAAGTTTCTTACAATAAAATAGCGCATATGTACATAATATAAAAATGAACATTTTCGCAACCCATTCCTGTGCTAGTAGGTTGTTGCGTTCTCAAGAATAATTTACGTGACATCATTTATGATTGATTGATTTTGATTGATTGACTTTATTGTGCCTGAAGGCGAAAACACCCATCACACAAAGTTAGCAAAACGTTTTACAAATGTAATATTCTGCAATTAGAATTAAGTTATTAGGTAATTGTACATTGATAATTTTAAAGTTAGAATTGGAGGTTACATCATTAAACATAAGTTGATTTCTAGTTGCATACACATTTTCGTGGGTTAAATAAAAGTATTAATTGTTTTCCATGGTAGAAGTTATAATTAGTTAACGTTAAATATATATAGTCACATAGTCGATTCAGAACTTAGGATATCACTAGTTTTGGAATGATTATTACTTTTTCAGTCATTATTGGGTTCTGGTTTTTCGTTAGTTTGGATTTTATTGTTCGTATTTTTGTAATTTCTTTCCAACCAAAATAAACTGCTCGTCATTAACTATGCACTTGTTGAATCCGTTGATTTTTACGCGTTTACCAAGGGCTTTCAGTTTTTTTACGTGAATCACTAACTCCCGTTTCACTTCTTGTTCCTTTTTTGAGAGATTTTCACTCACCCTAAACTTTGACCCTATAAGATGTTTACTTCTGCTTAGAACTTCCATGGCTGCAAATGTGTTGGGAAGTTGAACTAGTACAGGGGACTCCTTTCCGTCCTTGGTTGTCAGTCTTTTGGCAGTTAGTATGTTGACGTCGTCGACCTCCATAGTTTCCATTATTACCTTATGTGCTATTTCCATTGGATGTTCTTCGTTCGAAATTCCATAAAGTACTATGTACGACTTGTCAGCTGCAATATTCTTGTCTAATAAATTTAGTCTGTTTTCGATTTTATTTATTTTGTTTTCAAATTCTTTTAACTTATTGTTGATTTCTGCTAGAGCTGACGTTACTGCTTTAGTCACTGTAGTCTCCAGTTCTTTAGTAATTTTGTCAATTTTTGATTCCATGGTATCTAGTTTATCCAATTTATTCATTATTGCTTCTAACGGGTAAACAGTAGAGCCTGGACTTGTACCAGCTTTTCGTCCTTTTCCAGTCATCCTGTTTCACAATATATTTAGTGCTAGTATTGCAGGGACCAATTTTTATAATAGGTTACATGTAAGTCTTCAGCCTAGCCGTATACTTATAAAATTATGACTTAGCTGTTATTTTTCTTCTAGTTGTTGGAAGTCCTTATGTACGTTGTGTGGCTCTTATTGGGAGTTTCTTCCTATATGTTTCCATGGGCTCCTGTTTTTCTCTCTTTTTGGGAACTTCTACACTTTATAGTTTCTCCATTCTTGATTTCACTCAAACTTTATCCACCTGCACACCTTATGTTATGTGCATTTTTACTTTAATGTTTCAAAATCCATGTCAAATTTCGATTTATAAGTTCCAACCACGTCGAGGATTTTGAAAGTATGACCGTACTCCACGCGCGCTAGATGGCCTCCGACATCATTTATGTCTTACCCCTAAGCCGTTTACATTATATGCGCCTAGCTCCTAACACGTTTACCTTATGATGACAATGTGAGGACAGGTGAGTAGGTTGGTCTTAACAAATTCTTATTTAATTTGGCTGTTGAGCTGATCTAAAATACTGATTTACGTAACATCATTGATGACTTACCCTTAAACAGTTCCTCTAACATTAGTATGATTACAGATGGGTGGGTTGCACCCAAACGAAAATTGACTTGACATGACATGACACATTTCCCATTGCAGACACTGCGATGAGAAAAAAGAGACACTTGGACACGTACTAGGCAGCTGTCACTTTGGGAAACTAATTCGTAACCAACGGCACAACGGTATCCGAGAGATAATTGCGAAGGGAATGAAAGAAAGAGGGTATGAAGTTGGACAGGAGCTGCATTGTATCTCAGATAATGGATCTGCTAGAAGAATAGACATTATTGTATACGATAAACAAAGCAGAAAGGGATACATTCTGGATCCTACTATACGGTTTGAATACGGCAATGCGGAAGAGCAATCCACATTAGTTGACGAAGAAAATAAAAGGATTTATGAACCCTGTAGAAGCTACTTTAAGAACAGTCTTGATTTGGATGAAGTAGAAGTCATCGGTCTCTACATAGGGGCAAGGGGAACTTTAACCAATTTCTTCCAACAATTTATAAATAGGTTTAGGTTACCAGGATCTGTTATCACGGAAGTAATGTTATATGCTATTAGAGGCTCTATAATTATGTATAATCACCATCTACAATAAAGCTGTAAAGGTTAATCCATTTATAAAAATAATATAAAAACTAATTGTATTGTATACTGAGTCCTATAGCTTATGGCTACTGCAAGTGTGCAGCAGTGACTTAATAAAGTTATTTCTCTCTTGTATGTAATGTAAATCGTCTGTTAAGAACCAAAATGACCCATGTCGAGTTTTAGCTAAACACAAGTTCAACTATCTACAAAAATATTTAAATATGTCATAAGACCATTTAAATAGAAGATTTTGCAATTTTCAAAAATGTGTTAATACACCATTTTACACTTTTCAAAAATATAGAATTAGAACTAGAACATTTTGCACCTTTTAAAAAAAATGGAATTAGGGCATTTTGCCCCTTTTTAAAAATATAG
This sequence comes from Dicyrtomina minuta, assembly GCA_949802685.1. NCBI lineage: Eukaryota > Metazoa > Arthropoda > Collembola > Symphypleona > Dicyrtomidae > Dicyrtomina > Dicyrtomina minuta. The sequence goes on along the minus strand of OX461808.1, from coordinate 27,290,777 downwards.
AATTAAAACATTTTGCACTTTTTCAAAAATATGGAATTACAACATTTTGCACCTTTTCAAAAACATGGAATTAGAACATTTTGCACCTTTTCATAAATATGGAATTAGAGCATTTTGCACCTTTTCAAAAACATGGAATGAGAACATTTTGCACCTTTTCAAAAACATGGATTTAAAACATTTTGCACCTTTTCAAAAGTATGAAATTAGAACATTTTGCACATATTCAAAAGTATGAAATTAGAACATTTTGCACCTTTTCAAAAACATGGAATTAGAACATTTTGCACCTTTTCAAAAGTATAAAATTAGAACATTTTGCACATATTCAAAAGTATAAAATTAGAACATTTTGCACCTTTTCAAAAATATGGATGTAGATCATTTTGCACCTTTTTGAAAGCATGTAAATAGCACATTTTACATTGTTGAAAAACATGAAAATAGAACATTTAATGAATCGCAAGGGGCTACGTGATATTCGATAATTCGATATTATGTTTTTCAGGCTTTTAAAAAAAAATGTCTTTTTTTTAATGCTATATACATACATTTGTTGTATAACAAATAAATACTGCTGCCTGATTTCATCTGATTTTTATAGTTTATATACAGCGTGATACTTATATGAGGCATACGGGTGTTTGAGTTTGAAAAAGCTACATCAATGTAGAAAAATCGTAAAATCGTAAAAATTTAGCTCCCTGTTTCTTTTTAGTAGAAGTTAGTGTTGATATAGTGTATGCACATACTAGTTAACACATAATCGCTGGTGGTGCAAACAATTCTATATATAGTATTACCTCATCTCTAAATAGAAGAATGCGTACTAGTTACTAGTTACTGGTTTTTATATAACATTAAAGCTATCAAAGATACGACACAATTCATGGCCATTCGTGGTCTTTCTTTAGATTTTCTACGTAATTAGCATTAAACAATTTCAAAGTCCATGTTCCATTTAGATTTTACTTTATACGAGTTTTCTCAAAAACATTTTTAACCGAATTGAGGATAATATGATGGTAAAAGTCCCTATAATTACCATAGTTTTGTCAAATTATAAAACAGAGTTTAGTATTTCGATTCTGTGTGACGCGTATTCTAATTTGTTCAGGGCTGGAGAAATGAATAGCTTTTAGGCAGAAATTTATTGCCATACAAAAACCACAATTTTGATTATATTGATAGTTTTCTTTGGTAACGCAAAATGTTGTATTTACATGTTTTTTGAAAAGTGTTAAATGTTTTATTTTGCATGTTTTTGAAAAGTCAAAATATTCTTTATACATATTTTTGAAAACTGCAAAATGTTCCATTTACATGTTTTGAGAGAATTATTAAATGTTTTGTGAATGTTATTTTGAAATGTGCTAAAATATTTATTTGCATGGTTTTGAAAAGTCAAAATATTCTTTTTTACATATTTTTGAAAACTGAAAAATGTTCCATTTACATGTTTTTTGAAAATTCAAGCAGCGGGGGCTGCCTGCACTGGCCTCTTTATCCGGCCGTAAATTTATTCTTTGGAATAGTTCACATTTTGGTTATTTTATGATGGTATTTATTCAACCTAATGTTGTTTTTAACGTACAATTATTCTAAACGTTAAGATCTATGTAATTTATAGTATACTACTTAATTTCCATAACTTTTAAAATACTGCAGGCAAACTAATATCAAAATATAACACCATTTTACAGCTCTTAAGAATTTCATTAGGAATCACGTCTCAAAAATTAAAATTAAAAATAAGCTGATTTATTACGAGATCTTTGATGTTTTCATATATATTTTTCAAACCCTATTTTAGCTAAACCTTATGGACGCCATTAATTAAATTAAACGTATTATTGAATTTAAAATTGCGCATAACATAATATTATGCTCCTTTGAAGTGCGCCGCTATGAAATATTTAAAGTTTTTGTATGCATGGTTTGTCAGGAAATAAATATGTCAGTTTTCTACAAAGTCACCACAAAGTCTACAAAATTAAATTTTTACGGCTGTCACCAAGGACGACTGCCTTGTGAAACACAATATTTCCAATAATTCCAATAATTAATTGTATGAAAAAATGGTTACATTATTTCAAAGCTTAGCAGTGTATTATATAGTTTTCTATACTGTCCACTCTCGTTAGTATGGTTTTGCATAGTAAAACATTATACGCGTATTCGTCAATTAACTTAAGTCACAAATAAGTTTGTTATTGAAAATTATCCGCTTGGCTATATAGTACTGAACTTTACTATGGGCAATGTATTACTGTCACTGTCTTTGACAGTCTTAAACTTAGCACACGACCAGTCTAAATCTTCCTACCTTTTGGAAGACCGTACTAACGAGAGTGAACAGTAATACTAATTATTACCAAGCTAGAAAATTTAGGATTCTGAAATCTATTTAAAACTGGTTCTCTTACAGACCTTTCGTAACTACATTTACATAAAACAAAATGAAGTGGGGATTTCTTAGTTAATTACAGAATGAAGTTTCCACTATTGCAGCCATAGCCTCGGCTTCTTCTATCATTCCAGCTGTCATTCAACCAAATAGAAAATATCGTTTTGATGGGATTTATTGAGACATCTAATGGTTATTTATAGCTAATATTACTTTTATAGTACGGTATAAATACCATTATGTAATTGTGCACCTTTGCATCTTCTGTTGTAAAAACACGAATTTACTATTTTTGGTGTATTTTAATGTTATTAATGAAACAGAATTTCAAAATTTATCGATAAACTTTTATATGAACAAAATGTCAACATTTTGAATTATGTACAGTAAATTGAGCAAACTTGTATGTATGTACTATGTGATGTAATTAACTCATTTATTGACGATAAAGAATTGTTACATACGAGTTATTAATTATTACATAAAATACAAATAGTGCCATTAAAACAAATCCCACTATGTTGAATTGTTTTTTATCCATTAATTTCGATTTTTGATACAATAGGCTATTAACCCTAGACGTAAATTTGTATATTAAATGTAGAATTTTTCGAATCTCTGTTTTTTAATAAATTATATAGCTTTAAAAAAAATTAGTTCAAATTATTCCGCTTAGAATTTAAACTTTGAGTGCAATCAACATTTCAGATATTATAATCCTATTGATAATAGTAGTTAACAAAATTCACCCCCAAACTTTATTATGCTTTTAAAATTCATACGAAATAAAACTCGTTTAAAATTTAAGTGGTGTCTCTACACATTTCTGTACGCAGTTGTATCACTCAGTATTTTAGAATTGATACGAATCATCAATATTAAAATTGTAGAGGAGCGTGAACGTTTCAAATCCATTGCAATTGCAAGTGCATTAGAAAATAATCAAAAACATGGGAATGATGCTTCTCATAAAACTGGAAATATTAGTAGTGACAGACCTGACAAACTTCAACATTCTGATTCTGATTTTAACGCTCCTCAAAACGCTACAGAAACTCATCTTAGTGACAATGACTTATCAGCTTTATACTTGAATTTATTTAATCAAATGGGCAAACGATATGCGACATTATTGACGTAACATTGTTATTTTAAAAGTATAGTAATTAATTACCTATATTTACTGCATAATTAATGTCATATTATTTTGTACATGCTTAAAAATTTCTATTACATCCCAGATTTACAACGGAGCTCAATGCTATTACAATAGACGATAGACACAAACAAAAGCTACTAAAAGTAGTCCATGGAATGAACACTCAAATTAAGAAAACTGCCAAGACCTATCATGTGTAAAAACAACTGTCCAAAATATTTGTTTTTAATTTCTTTGTTAGTTATAACACTTTTTACATGGAATTTTTTTGGCTTAAATTATTATCATTTTTTTAAATAATTTTCGTACTGTTTATAGAAATCAAGCAAAACTGGATAGAATGTACAAACAGGAGCGAAAGGAACGAAAGAAACACATACACTTGTACTTGAACGCTTTCCATAAATTAGTCAAAAGTAAAAATAAGGGGGCATTGATCAACAGGTAAATTCGAATTAATTTTAAATTAATAATTATTAAACTGTAAATGATTCACATTTATTATTAATTATTGACACCATACTATATCGTCTTTGAATTGAAGAACCAAAATTACCCATATCCATTTTTTGTGAAAGCCAAAACGCACAATCTACAGAAAAAATTTAAATAAACATGTTCATCAAAGCATTTTTCAATGACTGTACAAGACTGTGCATTTTTCAAAAAAAAAGTTGATAGATTATTTTGTATTTTTTAAATTTCATGTAAATAGAATGTTTTAAACTTTTCAAAAAGCATATAAATAGAATATTTTGCTTTTTTGAAAAACATGTATAAAGGGCATTTTACACTTTTTAAAAACACTCAAATAGAATATTTTGCACTTTTCAAAACGCATATAAATAGAATATTTTGCTTTTTTGAAAAACATGTATAAAGGGCATTTTACACTTTTTAAAAACACTCAAATAGAATATTTTGCACTTTTCAAAACGCATATAAATAGAATATTTTGCTTTTTTGAAAAACATGTATAAAGGGCATTTTACACTTTTTAAAAACACTCAAATAGAATATTTTGCACTTTTCAAAACGCATATAAATAGAATATTTTACAATTTTCAAAAAACACTCAAATAGAATATTTTACAATTTTCAAAAAACACTTAAATAGAACATTTTGACCTGCTGAAAAATATGTAAATAGAACAATTTGCTCATTTTAGAAACTCGTGATTAGCATATTGTAAGCACGTATCTTATTTACTGTCTTTGTTTTACATAGCTCATTTTAATTCTAGCATAAATTTTAAATGGGTCATTTTGGTCCTTCATCGACGATATGGTCATCATACTACTGTGTAGTATTCTCACAACGAAAATTACATTAATGGCGCTATGTAAAATCTGTTCTGTTCTGTATTTCAAATTAGTGTAACTAATTTTTTGAACTTTATTCATACAATCAAATACAATGCAGATATCAAAAAGAGCTCAAAAACGCATCTCAAAATTTATTCCCACGTAAGAAACAGGTACAAACTATAACTGAGCCTGTGTTTATGACATCAACTTTGACCCCTAATTTTGATCAGAACGGAAACTGGAGCCGGACGGTCATTGGCCCAAATGAAAATAATCATAGCTATGGAATTATGAATCCAGTTAAAAAACTGAAACAAACTAAACCACCACTACGTCTGAACATTGCAACAGCCGCTTGTGGCTGGTATGATAAATACAAGGCACTGGTCATGATCAAGTCAGCAGTTATTTTCAGTCAAGATACAAATTTACATGTAATTGTTTTGACTGACAGTTCTACAAAAACAGCAGTGGCTCTGAGCGTATGTCATTTCATAAATTGACAATAATAAAATTACAAAAATTTAAGCAAGTAATTTTTAAAAGTAAAAGTTTCCTATTAACAACCTACATATTGTTTTTTATTTCTAACATTGAAAAATCAGCTGATTCGACTAAAATGGTCAGTGAATCAGTTAGGATGGGATTTTACGTTTGAATTAGTTCAAGTTCCGTATCTATTTCGTTTTGAAAATCAAAATGGAACGAGAAATTCATCGGATGGAGTGAAAAGTGGTAAGACATGGCGATCCTGCACAGTTCAGCGACTGTTTCTGCCAGTAAGTAATTAATTAATTAATTAATTAAACGCAGTGCTATTAAACTATATCGTCTGTGAAGAACCAAAATAAACCACATCCATCCATATTTAGTCAAAACCAAAATGCGGTATCTACAGAAAAATTTGAAATGTCATGTTCATCAAAGCATGTAAATGGAACATTTTGCACTTTTAAAAAACATGTAAATGGAATATTTTGCATTTTTCAAAAAACACGTAAATAGAATATTTTGCACTTTTCAAAAAACATGTAAATTGAATATTTTGCACTTTTCAAAAAACGTGTAAATGGAACATTTTGCACTTTTAAAAAACATGTAAATGGAATATTTTGCATTTTTCAAAAAACACGTAAATGGAATATTTTGCATTTTTCAAAAAACACGTAAATAGAATATTTTGCACTTTTCAAAAAACATATAAATTGAATATTTTGCACTTTTCAAAAAACGTGTAAATGGAACATTTTGCACTTTTAAAAAACATGTAAATGGAATATTTTGCGTTTTTCAAAAAACACGTAAATAGAATATTTTGCACTTTTCAAAAACATGTAAATAGGACATTTTATGCTTCAAATACTCAAGTAAATAGGACATTTTGCAGTTATTAAAAACCTGTTATTTAGAACAAATTTTTGACATTCTAAAAAATATGTAAATAGGGCAATTTGCTCATTTAGAAACTCGTGATTATCATTGTAAGCATGTATCTTACTTACTGTCTTCTTTTTTGACATAGTTCGTTTTAATTCTAGCATAAATTGGAATTGGATCATTTTGGTTCTTCATAGACGATATGTTGTGTGTGTTACATTGCCTGAATTTCGACATTCGATGTTCGATAAAATTGATGTAGCCTATTTGACTCTAAATTCATAGCCTATAATTTAATTAATTTTTAATTCTTCAGTCACTCCTACCTCACATTGACTCCATTATATATCTCGATGCGGAAATGGTCATACTGTCGAACTTGACAGAAATGTGGTTAAATTTTGAACGAAGAATGACATCGAAACATATTGCTGCTCTAACTGCTGACACAGAATATCCAGCTTTAGGCCATTACAAAATTAAGAGTAAAATTCCTTTTTATGGTGATGGGGGTAAGTTTAGTTTAACTTTGATAGATTTTTCAACAAAAAAAACGTTTCTAGTTTATTTTTTGTGTCGAATTTACTAGTTGAGAATTTAAACATGTTCATAATATATTTATATATTTGTTGATTTTAGGGCTTAATGCTAATGTAATGCTGCTCAATTTGACACGCATGCGCGCATTTACATTTCAAAATCACGTCCTTTCAGCTTATTATCGTCACAGGGAAAACATAACGTGGCCAGATCAGGAAATTTTCAATATTATATTTCATGAGAATCCAGGTAAGTTGAGGTTTGGCGGGAGATTCAAAATGGCGAATTTAAAAAAAATCAGGACGTTAATTTAGGACTACTGCTATCATCTTGTTTACATTAAATTATTTGGATTTTTGTATAATTTTGAAAAATAATATCGTCAGGGAAGAACCAAAATTACCCATTTCCAAATTTAGCTAAAAACAATATTAACTATCTACAAAAATATTCAAATATATCTTGAGAGCACTTAAATAGAACATTTTGCACTTTTCAAAAATACGTAAATATCACATTTTGCACCTTTTCGAAAACATGGAATTAGAACATTTTTCACCTTTTCGAAAACATAGAATTAGAACAATTTGCACTTTTTTTAAAACACAGAATTAGAACATTTTGCATCTTTTTAAAAACATGTATAGCGGACATTTTACATTGTTGAAAAACATGAAATTAGAACATTTTACACTATTCAAAAACTCGTAATTTACATTTTTCGCATGTTTCTTATTTTGTTTTTATGACATAGCTCATTTTGATTGTATCTTAAACTGGATATGGGTCATTTTAGTTCTTCACTCACGATATATATTCTCAATATAGTTATTTTCATGTCAATCTTATAATTACCGTATTTCATGTTATAGACCACGGGTCTGTAATTGTACACAGGCCTGTATTAGTACACGGGTCTGAGAGGTATGAGTTTGAATAGTACACGGGTCTGTTTAACACTGTCTTATATGGTAGTACACGGGTCTGTAACAATGCACGGGCCTGTATTAGTACACGGGTCTGGGAGGTCTGAATTTGAATAGTACACAGGGTGTACTATAACAGGAAATACGGTATATAGATTTGGATACCTTTATTAGTTTGCATTAATCATTGCAGACAAAGTGTACGTGTTGGACTGCTCCTATAATCTGAACCGGATTCATTGTGGGGAAGGTCCCAAAATGCACTGTCTTCACAATCCATCGCCAGGCCCGATTTGTTTCTGTAACTCAACGTTGACACGTGGGCTTCGTGCAGTTCATAGGGGCATGAGTAAAATAGGCTTGCCTGAGGGTGATAATTCCACATTTTCATTTTTACGCCAACTCAAATCACGATTTTCTAGGGTAATTATTTTTATTAATTAAATATTAAATTAAATATCAAATACCTACATGCATATTTGTACATGTACTGATACTGATAAACGATTCAGTTACTGATGTTTGGACAAAATAATTTTTGTCCATTAATTTTGAGTTAGATATGCTTGTTATAATGTATTCATAGGAAATAATTTTCACCATTTTTTTTTAAATTCTTTCAGCTAAATTTGCTCAAACACTCTGTAAATGACACCATACAGGAGCTTATGAAGGAATTTGGTACTTTAGGAAAACAATGTTTTTCTCTCACGCCCAAAACTATGTACAGAAATGCTTTAGCTTACATTAGGCGACTGTGAAAGGAAAAACAAAACTAATTCTAATTTATAACACAATAATTACCTACATTAATTACATTAAATTACATAGAGTTCTTTTATATGGAAAAGATTAAATGTCAAAAATGTACACAATTCATTTCTATATTTTAGCAAAATTATTATTATCATATCGTCCGTGAAGAACCAAAAGGACCCATATCCATTTTTATCTAAAAGCAATATCAACTATTTACAAACATATTAGAAAATATGTCTCGAAAGCATTTATAGACGGGAAGACATACAAGCATGTTAGAAAATTTTGACTGCGATGTAAGTTCACATAGCTTGGTTTCCACTCCAAGCAAATGAAAATGAACAGTTTATTATGTGTACAGAAAAAACATACATCCAGGGCGGGATAATGCGACCAGTGCAGGCAGCCCCGCTGCTTGAATTTTCAAAAAAAAATGTAAATGGAACATTTTGCAGTTTTCAAATATTTGTAAAAAAATTATTTTCATTTTTCAAAAACATGCCAATAAAAATTTTTGTGCATTTCAAAAACATGGAAATGAAACAATTTGCACTTTTCAAAAAACATGTAAATAGAACATTGTACACTTTTAAAAACCACGTAAATAGAACATTTTACACTTTTAAAAAACACGTAAATAGAAAATTTTACACTTTTAAAAACCACGTAAATAGAACATTTTACACTTTTAAAAAACATGTAAATAGAAAATTTTACACTTTTCAAAACCACGTAAATAGAAAATTTTACACTTTTAAAAAACACGTAAATAGAAAATTTTACACTTTTAAAAAACATGGAATTAGAACATTTTACACTTTTTAAAAACTCTTAATTAACATTTTACGCATGTTTTTCATTTTGTTTTCATAACAGCTCATTTTGATTCTAGCTTAAATTGCAAATGGGCCATTTTAGTTCTTCATAGACGATGTAATACTATGCTACAATAATGAATAATGGAGAGAAGTATCACTTCAAATATTTTAATATGGTCGAAACAGATATATAAAATTATCTGTGTAATCGTCAATTTTTACTATTTTATTATATATCTTTTTGCACTACTTCAATTTTAATAAAGATTTATTTTTAAAATTGTTGCATTTAAATCAGACCAATTATTGAATATTAACCACACATAAAAGCATTTAAGGAACTGTTTTTTGAATGATTGGATTTCAAATTATTGAAAGTTCAAAAAACGTATTTTTTGTCTAGATTTATTTTTTCAAGAATTTTTCTTATTATTTTTGGCTGCAACAATTCTAGGTTCTGTGCAATGTTTTGGATCTGCGGCTGGGTCCGTGCATAGCATTGCTGATCTTCGAAGTGGCAAACTGGCCGCCATTTGAACGTTATCATGACTTTCATGTCTTTCAATAGGTATGGGTTGAACTTGAATTGGAACTGGAGGATTTTGTGGTTGTTTAGACTGTTGTTGTGCTGATCTTTTTGATTTTTCTGAAAAATTACTGGGTCTTTTTTCAGACATAATTTATTTTGATAATTTCAGATGAATTGTAATTGATAGCAGAAAGCTTCCGAATTTCCAAAATGGTTACTGTTTATAATAGAATTTACACATTAGAATTAGATGAAACTCCGGCCGCCCGGCGCTCTTGTATCTTGAGTAATTTGCATTTTATTTTATTGAACAATAAAATTTCAACTTCCAACATTAATTACCTACAATCTACATAATTTACGGGAATTTTGAAAATCTTTCAATACTGCACCAATTTCATCGAGCCATATACCATTGGAAAGCTAATCACCAGTAGAATTCAAATAAAGGAATGGGCGTCCATTATAACAAAGCGTTTCTAAGACAACGGACTTTTAATTTTGAAATGCCGCCTAAAATGTGTTGTATGGGCCACAATCAAAAAACAAAAAAAATGGTGTCTGCTTATTTTTAAAGAGCTTTCCAATGATATATCACTCGACACAATCCGTTAACATTTTTTAATTTGCAATTAGGTAATTTCGAAACCATTTAAAACCTAATAACTATCGTGCGTGCACACTAAGTTATTTAGATTTGCCTTATCGTCACCGTTCAAATGGTGTATCATGTTTGTGTAAGTTTACTGACTTACCGGTCGAAATCTTGAGTTAACGCAATATTAAATTTATTAGCGGGAAATTCAAAAATTGGAATTTTGAATTTTTGATTGTATTACAGAAGTTGTTTATAAATACGATAGATAAAATAACCAAAAAATTATTGTGCGGCTTAATTGCTTTTTTTAATTCAAACCATGTAAATTGAAGCTAAAATTTGGCGGCAAATTCAAAATGCTTAATTTTGCTGTTAAGGCTGCCATAAAACAAGGGCTTTAGCCCTTGTTTTTTGTTTTATGCTTTGTTGAGTATTTTTGAATTTTAATCAATATCTATAAAAACTGAATTTTATAGCATGATATGGGAGACAGTGACCGAATGCCGAATATATCCAATCCTTCAATCAGTATTTTCAGTAATAATATTATTACAGGGTTCAGTCCTTCAGTAAAACCCACCAGATCTGAATAAAAGGCAGGCCATCGGCTACAACCATAGTTTTAACCAGCTAAAACCAACCAAAACTGGCTAAAATAAATGAACCGGCTAATACTCAATTCAATAAAAATTCCCTGGTTTGAAGAAGTAGTACTAATAATTTTCATTTTATTTTAAATTTTTCTTCCTTTTATTTTTCTGTTTTTTTCTTCTTAAAATTAAAATTTCATCATAAGTTCAAAAATTGTTAAAACTTAGCATGTTGTAACTACAATAACATTATTGATTTGGATATTAATTGTAATTACGGCAACATTTTGAATTTGGCATAGGTATTTCTTCATGTTTTTAAACTGTCTACAGTCAGAGTGCGGTGCGGCTTTTTTTAAATCTTAACCATAATGTATTTAAAGTATTTATAATTTGTAAAATATTTCTTATATGTTTAGTACTTTTTGACGAAATTTTGTTTCATTTTTGCTATAAAGTGAGATCGTGAGATGTATGTGTAGTTTACAAGAAATTTAATTCGACATGCTCCAATTTTGAATTTTCGAGTGATATTTTCCCAATAGTCGGCATGTTGTTTTGAGGTACCACCACCGGACGTATGAATTTAGTTAGCGACGCCTACTGTTCGGTTTGATACCGCGACTTTCTCGAGAAGTGAGTGGATCTTTAATACCGTCCCTCCTGGTTTTTAAATACGAATCAAACCATTCTTCATCTACATCCGCAGGGATTTCAATTTGGAGAGGTTCCGGGTTAATCACACAAGAAAGTCCGAGTGTACTCGTGCTTACAATCATTTCACCATCGTTGTGGTCGTGGTCTGGATCAACGATTGTTTGAACTCGGAGTCGGTGAGCAGTTTCCTCCAGGTTTGCTTGAAGGCGACGGTCCCCATTTTCCTTTGCCTTATTAGTGGTCATTTTGGTTTCGCCAACGAATTTAGATTTGGAACTAGATTTTAAATTACGTTTTGAAGCAGGTCTTGATTTTTGTACTGGGGGTCCTGCGCCTGCGCGTGCCCCAGATTTTAATTTATTTGAAGAAGATCTGCTGGACCTGGACCTACCTTCTTGAGGTATGTGACTGGTACCGGTAACGGTGTCGGTGCCGGTGTCGGGCCCAGAAGTACTATTATCTGACCTGGGAGTTGCTGCTGCTGCTGCTGCTGCTGCTGGATCTTTGTTGTCCATTCGTCGTGATATTGAGGTAAGCCTCTTTTTAGAAATCTAATATTCAAATATTAAAAACTCGTTTGTACTTACAACGTATAGGCACTACCATGAATCCATCTATAGATGTAGTTCATTATTAATACAATAATTACGTTTGTACTTTTGAATAACATATCGCCTGTGAAGAAACAAAATGGCCCACTCATCCATTTTTAACTAACTACTAAATGTACTATCTACAAACAAAATAATAATAAATATGAATATCGTGTAATCCTTAAGGCATGTGAATAGAACATTTTAGACTTTTCAAAAACGTGTAATTAGAACATTTTAGACTTTTCAAAAACGTGTAATTAGAACATTTTACACTTTTCAAAAACGTGTAATTAGAAAATTTTAGACTTTTCAAAAACGTGTAATTAGAACATTTTACACTTTTCAAAAACGTATAATAAGAACATTTTACACTTTTCAAAAACATATAAATAGAACATTTTACACTTTTCAAAAACATGTAAATATAACATTTTACACTTTTCAAAAACATGTAAATAGAACATTTTGCACTTTTAAAACATGTAAATACAACATTTTGCACTTTTAAAACATGTAAATACAACATTTTGCACTTTTCAAAAACATGTAAATAGAACATTTTACACTTTTCAAAAACATTTAAATAGAACATTTTGCACTTTCCAAAACCATGGGAATATAACATTTTACACTTTTCAAAAACATGTGAATAGAACATTTTGCACTTTCCAAAACCATGGGAATATAACATTTTACACTTTTCAAAAACATGTGAATAGAACATTTTGCACTTTTCAAAACATGTAAATAGAACATTTTGCACTTTTCAAAAACATGTAAATAGAACATTTTGCACTTTTCAAAAACATTTAAATAGAAAATTTTGCACTTTCCAAAACCATGGGAATATAACATTTTACACTTTTCAAAAAGATGTAAATAGAACATTTTGCACTTTTCAAAAACGTGTAATTAGAACATTTTACACTTCTCAAAAACGTGTAATTAGAAAATTTTACACTTTTCAAAAACGTGTAAGTTTTTATTATATTGGTAATAAAGTATAGTGCATATTTTTTAATATCAATATATTTCTTTCGGTTACGACATGAAAAGCTCAAAAACAACTTAATAAAATGCGTATTCACTTGTGCAATGATATATCATTATCTATAAAAGTGAACAAAAAATTTAACTCAATATGTTGTGTAAAAAAGAAACCTGTTATACCTATATTGTTGTATGCAAATAAGTGAAAACACTTTTGGATTTATACTGTTTAGTGTTTAGTTAGTATAGAGTATAGTTTTTCTTATATATATAGATTTTATTTGCTATAATATTACCTCTTTGAGTGGCGTAATATTTTCGGACGTGCTGCCTTTCTTGCTCATTTTAAAAGATGGTATAATCAGGTTTGCAATAATTTCTTTGGTCAGATAAACTAATACTACATTGTTTCTAATCTACAAAAAATCAAAATCAAAACATACTGTGTAAATCAGTTGTTGCTCATCTTGTTCTTGTATTGTGCACTAGCACATTATGCAAGTATAGTAATCACAAGCAAAACAAAATATCAAGACAAGAACGACGACTTAATAATATTACTACAACATTGACCAAAAAATATAACAAAATTTTAATTCGATTTTGTAGTAAACTGTCAGTATTTTTATTCAAAAACAAGGTTGTTATTATTTAAATAAAGAAACTAAAAATGTAAACAATTCAGTAACCAAGCTTTTTTTTAATTTCCTTATAATATTGTATTCACTTGAGACATCTCTATGTATCTGTATAGGTTTAATTGTGTCCTGTACAGGAACAGGATGTTAGCCTGTATTTACATGGCAAACACATACCAATACTACAATTTAAATACATATGAAGAGAATGAACGGCGGGTGTAATAATTATTAGCATAGTCTACAAAAAGTCAAAGAGACGGCTAAAATGAATTTTTATTTGAATCATAATAATATATGATGAGTAAAGTAAAAACGAGTGCGTATTTATTAAAAAACAAATTGTAATATGTGTAACTGTAATACTCACAAAGCCTGGCAAAGTTTTTATTTTTCTTCTATTTTACCACACAAAGCAAAACTATAGTAATAGTACCTAGTAATACATAACGAGACATGGTCATATTATTATATCGTCTGTGAAGAACCAAAATGACCCATATCCATTTCTAACTAAATACGAAACGTACTACTTACAAACAATATATGAATAAAGTGTAATCCTTAATGTATGTAAATGGAGCGCTTTATACTTTTCCAGAACATGTAATTAGAACATTTGACACTTTTCAAAACCGTGTAATTAGAACATTTGACACTTTTCAAAACCGTGTAATTAGAACATTCGACACTTTTCAAAAACGTGTAATTAGAACATTTGACACTTTTCAAAAACGTGTAATTAGAACATTTGACACTTTTCAAAAACGTGTAATTAGAACATTTGACACTTTTCAAAAACGTGTAATTAGAACATTTGACACTTTTCAAAAACGTGTAATTAGAACATTTGACACTTTTCAAAAACGTGTAATTAGAACATTTGGCACTTTTCAAAAACATGTAATTAGAACATTTGACACTTTTCAAAAACGTGTAATTAGAACATTTGACACTTTTCAAAAACGTTTAATTATAACATTTTGCACTTTTCAAAAACGTGTAATTAGAACATTTAACACTTTTCAAACACGTGTAAATGAAACATATTGCACTTCTTCAAAACTCAAAATTAACATTTTACGTATCTAATTAATTTAGTGTTTTTTATTAAGTAGCTCATTTTAATTCTAGATTAAATTCTTAAATTGGAAATTGGTCATTTTGATTCTTCACAGACGATATCTTAACTAAAATATAAATTAAGATTTGAAATTCAAACCGCGGAGATATTCATCTGCATTCTTGTAAAGTACATCTACTGTCAACGGGAAGCATACAGGTTGGGTTAAGTTATTAAAACTTGTTCGTAAACTTGAAAAAATCCCAGTAAAGGAGTCCGTTAGTAAATCTATCTAAAATATACAAACGAAATAAAAATATCAAAATTAATTTCTATATTATGTAAATACATCTATAATCAGCGTTCGAAAATAAAAATTTACAAACTCTATTGGTGCCATTATTTATCACGTGAAGGCTAATGCTCTTTTGTATTTAAATATAATTTACACTTTGTTGCCGTTTATTACATTTTTGAAAGCAGTGTAGACGTGCGAGAGAAACAGATGATGATGATAATTGCTTTTAAAAGTTCCTCCGTTCCCATGAAGAATTTTGACACCATCCCTCTGTGCACTACGGCAAAAACAGAGATTTTCCTTCGTCCCATCGTTAGTACAGCGAAGAGCGTCACCACCACAGTGAACCCAGTTAAAATTAAATGAGCAGTCGAGATCCAATAATTTGTCTATATGCACAAAAATAATAAAATGCACATTTCAAAATTCACCTCAAATCAGAAGAATTGAAAATTATTCAAAATAGCATTAGTTATAAGAAAACCACAAATTTTTACCAGGAAAAGCACTAAATACGATATTAATAATGTCTTGATCAGCCAGTTTAATATTTTCTTTGTACAGCTCTTGAGCCGCGATGGATTTTTCTTGAAAATTGAATTTTCGCATTTGAGTTAAATTCATGAGCATAACTCCCGCATTAATACCTATACAGTCAAGTTTAAAAAAAAATTACTATAGGGCAAATTAAAAAACAGTATATCGTAAGTGAAGAACCAAAACGACCCATATCCAATTTGAGCTAGAATCAAAATGAGCTATCTCATAAAAGCAAAATGAAAAACGTGCATAAAATGATTAAAATGTTAATTAAGAGTTTTAAAAAAGTGTGAAATGTTCTATTTACATGTTTTAAAAAAGTGTAAAATGTTCTATTTACATGTTTTAAAAAAGTGTAAAATGTTCTATTTACATGTTTTAAAAAAGTGTAAAATGTTCTATTTACATGTTTTTGAAAAGCGTAAAATAATCTATTTACATGTTTTTGAAAAGTGTAAATTGTTCTATTTAAATGTTTTGAAAGTGCAAAATATTCCATTTAAATGCATTCAAGACATGTTTCAATATTTTTGTAGATAGTGGATATTGGTTTTAGCTACAAATGGATATGGGTCATTTCGGTTCTTCACCAACGATATACGTGAATACTTGATCATGCATGCAAGCAAATGTATGAGAAAAGTTAGAACTCACTTCGGTTGTAAAATAATCAATGGAAAAGCTTGTAAATTAATTAATCTAGTTTTATAGTAACAAAATAATTTGGTTTTTATTCACCATTTGCATATTATACCTTTTGGACCATAGTGTGGGACTTGATTTCCATCATACCATCCTGCCGCTCGGGCCTCATTATTCTGAGACAAACCTCCCATTTTTCCTGTACTCATTTTCTGCGGGATGTGAAGCCAAAGTTGAGTTAAATTTGAAATTATTAGAATGTCCGAATCTAAGTAAATTAGGGAGTCGATGTGGGGTAGGAGTGACTAAAAGAATGATAAATACAAGTTAATAAAAAAATAAATGTGTGTTTTCTCAAATTCGCATATTACAGAATTATTTCGCATTTCTTTTAAATCCATATATGGAAAATTCCTAATATTGAGGAAATTGCACAATTACAGGGAAAAACAATCGTTGTGTCGCACATTTTCTAAACATAGACTTCCAATCCGTGTCACTTCCTTCATTTTTTTGTGGAAACCACTCACTATGGATTTCAAATGTAAATTCCCAACCAAGAGCATCTGTCGTCCATTTTAAATCCAGTAACTTCAAAACAAACGTGGAAGAAAAGTTCAAATATGCTATAGTTAATAATAGCGTTGTTAAATGTTTAAAAGTGAGAATTCGAAATAGAGATATTTGATTGATTATATCGTCTGTGAAGAACTAAAATGACCACCTTTAGCTAAAAACAATATTTACTATACACAAAAATATTGAAATATATGTCTTGAAAGCATTTAAATAGACCATTTTGCACTTTTCAAAAATATGTAAATACAACATTCTGGAATTTTCAAAAACATGTAAATAGAACATTTTACAATTTCAAAAACATGGAATTAGAACATTTTACACTTTTTAAAAACATGGAATTAGAACATTTTACACTTTTCAAAAACATGGAATTAGAACATTTTACACTTTTTAAAAACATGGAATTAGAACATTTTACACTTTTTAAAAACATGGAATTAGATCATTTGACACTTTTCGAAAACATGGAAGTAGAACATTTTACACTTTTCAAAAACATGGAATTAGAACATTTTACACTTTTCAAAAACATGGAATTAGAAAATTTTACACTTTTCGAAAACATGTAAATAGAACATTTGACACTTTTCAAAAGCTCCTAATTAACATTTTATTTATGTTTCTCGTTTTGTTTTTATGATATAGCTCGTTTTGATGGTAGCTTAAATTGGAACTGGGTCGTGTTGGTTCTTCACATACGATATAGTTTAGTTACATGCGTTGCAGCCCCTGTAAAGGCCTCTTCGTCCACAAAGATGACAACGTGGAGTGCAGCGTCCTGACTGAACAAAACAGCTGATTTTAACATTATGTACAGCTGATCTGTCCGCTCCCCACAGCCTATAGTTGCAAGTGTGATTTGTGTTTTTTCTTTTCTAATAAAAAAATTTTTTTTTGAAATTTATCAAAAGAAAATGTACATAAAGACTAACTACCTACGACAGTCTAGTTAGGGGTTGCCCATAAATGACGTCATGGCTAGGGTCAAATTTAATGGGTCTGCTTGAATACAAATTACATTTCGTGTTAAATATACAGCCATTTAAGTATTCGTTAATTTGATGGCAGGGGTCCTAAAAATGGGGATTTTTTAATGACATTATTTATGGACAATCCCTTACTGAAAATGCTATAGGAAAAAATAAAAATAAATTTGTAATTTACTTCACTGGAGTATGTACTACACTGTTTCTTAGGAAATTCTTAACCTTTAAAGTTCGGTCGTATCTTTCACGCAACATTGAAACAGTCTCCACGTTTAATACAAGTGGGAGCAGCTCAAAAACAAAAGAAGACATTTTTTGGTTATCACTGTCACTAAAGTCCAGTGTTTTTAATCCGGCTCCGATTTTGTTACACAGCAGCAATTTTTTCTCTAATGTGTAAATAATTTCATTACTAATATTAATCGTAGCACTTATTCCTACCGGTGGCAAAATGCCCAAGTTTTTTACTTGTATTGCAGGATTATTATTATTATTATTATTATTATTATTATTATTATTATTATTAGTTTGAGTAAAGGCTACTTTGTAGGACTGTTGTGACTGCATAGAGGCCACCATTAAAATTGTAAGTGTCCCCCCAATTAGAATTAATGACTTCAACAGGTACTTGAGGAATCTTAAAAGTCTCATGTTTTTATACGCTTTGTTGTGTAGAGTAATTCTAATTCAAAATATTTTACAAATTATTATATAGTATTTTATTAAAATGTAACAACACAATTTTTTACAGAATTACAGCTAATTAAAACCTATACACTATCAATTTTATTAGTTTGTTAAACTCAAAACGGTAACATATAATAATTAAATGTGTGTGATTGTAAGACAATACTGTATATTATGGTTTTAGACGGAAGAACAAGCTAGAACTAAATCATAAAATGAATGGGTTGCATAATTTAAAATCGAAATGCATGACATGTGCTTGAATTGATTTTGATTACTGTGCACTAAGTATCGATTAATAAGTACTATGTCTTTTCTACATATTTCCGTTTGATAACATGCAGACATGCATGCATCTCGTGTCGTCTTTGAAAAAAACAAAATGATCTATAGGTATATCTACGTTCTACGTTTAGCTAATCACAAATCGCAATATCGGCAAAAACAAATACATAAAAATATCATGTTCATGAAAGGATGTAGGTAAATAGAACTTTTTACACTTTGCCAAACTCACTAAATAAAATATTCTGCATCTTGAAAAAAGATGTAAATTAGATATTTTGCAATATTCAAAAAAATGTAAAATATGTAGCATTTTGCACGTTTTATTAGAAATTTCGAAATTTGTGATGATTCAAATTCCATCCGCATCTTTCTTATATATAGTATTTTATGTACAAATTCTTTTTAACTTTTGCTTTTGGATATGGATCTTTTTATTTGAAATTAGTTTTTCACATTTGTGTGTGAAGGCATCCAGGCATCTCTAGATCTGTGAATATTTAATTGTTATTTATTTCCTAATACATACTAACAACTGCAGAGTCTAATAACAAAAAAAAAAGGAATTTAAAGAAAAATAGTACAGGTTATAGTCAATAGAGTACATGTACCATAACTAGATAACAATATTATTATACTATACTTATCCCAACATTTCCCAACATAAGTAAATTTTCCTCCTGGAGATGTGGCAGATAAATGCAAAATGTTCTGGAAATGGAATTTTTATTACGTTTTTTGTGGACGACCCCTACTTGTAGGTCATGACTACAATACAGTCAGTAACATACCACCCCCACTTATATTTGGACAACGTGGAAGCGACCTCGACAGCAGCTACCAATTGAATGGACTTGCGACAGAATGCGACAGAATAACTTTAAGAATCGTATAGACTTGCGACGCAGAATGACTCTTCACCGACGACGATATGTAGTAAATTGGTAAATTTGCTATTTTTTATTCACAGTTATTTTCAAGCGTACAAAACAATAATGTGTAAAGGTATTTTACCATAATGCCAGCATAATGCTAACAACATATTTTACCAACTGCACATTAGCTAACTATAAGTAGCTACACTATTATTTATAATTCATTCATTTTGTGCGTTGATAATCATACACGTGATTTAAACTGACTATAAGTAAAAATCATATAATTTTATTAAAGGAGATAAAACTTTCATATAATAATTATACTTTGCCCACAATAGAAAACCACATGTCCACGCCGCCCTATAATTACTCTGCCATTGTTAAAAATCTCCAAAATCTGAGAACCAGGTCCCTAATAATTATTACCTTTTAATAAAACTTCCTGTTTCTAAAAAAAAATCTAAAATGTTATACTGACAGCTAATATAGCATTCAAAGTAGCGTGGTTGCCAGTTACAACAATTTAATAATTACATACAGTCATATGTTAGAACATACTTGAAAATTTACTGCAAAAAATTCTTCTCATCGTCAGTTGCATTGATATTATTCATTGAATTAATTTTTCATATATTTGTTCCAGTACTTTAATTGCTAACTTATTACAAACTACGCCTAACATGTTTCTTGCGTTAAACCGTCTAAAAGTAAAACTAAGCAGACAGAGAAAAAAGGTTATTTTGGCAATCACAGTGTCATTGCTTTTAAAATATTTTATGTTCAAATTTTATTTTTTTAGGGAAAAATCTAACAACTTAAAATCACAGTTCCTGTTAGGAAGTTATCAAGATGAAAATACGGCAATAATAGCAACGTCTGCGAGGCAGATGATGAGTAACAAAAAGTTTTTGGTCGACACTTCATTTTGTAAAATTCGTGAAACTGAAATTTTTCCACTGTTTTATAAAAATGATACAAAGTCATTACGTGGGGAAAATGATCAAAATCGTCAAGAAAATTGTTCACTTAAGGATATTAATTTTATGTCATTTGCCAATTCTGAATCAGATGAGGTAAGCATACTATTATACTTGATTTTTAAGGCATGATTTTTTGTATAGCGGGATTTTATACCGTAAACCGTATTTTTGAGAAAACGTTATTGACCACAGTTTTATTATCTTTTTCAATTGCTGCAAGTAATTTGGAGTGTTTTTAAACACTATGTTTTAATATTTAAAGGTGATCGAATTCAAGCATTCAAATCTGGAAAGCTGCACATTTTGGGAGATTAAATCAGACCCAGTTTCAGACAACAACTTTGTGTTCGCACATACGCATAATTATTTAAAAATTCAATATTTGTAATAAGAAATCGTATAAGCTTCTGACGTGTCGTCAGGGAAGAATCAAAACGGCCTACATTCAATTTAACCCATAATCATAATAAGATATACCGTATTTTTCATACCTATCTATTTCCTTTAATAGAAGACGGGCCTATGATAGTAGACGAGACTGTAATAGTACTATATTTAGGACACTATTATGTGGCAGTGGCAGTAGACGGACCTCTAATTTTACACGAACCTGGGAGAGAGATTTAATAGTAGACTTTATGTCCACTATTACATTAAATACGGTATAAAACAAACATTATTAAAGAAAGATGCATAAAATCTTAATAACAGGTTTTTAATAACTGCAAAATGTCTCCTTTACTATGGTTTTTAAAGAAGCTCAAAATTTTATATTTACATATTTTTGGAAAGTGCAATATGTTCTATTTACATATTTTTGGAAAGTGCAATATGTTCTATTTACATATTTTTTGAAAGTGCAAAATGTTCTATTCACATATTTTTTGAAAGTGCAAAATGTTCGATTCACATATTTTTTGAAAGTGCAATATGTTCTATTTACATATTTTTTGAAAGTGCAAAATGTTCTATTCACATATTTTTTTAAAGTGCAAAATGTTCTATTCACATATTTTTTGAAAGTGCAAAATGTTCTATTCACATATTTTTTGAGAGTGCGAAATGTTCTATTAACATGTTTTTGGAAAAAAATGTTCTATTTACATGTTTTTAAACTATCTAAAGAATGTCCTATTCACGCACGCTTCAAGAGCACGATATTTTAAATTTTCTGGGCACAATGCATTTTGTTTCAAACTGGAAATGAAAATGGGTCAATGTGATTCTTCACAGACGATATATATGTATTTTGACATGTGACCTAATGTAAAGTTATTCTCTTTTTTGTAGATTAATTCAGCAAAATATTACTACAGAATTCGAGAATAATCAAAATCCGCCAACCGTCAAAGTAAATGTGGGCAAAATGGAAATGTTTATGGGTAATTGTAACGGATCCTACAATTTCGAAGCTAGAATCCCAATGACGCAGAAAGTAATGGGAAAAATCAAATTTTGGGGAAAACAGGCCCGCACAATAAAACCTAAGCCTAATAAACCTACAAATATATTAATCATCGGCATTGACACCACCTCCCGTCTCCACGCCTATCGAAGCCTACCAAAAACCCTGAGACTGTTCAAAGAAATGGGCTTTCTAGACTTTCAAGGGTATCACTCAATCTATGCAGAGACCAGAGAGAATTTCAACGCCTTTCTCATGGGCTACACATCAGCCGACTCAAAGAAGTACTGTCAACGTAATTGGAGGGACTCGGTGGATTCCTGTCCATTTATTTGGAAGGGATTCCAGTCCCAACAAAACTATGTGACAATGTTCGTGGAAGACTGGGTTGGGACTTTTAACTGGGGTAATCAGGGAGGGTTCCAAAGGAAGCCAGTGGATTATTATATTCACCCACTTTTTTTAGCACGGCAATTTTATGGAAGAAGTCAACCGTGTCTTCAGGTATCTACAATTAAGTGCTAACAATACAAATGTCGTCTGTGAAGAACCAAAATGACCCATATTATACAATTTAAGCTAGAATCAAAATGAGCTATGTCAAAAAAACAAAATGAGAAACATGCGCAAAATGTTAATTATGAGTTTTTGAAAAGTGTAAAATGTTCTATTTACAAGATTTTGAAAAGCGTTAAATGTTTTATTAACATGGTTTTGAAAAGGTGCACAATTTCTTAATTCCATTTTTTTTAAAGGTGCAAAATGTTCTAATTCCATGTTTTTGAAAAGGTGCAAAATGTTCTAATTCCATGTTTTTGAAAAGGTGCAAAATGTTCTAATTCCATGTTTTTTAAAAGGTGCAAAATGTTCTAATTCCATGTTTTTTAAAAGGTGCAAAATGTTCTAATTCCATGTTTTTTAAAAGGTGCAAAATGTTCTAATTCCATGTATTTGGAAAGGTGCAAAATATTCTAATTCCATATTTTTGAAAAGTACAAAATAAATATTCTATTTAAATGCTTTCAAGACGTGTTTTAATATTTTTGTAGATAGTGGATATCGTTTTTAGCTACAAATGGATATGGGTCATTTTGGTTCTTCACTGACGATATTAGCTTGTAACGTACAGTAAGTATAATTAATTATTTAACTTTTGTAATTTTTTAAAAGGCCTCAATCTCCACTCCAAAATTTTTGCTAAGCTACACGGAGCGCTTTCTTCGAAAATTTAATAGAACGGCGCCTTTGTTTAGTTTCACCTGGATGGGCTATCCTTTCCATGACGACGACTCAGCACTTTCAAAAATGGACGAGCCCCTTCAAACTTTCTTTCATCGAATAAAAAATGACAAGCAATTTTTGGAAAACAGTTTTATAATCTTTCTCGGTGACCATGGAGACCGCTATGGTCCATTCAGTCGGGATAGCACGTCATTTTTCGAAAGCTTTTTAGAAAGGTCCCTCCCGCCTTTGTTCATTCGCATCCCTGAAAACTTACTGAGGCAGTTCCCACATTTAAATATTGCAAAATATGCAGACACAAATACACGGAGGCTTACTACACCATTCGATGTACATAAAACACTCCTTCAAATACTGGAATTAAACAGTGTGAACTTTATTAAACAATTAGCCCACCCTTTAAAAAATGATGCAGCAAATGAAAATCAGTCAAGTAACGCTGGTGTAAACGATGTAAATTTTGACAGTTTGGAAAAATCAAGAGGCAGTAGTTTGTTCTCGTTTATTTCAGAAAATCGTACGTGTGAACTTGTTGGGATTCCTAGTGATGTTTGTGTTTGTAATTTAAATACTAATCAGCCATTGTTGCTGGATAATTCCGTAGTTATGGAGGCAATGATTGAGTGGGCAGTAAAGGAGTTGAATAGTATTGTACAAAATTCAAAATATTTTTCAAAATGCCATGTGTGGACACAAACCTCATTACCGTTTCCACTTGGGTCAGCGTACCATTTACGAAGTGGGAATCCGAATAAAAGTGGGAACGAGTCAATACCCGGCACCGGTACCGGATTCGAATTTGGAGTGGTTCTTTTAAAATTTATGGTTTTACCAGATTTGGCCTTGTTTCAAATTCAAGTGAGGGTCCTTGAGGATGATTTTGACTTTGGAAACCATGTGGAAATTGATAATAATATTACAAAGTTTTTGAGGAAAGTTGGAGAAATTTCAAGAATTAGTAGTTATGGGGATTCAAGCTGGTGCGTGTCGGCCGAAGATAAATATATGAAGGAATTTTGCCACTGTTTGGAGGATAAACCAGAAACATATGATGCGCTTTAATTAGGTCTGGGTTGTAAGGTGTAAAATAATTTAAACAAAAATAATAATTTTAATGCATTTCATAATCATTCTCAAAATTATTACATTTTTAACTTTATACCACTAAATGTAAAAATGAAAATTTTGCCCGCTGATTTACGGTAAGTATATCGTCTATGAAGAACC
Organism: Dicyrtomina minuta; assembly: GCA_949802685.1. Classification (NCBI taxonomy): domain Eukaryota; kingdom Metazoa; phylum Arthropoda; class Collembola; order Symphypleona; family Dicyrtomidae; genus Dicyrtomina; species Dicyrtomina minuta. The sequence goes on along the minus strand of OX461808.1, from coordinate 27,266,070 downwards.
ACAATGACCCCGTTCTAATTTATGCTAGAATTAAAATGAGCTATGTATGTCAAAAGAAAAACAGTAAATAAGATACATGCATACAATGCTAATCACGAGTTTCTAAAATTAGCAAATTGTTCTATTTACATGTTTTCAAAAAGGCATTTTGAAAGGATCAAAATTTTCCATTTAAGTGTTTTTTAAAAGTGTAAAATATCCTATTTACATGTATTTCAAAAGGTCGAAATGTTCTATTTACTACATATTTTTGAAAATGCACAAGGTTTCTATTTACATGCTTTTTATTTTAATTTTTTCTGCAGATAGTACATTTTGTTTGAAATTAAAAATGGATATGAGTCATTGGGGTTTTTCACAGACGATAATATGTATAATTATATGAGTTATACACTATTCAAACAGTAGCTATGTAATTTGGATTCGAATTTTAAAATGGCATACGTAACACACATATTATTTTTAAAAAAAATTATTCCTGATTATTGTCCCTAGAAAATTCAGAAAAAAAAACAGTCAGTGAAAAAATTTTAATTTGAAAGAAATTTCATCGTTTATTTTTCAAGAGCTTTAGAATAAAGTAATGTATGTCTAATTTTTTTCAAGTATTCCAAAACCATATGGTAAATAATGCATGTAGGTACCTAAATATGTATAATTTTACAGGTAAAAATTAGTTATCGTTTCCCTCAACAATGAAATATTGCACTTGCGAAAATTAATACATGTGTTTTCTTGCTCGGCTATTTTGTTAATTCTCAATTATAGGAACTAACTATAACTATGCAGTAGTAAATATTAAAGTATTATTATGCTTAATCCTTTTATACTGTTGTTCTAATTATTATTACGTTTAAAATTTGACATAATGTACTATATACGAATAAAAGTTAATTACTTCTACTCTGACTCGGACAAATTTTCAGTTTCAGTTTCAGTTTCATCTGTGCTGTTCTGTCCCGAGGCATCTATGTCAGCTTCTACAGCATCTGGCTCATTATCAGACATTTCTTCTGTATTAGCACCTTCTTCAGATTCAGATGCATCTCCTTCAGATAGAGCAGGTTCTTCCGCTCCAACGGCAGCGGCTGTACTGTCTCCAGGCGGTACCACACTGCTCTCCGGGCCAAACAGCAGATCATCGTCGTCATGACTCCGACCTTTTAATTTCACTACATTTGTAGCAGGCGGAGCAGCTACATTCACTTCCTTATGTTCGCCCTGAAAGTGTTTTTTCTTCATTTCTTCTTTTCCAACGCTACTTTTCGGTGTGGAATAATTTCGTCTTGAACTTTTTAATTGTCCTGGTCTACTGAGCCGCTCTTGTTTTTCTTGATTAGACTCTTTTTTAATGCTTTGTTTTCGCTTTTTTAAAGGTTTTGGGCCTTGGTATAAATCAGGTCGAGCTCCAGGTTTTGCGTAAGATTGAGAAGAAAGTGGACTTTTGCTAAGGCCGGATGGGGAAGGATACTTGGATTTCTTCTTGTAGATTGGACGGGGAGCCAATAGTGATTTCTTCGATGGGTATTTGTTTGGCTTTTTATTAAATCTGGAGGGCACTGCTGGCTGCGGGCGACCTGGACTAGATGGTGGGGGACGCCTAAGGGGACTGACAGGAGATCGATTATAATATGAAGGCCTAGTACGTTTTCGACCATAGTCTTTCGACTTGGACTTGGACGACGATGAGCTTCTTCCAGAAAGTCCAGATCCAGAATACATCTTAGGCGGGCGTTCTCCATAATCCATGTCTGTGTCATACCTGGGTGGTTCTTCATGGGGGAAGTAAGGGTCATAAAATGGGATGGCAGGATTGTAAGGGTGTATGAGTGGTTTTTCATGGTGTATGATTGTGTCTTGGTGGGGTGCAATAGGGTTGTATAGGCTTATAGAAGGGTTCTCCTCTTCCTCAGGCACAACGTATTCTTCGCCGCGAGTGATCTGGTCATCTATGGGAAGTGTGTCGTCGTAGGGAGCTAGTTCATCTTTGTTGTCTGAGTACGAATTTGCTGCAGTGGGCCCCGGGTAGCCTTGGAAATTTCCATATTGTTTCGGTTCCGATACAGGATATTTTTGAGCTACGGGAGCATTTGCATTATACGTCGGAGGTGCAGCTACATGAGCTTCCACTGGTATGTACGCAGCTGGAGCTTCCGGGTAATAATCGATCTTATCATCTGGAGCATACAACGGCGAATCATCTTCTGATAATTGGTAGGGTTGTTCTTCTTGGGGATATAACGGTTCATTAGCTGGTGGAACGTATTCTGACGGTTCTTGCTCGTACACATCTGGTGAGTCATACGTTGGAGAGTATGGTTCAGATTCGTAAACCGGAGACACACTTGGCGGCGAATCATATGCAGGTTCTAGTGGTGCCTTTGGCTTTGAATCGTAAACTGCTGCGGATTTTGGCGGCGAATCGTATTTTTTTATTGCTTTTGGAGTTGAAACAGAAAGTGGAAGGGAGCTTGATGGTAAACCAGATGCAACTGGTACATTGGGTGGTGCATCATGTTTAAGATAATTTTTTGGCGGCGATTTGTATGCTGCCGGTGCTTTTGGCGGCGAATTGCTTAGTGCTGGGGCTGTTGACGGTGCATCATTAACTGGAGGGGGATTTGGCGGTAAATCAGATGGTGGTGATGCTTCTGACGGCAAATTGTATGTTGCTGGTGCTGCTGGCGACGGATACGTTTTTGCTGGTGCTGCTGGAGGTGAATTGATAACTGGAGGAGGACTCGGCGGCAAAGCAGATGCGGGTGATGCTCCTGGCGGCGAATCATTAGATGCTGGCGCTTCTGGCGGCAAATACGTTGTTGTTGGTGCTACTGGAGGTAAATTGTTAGCTGGTGCGGGATTCGACGGCAAATCAGTTGCTGGTGATGCTTCTGATGGCAGATTGTTTGCGGCTGGTGCTTCTGGTGGCAAATACTTTGTCGCCGGCGCTGGTGGTGGTGAATCGCTAACTGGAGGAGGTATCGGCGGCAAATCAGATCCTGGTGACAATACTAACGGGGAATTGTTTGATGCTGGTGCTTCTGGCGGCGCATACTTTGTTGCCGGTGCTGAAGCTGGTGGCGGTGAATCGTTAACTGGAGATGGACTCGGCGGCAAATCAGATGCTGGTGATGCTCCTGGCGGCGAATTGTTTGATGCTGACGCTTCTGGCGGTAAATACTTTGTTGCCGGTACTGCTGGCGGTGAGTCGTTAACTGGAGGAGGATTGGGCGGCAAATCAGATGCTGGTGATGATTCTGACGGCAAATTGCTTGATGCTGGTGCTTCAGGCGGTGAATAAGTTTTTGCTGGTACTAGTGGTGGTGAGTCGATAACTGCAGGGGGATTGGGCGGCACATCAGATGCTGGTGATGCTTCGGACGGCAAATTTACTGATGCTGGTGCTTCTGGTGTCAAATACTTTGTTGTTGGTGCTGATGGCGGTGAATCGTTAACTGGAAGGGGATTCGCCGGCAAATCAGTTGCTGGTGATGCTTCTGACGGCAAATCGCTTGCTGCTGCTGGTTTTGGCTTAGAATATTTTTTTGCAGGTGCTTTCGGCGGCGAATATGTTTTTGCTGGTGCTTTCGACGGCTTATATTTTTTTGCAGGTGCTTTTGGCGGCGAATATGTTTTTGCTGGTGCTTTCGACGACGTATATTTTTTTGCAGGTGCTGGTGAGGGTGAATCGATAACTGCAGGAGGATTGGACGGCAAATCAGAAACTGGTGATGCTTCTGACGGTAAACTGTCTGATGCTGCTGCTTCTGGCGGCGAATACTTTATCGCGGGTGCGGCTGGTGGTAAATCGTTAACTGGAGAGGGATTCGCCGGCAAGTCAGTTGCTGGAGAAGCTTCTGACGGCGAATCGTTCACTGCAGGTGCCGTTGGTGGAGAATATGTTTTTGCTGGTACTTTCGGCGGCGAATATTTTTTTGCTGGTGCTGCTGGCGGTGAATCGATAATTGGAGGAGGATTTGGCGGCAAATCAGATCCTGGTGATGCTTCTGACGGCGAATTGTCCGTTGGTGGGTCTATTGGCGGCAAATATTTTTTTGCTGGCGGTGCTGGCGGTGAATCTATAATTGGAGGGGGACTGGGCGGCAAGTCAGGTGTTGGTAGTACTTCAGGCGGCGACTCGTAAGCCGGTGGTGCAATTAGTGGTGAGTCGCCAACTGTTGAAACTGGTGACGGCGTTTCAGGTGCAGGGACATGCTCTGGTGGGGCAGCTACTACCGGAACAGCCGCTGGATGAGATGGCGACGGCACTGTGTTTATTGAACTTGTGTCTCCCTCCTGTGGAACATTATCTGAAAGAAAATCGCCCAAAAAAGGAAGCAATTGAATTAATCATATTTATTTACTCCCTCGTTTCTGGAAAAAGTATCAATTTATGTCAGTTTTGAACTTTTACTGTTTTCATTGGTCGGCGATACCGCATAAACTGTGTCAGGACTTTCAGGTAAAGCATTGGCTACAATAGCATCTGAATTTGATTCTCCCGATTCAATTGAACCACCATTGTCTGCAACATCCTCATCGCCAAGTGCGGCGTAAGCGAGTAAACCCTTTAAAATATATTACTCACTTATAATTTCATGATCGTGTATTAGTTTAACTTATTATCATCCACAAACAAAATTTCCAAAATTTCACACAATGCTAGTTAGGTGTTCGTAATGCAAAATACACGACTTTTTAAATTTGAATTTTTCACAAAATAAGTTAAGTTAAAACTATGTAAATAATTAATAGCATATTGATATACATAGAAATGGAGTAACTTACAATTATTAAATAAACTCTTAAACCCAAACGCAGCAGCCACATCCTGTTTTTCCTTGGGTTTTTGAATTTGAATTTATTGTCAGTCCAAATCCAAATCTAATCGACTTTGTAAAAACAAAAATATATCAGTTTTAATAAAACTGCCCCACCCGAAAATTACTAAATACGAATACAGCGACAAGGCATTTCTACGGATTATGATCACAATTTAATTAACTCTTGGTCTTCACGTAATCAGATTATATTGACTATAGCATTGCAATAATTATAAACAAATAATACATATTATAAACTGTATGAGATTCTTCATTTATTTTTAGCAATCATAAACTAGGGCAATTGTTGTTGTGAGTTTAAAGAGACACAACTACTTAAGTATAATATCATTTTATTAAATCAACCGAGCAACTAACTAGCCATTACTCCTAGGGGATCGCCCATAAATGATATCATTGGTAGGGTCAGTAGGTCTAGTTGTCGGGTTGATGACACTCCATGTAAAAGAAAGCCATTCGCGCAATGATTAAGCTGATGATCAGTATAGCGTCTTAGAAATGGAGATATTTTGATGACACAATTTATGAATGACACCCAGCCAAAAATAAACTCTTGAACTTTAAGCAGACTTATAAGTTATAAGTCTGTGATGAGCAGAGCGAAGCATGATATACATATTTATGCAATTATTCCATCTGAATAACTTCTTTATAGTTCCGTACGTTATTCTCGTGCATACTTTAATTTTTATACATGGCATCGGATTATTCGCATACCGGATGGAGGTGGACAATCAAAATTTATATGATCTGCAAAGGAAGTTTAACAACAAAGGAGTTTGCAAAATTCCTTTGCTGCGCTCTGCGTCATCACTTACCATCAAAGGAACGTCCAAAAATGACGACACGGGTAGGGTCAATAAACCTACTTGGATATTGATTACATCCGCATCCCATGTTATAATTTAAGATATTGCCATTTGCGTAATATAGTTACCCTCGTGACAGTAAAAAGAGGGTGGAAATCAGGGTATTTCAATTACATCATTTATAGACGACCCCTAAGTAGGTACCTACATCGTTTTGGTTTTGATTTCTACCTATTACTTTAATAATTTCAACGTGTAAAACAACACGTTAAAGGAATGCCTATAGAAACCAGTAAGCTCATGCTTCATAATTAAACAAAGGATGTTATCTTGGATTATAGGGATATGCACAACTTTAATCTAGTAGAAATCGGAAAGGATCAAAATACAAGCAGAAGAGACTATAAACTTAAAAAATAATTTATAGCAATATCGTAGGTAAGAATCCATTTGTATCTGTATGTAAACATATATATTTGCATGATTTAATAGAAGTACAGAGTCATTTTACACGTATTTTAACATTCACTTCATAAAACATTTTTGAATCTGTGTTCATGAACATTTTTATAAACAAAATTGGTAAGCAATGTTATGTACCTACCTATTGTACCTACATTAACTTACAAGCCATTTAGATTTCAGATATCGTCTGTAAAGAACCGAAATGACCCATTTCCAATTTATGCTAAAATCAAAATGAGCTATGTCAGAAAAACAAAAAGAGACATGCGTAAAATGTTAATTAGGAGTTTTTGAAAAGTGTAAAATGTTCTATTTACATGTTATAGAAAAGTGGAAAATGTTCTATTTACATGTTATAGAAAAGTGGAAAATGTTCTATTTACATGTTTTTGAAAAGTGTAAAATGTTCTATTTCCATGTTTTTGAAACATGTAAAATTTCCTATTTACATATTTTTTTAAAGTGCAAAATATTCTATTTAAATGGTTTCAAGACATGTTCCCATATTTTTTTAGATAGTGGATATTGTTTTTAGCTACAAATGGATATGGGTCATTTTGATTCTTCACAGACGATATGTGCTTACCATGTTCTATTCCGTATAAAAATTCGTAAACTTAAAAAAAACAAGCCTTAATAAGTTACCAACATTTAAGTAAGTAGTTATGTTATATAATTCTTTGAGACCACTACGTGTAGAAATTTGAGAACATCCAAGTGAAGAAAAATGAAGATTGAAGGTATTTGCTTGAACGGCACAAGGGACAGTAATGCCGAGGAATTAAAACACAATATTAACACTACAAACAATAATAAATTGATATAGCTATGTAGCTATATAACTAATTAAATATCACCTCACCTAAAACACGAAGTGAAATAACATGTGTTAATAAAACAATTTAGCAAAATTGGAATTATCTTACTAATGAAATAGAAGTATAGCTGTAGATAGGACTTTTAAAAAGTTATCTCTATATTAAATATGTTACATAATTCGTTTCAAATTACGTAAATATTCTTCCGCATTACCATACAGTAGATCAGCAGACAAGGGATAGCAGGGTTGTGGATCTAGTTTAGTAAAGCTTGCTTTCAAATTCTGTATCATCAATTCAGCAGAATGCATTATCAAGTCCAGCTAGAAAAAATCAACCATTATAAATATTTTTATTAAAAAGTGTACACAAATAATATACATATTATGTAGATGTGAAACAAGTATACAGCTTTATATGCATATTAATGTCACAAAATAAAAATAATCTCATCCTCTGGGTTTTAGACAAATTTCTATCAAATTTGTAGCTCACCTTTTGGATTGCAGAGTTTAGCTGCGGCAGAAATAAATGATGAACATAATTACTGGAAAAAGTGCCTCCATTCCCATGAATAAGCTTGACTCCGTCTTTTTTAGCAGATTGACAAAAACAGTGGTTTTCTCTCGTTCCATCGTTAACACAGCGAAGGATGGGGCCTCCACAATGAACCCAGTTAAAATTATAGGAGCAGTCCAACTCGAGTAATTTCTCTGTTCAAATAAAGAAAAATATATATACACAACTTAGCCCCATATAAAGAAACACAATGGTATATATTCAATCTATACGCTAGAATTAAAACGAGCTATAAGAAAAAAAACAAATATTGAAATAGATGGGTAAAATATTAAATTATGAATTTTGAAAAAGAGTAAAATATTCTGTTTACCTGTTTTTCTAAAGTGCAAATTGTTCAATTTGAGTGTTTTTTGAAAATTGCAAAATACCCTATATTTACATGCTTTCAGAAAGGGCAAAATGTTCTATTTACATAGTTTTGAAAAGTGGAAAAAATTTTTATCTGCATGTTTTTTGAAAAGTGGTGAATATGCTTTTAACTATTTTGCAAAGTGCAAATTGTTCACAATTTGTGCGTGTTTGAAATGTGTAAAAAAGGTGTTTACGTTGTTTTTGAAACGTGTAAAGTGTCCTACGTATATATACGCTTAAAAAAATTCAACATGCTCTATTTACTGTATACGCGTTTACGGGCATGATTTTAATTTTTTATTGTAGATAGAGTATTCTGTTTTTAGCTAAATATGGATATTCAAATTTGATTTTTTATAGACGGTATATATGAACTTCATTTGCTCAGAATGTGATGCTATAGATATTATATGTAATCTACTTACCGGGAAAAACATTAAAAATTATATTGAGAATATCTTGATCCGCTAGTTGGATATGTTCGCCGTAAAGAGCTTGAGTTCCAATAGACTTCTCCTCAAAATTAAATTGTCTCATTTGTGTTAAATTCATGAGCATTACTCCAGCATTTAGACCTGGAAATAAAACAGTATAAGTAAATTTATGACAAGCAACCACACAGTATCGATTACATGCAGGTTATTTTACCACTGTGTAGATAATTGTGGTTTAATTTAACTTTATTGATTAGCTAATTAATCGTAAATTAAACCTTTAAGTCCGTAATGTGGTACTTCATTTCCATCATACCAACCCGCGGCTGTTGGCTCGTTATTTGGAGCCATAGCGGCTAATTTATCATTCCTCATTATGTTTGGTATATGAAGCCATAGTTCTGTTAAGTTGGAAATTATGATGGTATCCAAGTCGAGAAAAATCAAAGAGTCGATGTGAGGCAGCAAAGACTAAACAAAATGATCCGGATTTAAAATTAATTAATGCTACTAAATTTTATGTAAAAGACATAACGCTCGAATAGCAACAGATCAGTGTTGTTAATTCAGCTAAATATTACAATACAAAACAAAAACAAAAGTCTCTCAAAATAAGGGGATAAAATTGCTTACAGGAAAAAACAGCCGCTGAGTGGCACATTTGGCAAACATACTTTTCCAATTCACATCATTAATCTGAGGAAACCACTCTAAATGAATTTCAAATGTGAAATCCCAACGCTTGGCTTCTGCCGTCCATTTTATTTCGAGTAACTACATGGCAACAAAGAATATCCAAGAATTTGGAAAATAAATTCCAATCAAAGTGTTTAATTAATAGCACCAAAATATTATGTGGTAACTACTAATGAACATGCGTAATATAATTTTACCTATATAAAATTCTGAAATCTGAAATAGTGTATTAAATAGCAGCCAGTTTTTGGTATTCCTTGGCATTTCAGTGGCAAGTGTTGATCGTTTTTAAAAAATAATAATAAATTGCTTACGCCCATTGCAACATCAATAAGAGAATCTTGATCCACGAAAACAATAGAGTGAAGGGCAGCATCTTGACTGAATAGAAGTGCTGATTTAAGCATTGTTTCCAACTGATAACTACGATCCCCACAAGCAATAGATGCAGCTGTAATCTTGATAGTTTTAATACTTTCAATTTTATGTGTACTTGCTCCGCTAATTTTACTGCATCATAAATTAGAAGAAACGACATTTTTAAAACATTCCTATTATATGGATTACCTTAGATTATAACTTGTTCAAAAATCCACTTTAAAATAGGGTAAATTTTTCTAAAAAACTAAATTTTAGCTATTTTTAAAAAATAATTTGTTGAACTTTGGCCTTTACTATTCAACACCGTGACTTCCTTTGCCCAACAACTTTTCATACACACAAAACTTATTTATTTACCCATGTTTTGAAGTACGCTTCCCTGCGTGTCTTTTCTTTTCTTGAATTATCAGGTATTTTTTCAAAAGTCTCTTGCTCATTAATTCTAATTTAGGATCATTTATACTCTTAAAAACAACCTTAAGATTTTCATAATACGAAACAGAGTCCGACGGGGTCACGACCGTCTGCTGATGATGCTGCCGTCCGCCAAGCTCATTGAAAAATATCAATTTTCTTTCCAATTTCAAGTAATGCTCATCATCCCCTCCCCCTCCCTCTCCAAAATTTGTGTTCCTCATTTTCATTTCGATTTCATTGTCGTTTTGGATTCCAGAAATTTTTGACTGTATTTCTATTTCATGTCCATATTTCCAGTTCCAATTATTACTCCTATTGCCAATTTCGTCAACTTCGGGAATGTCTACTTTATAATGATGACTAATAATAGCAACAGCAGGATTGTTGTTGCTCTTATCGTTAGTCTTGATACTGTCCTTAATTACTTCGCTATTATTATCACTATAAACTTTATTATACATTGACCAAAAAATTATAAATTGAACGTAGATAGATGTTACTAACAGGAGTGCAATGAGTAAGCAACGCATTGCAAGCGGTGGCCTTAGCCTCCTGGATTTTAACACTGAATCCATCGATGTCACAAAGTATAGAATTATTTATAGGTTTTTGAATTTACATAAATATTTAAATGCTAGTTTAATCTTATAGAGTGTAATCGATTTATTTTGTGTTTGTGATTTGAGCTGCTAAAATTTGATTTTAATATTATTGAGACTGGAGACTACTAAAAAAAATCAAAGAAAAAAATTCTTTGTTGGCAAACCAGGAAAACTACCATGAAAAATAGAATTATTAAAGAATGAATCAAAATAGAGAAATTAAGGAAAGTTCTGCACTAAAATAAATTATTGTTACTTAATTGGAATACTTTTGATATTATTTATGCGTATCATATATTTTTGCCTAAATGTGTATTATGCTATGCTATGTACGTACATAAGCTCTGAATACTGAATATCAGTATTTCAGAAATACACAATCTTCGATTTTTGCTGGCGAGCTTGGGACTATATATAGCATATGGCCACATAATGATTAGGTACGGTTCTTTTAGCCTAGCATAATATATTATAAGTGGTTATAATATTTTAGATATTATACCTGTACATATATCCGTATCATTTATTTATAGGTTAATTGCTTGTTCCACTATAGGTCTATGCAAAATCATATCGCATGTTTAGTGACATTGTTATATTTTGGAGCATATCCGACTCGAATTATTAACTTATTCATAATCGATCGTATTTTAGCCACTGTTCATAAAGTCATCTATAATGGGCAATGGGATACCGTGTATCACTGTGTGCAACGAATGCAACCTTAATTAGGTATGTATTTAATTGTGTTAAAAGCGTAAGTTACTTTTGTCATCTGCTACCTCATCTGGGAAATGATATTGCATAACATGAGCACCAAAAAGTGAATACACTCGGGGATGGATAATGCGGCCAGCGCGGGCAGCCCCCGCTGTCTGAATTAAAAAGAAACATGAAAATAGAATATTTTGACTTTTCAAAAACATGCAAATACAATTTTTTAGACTTTTTAAAAACATGCAAATAGAACATTGAGCACTTTTCTGAATCAAGTAAATAGAACATTTTGCGCTTTTCTAAAACATGTAAATACAACATTTTGCTTTGCCAAAGAAAACCATCAATAAAATCAAAATGTTAGTTTTTGTTTTTGTATGGAATGAAATTGCTGCCTAAAAACAATTCCTTTGTCCGGCCCTGAATACACTACACCAATATTACCAAGGAAGTGCTCGTTGAAAAAACTATAAAAACTATATTTAATGTATACAGCAATGCTATGCTATTGCTATATACTGTATGGTACACATAGTAACTTGGAGCTTCTCAACTTACATTATACACTTCGCAATTGTATTTTATTTTTCCGGTATTCGCTGAAAAAGTTCAACGAAAACGATGCGTCATGTTTTTAAGGACTAGATGAAAGAACTAAATAAAAGGTTTATCGAGATTTGTATGATTTTTGATTTTAGGACAAAGAGACACTTTTAGGCTTAGGTTGACTCTATACTTTTCGAATTTTCAAATGAATACCTAAGTAAAATACCGTTTCATTTTCCACTTTCAGAGCACTTTACCAATAAATATATTACACAAAATGACATGGTACATTAAACCCCCTTTTTTGAACAAGAAAACGAATGCGAATTTATTAACCAATTTTTGGAAGTGTCTATAAGTAAGTTATGCAGACTTTTAGGTACATAACTTAGTTAATAATATTTTCAGTACATAAACTTGATAATAATAATGACATAATTAATCATAGACTACAGGTACATATTTCAGCTTTTCCAATTTAATAATAATTAAGTAACGTATAAGAAATTATCAAATCTATCGTAATACACAATGAAAGCAATGAACAATAAATTATTATGTCAATGAAAAGAAAACGAAATTTTACAATTTCGAAGGTTTTCCATCAGATTTATAGATACCAAAACCCCACCAAATTGTTGTATATAGTAATTTTAAGTCAAAATATTAAATGATCTGCTTCTTCTATATGGGTCATCATTTCTAGTAAATATAACTTTGTAGATACAGGAAAAGACATTAATTTAATTTAATAAATTATTAAAGTTTCAAAATGTATGCTAATTAGAGTGAGATTCATTATTCTAGGAACAAAATTTTTTTCTTCAATACAGTGTTTCTCAGCAAACTCAAAACAACTAGTAAACAAAACATACGATTACTCAATAAAGGCAGTAATAAAACGAATATAGACTAATACGGCACAAATCTTGACTTTTTGTAACAATATTGTAAAGAACGCGAATGAATATAATACAACATAAGTAACATAACTACATATTACATAAGAAATGCACAGTAGTACCTTTAAATCGATCAAAGATTTTACCGCACTCCTACTTCCTACCATACTCTACACAGCAATATCAACTACCCTATAAAAAAACTAATACAGTATAGTTATTGCATTGCTAATGTATTAACATCGCAAATTACAATCTTTATTAGAACTCATAATTTAATGAGACCATAATACAATTTTTATTTTTACGTATACTTCCTACCAAACCAATGGTACGACTGTTTGTGTTTGTGAATTGTGACTGCTGAACTAACCATTATGATACCATATAAAGTGCATGCACTTTTATTACAGATACATTTTTTACTTGTTAAATTGGTAAATAACAAAATTCAGTAACGATTGACAAAATTAGTATAACTATAATAATGTATCAATACGCTATATAGTCACTGGTATCATCGTTTATTGTAAAACTTCATAAAGGACTGAACATCAATAAGTAACTATCTGTAAATCCTAACTAAACTAAACGATAGTATAACTAACCAATACTTTAACGAAATATTTATTTAACAATAATAGCTTGGTACTTGGTATAAGTGCCTTCAATTTTTATTCTTTTTTTTACAGTTAGTCGTCTAGTCTAGAATTGTTAACAATTTATTGTATTTTTACTTTAAGTATTAATACAGTTTTGAAGTACTTTTTTATGTATGTTCCAATCCAAAAAGCCGTGTATTTCTGCACTCTATATATAACTGTACTTACCTACTAGCTTTCGCTACCTATTATTTACATACACATTTGTTAAATATTTCAATTCTTAGTTATCATGTTGTCTGTCCACGCACAGGTTTACCTAAACTAATTACATAGTAATAGTAATGAATACATTATAATTTAGATGACAATACAAATTATGTGACTTTTGTCCTGTAATTAACCGTATTCGTATTTGTATAAGGCTTATATTTTAAAACATTTATTAAAGCCAATAATTGCTTACACATCAATCCAAATTAAATAGTCAGATGTAACTATATAGTACTTAACAGATAGGAGTATTCAATATACATGTTTAGGGAAATTTAATACAAACAGAAATAAATATGTAACAACAATTAATTGATCACAATGAAAGTATATAAGTGTATCTATCCCATATAAATAGATAGTCGAAAGTCCAAAAGTAATACCACATGATTATAATATATTATTTACCTATACACTTATTACAAATGAAATGAAAGCCAATCACACTAGTCAACAGTCAATGTACAGTACTCACAAGAGACTATGTATATAATATGCATTTCAGCTTAAAGCGTACTTACTTACAACACAAATATAAATTATTTTCATCATAGAAGTGTATACAATTACTACGTACAGTTGACAGTGGTTGGTAGTAATGATTACAAATGCCATATTACTAACAATAAGTATAGATTATTATTATAAATTAATTATTTTACAGTACAATGAACAATTACACAATAATTGCAATGCACACAAATTATTGTTCTGTTTTCGAAATCCTATTTTTCTATTTGGATTCCAAATTTTTTTTAAATCCGCCTCTGCCAGCAGTTTAGATTCTTGAAACGAATTGCATACTAGTTTTAGGTTTTTATGTAGATCACACCTTCTCTTCATGCAATCACAATTCAGCAATATAACTCGTATTTTCGTGATAAAAGAAATTCTAATGCTTCTAATATTTAAAATTTAGATAAGGAGGTGTAGGTAATAACAGGGCATTATATTCCATTATTGTTTTAGTTGGAGATTTAGATTTGGTAGTAACATACCTAGGAACAACAATGAAAGTTAGTTAAAAAATGGTGATTCTTTTTTAAATATTATGATTTCCAAATAATAACAAAAAAAATTCTAGACACTATTCTCACAGCTCTTCCTGTGCCCTACAGGCTAGACATTGAGTTAGGTAATTTTAGTTATATACGTAATTTAACTTGATTTTTCATAACTAACCAAGGTGATATATATCATCAAATCTGAAATGTGTTTAAACCTGCAAACAACTTTCATTACCACTCTCTTTCTTTATCCTCTCCAAAGATGTTATGTGGTTAAATTGACATACAATAAATGTCTACATATAACCTACTGATGTTTTAGATGCTTAGAAACTTCATGAAGATTGTTGAAAGTTTTGTAAACGGCATCATTGTAGGATGTACAGTAGTAGGGAATGCCGTGTCGCTCAGCGAGAGCTTTAACGCGATCTCGAATGAGTCGGTGACGAAATTGTGGCATGGTTGGGAAGAGATGATGCTCAATTTGGTAGTTGAGGTACGCCATCCACCAGTCCACATACCAGGACGTGTCAATGTCCAACGTGTGAAGAAATGCATACTCGACCCAGTGAAGGGGTCCCTGGGTGACTGGAAGATGAGTGTGTGAGAGGGAAAAGTTTCCAAAGATGTAGATTGAGGCAAGCCAGACGGAGGTGATGTACGGGATGAATCCGATGTAGTAGGCAAAAGAATAGTGCAAAGCCATGAAAAACAGCTCGTGGTACTTTCCTCGATTAATCACGTAGCGGGGATGAAGATACATCTTCCACATGGTCGCTACTAAGAGCGTGTCAATTGCCAAGAAAAGAACCGCCTGTAACAAATAAATAGAATAATAATTATTTAAAAAAATATTAAAATCGTTAAGTAAGGAAAAAATGTAAAACTAAACTAGGTATGTCAAACTTTTCTCATATATTTAATTAAAATACCCATTAAAATTTACATTCAATCAGGTTCATTTTTTGTTTGTTCGTGTATTTAAAAATATACTTGAAAAACACACCTGATTTTGGACAAAGAAAGTTTTGCCGTGTTTCGGATTTCGAACAATTTTTTCGTTAAATGCAAGAAGAGGCATCGTTTCCAGATCCACATCCCGTTTAACTCTTTGAGGCATTGCATGATGACGATTGTGTTGACTAGACCACCATGATGAAGCCATTCCGTCTCCAACGCCTATAACAAAAGTAAATAATTAAGATGATATTAACACAAAATAATTACCATATCGGTCAGACTTTCAACCAGTCTCTCATCGTGGACCTATTTGGACGATAATAATATACAAATTAGATAGGTATTTTGGTTCGCCTTAATAAAACTGCCTAAGATACACTTGAATATGACAATAAAGAGAATAAATTACCTTTACGATGTTACCATAAAAAAGTTAAATGCGACTTACCGTAGAAAACGGCCTGTATGAAGCGATCAACTTTAGAGTTTCCAGTGAGGGAATGATGCCCTCCCTCGTGCTGAAGCCAACCACATCGTCCTTGAAATAAACCAAAAGAAATGACCCCCAGAGTTTGACAAAGGGCACAGTCACTCAGTATCATGTAAATCCCTGCTGCAGCCAAGATAAAAAGCTCGATGACCCGATAGGCTATATGACTAGGTGATGGCTTGAAGTATCCTTCCACTTCTAATTCCCTATAGAGTTTCGTGAAATCATCTGTAAGAGCCCGATGTCTTTTTAATGTTTCCGAATCCAGTCCCAATTCTTGGTCCGAAGCAGGACGGCGTTTGAGAGATTTCATGATCGCCATTACTCTCTTAGTGGATCTATTATGAAATTGTTGAACTGCATGAGTGGCATCCTCTCCACTTTCAGTGTAAAATTCAATGATCCGTCCACCCGGATGTCTTTTGATCCATTCTGTCACATCATAGAAATACCCTTCGAACAGTATTTCTTTGATTTTTACTTGGCCGGTGTCAGAAACTGCGGATGTGGTGGAATTTCCAGCATCCTTTTCCAGAGAACGGGGCGACATTTCTAATAAATTAAATTAAAACGTCAAAAATTGAAATGAGTGCTGAAGACCACAGAAACAATAATTATAAAAATAAGTAAATAGTTAGCAGCTCAAAAGATGATTTATTCAAATAACTCATTTTGTAAATTAATATCTCTAAAACTATTAATAAATTATTAAAATTTGTATTAGCTGGAATAAATATGCAGCTTATTACCAAACCTCGGTTCAGGTTTACCTGTAAAATAACTAAGAAAAGAATATAATTTTTTAATGTCCGTATACCTAGTGCAAATAATAAATATATGTCTACCACACTTTACTGCTTCCTTTGACACATCATAATTCCTTATGTAATAAAAATACGATACCGAATACATTATCCAACATTAATGAGAACTCAAAGGTCAAAGTCAAAGTTAAACAAAAATATCTTTATAGTCATACTCATAGTAACTGACTTGACTTGAGTGGCCCGCCGCTTCCTTCCAGAACGTGATATTGGTATGCAAGCAGATAATCGTGTTTCAGGTAAGTAAACATATTGCTAAAAAATAAAGTTCACTAACTTTTATGTCATTTTTATGTATTCTTAGATCATATATCACACACTTACTGCACATAGGTACCTAACTAGATACAATGCATTCCTCGCATTAAAATGCACAGTATTAAACTGAACAAATAATTAAATGTTGCATGAAACCAACTACGAAAATAAAACGCATGATATTATGAGCCAGGTTCATGATAGTTATAACATAAAGAACACTATGACCGTCAACCGTAGTAATCCGTCGCATAAGGTCTAATCTAATGGAAAATTGAACTGAAAACTGACGACCACCTACTTTACACTCACAAAGTAGCATTATATTTTATAGAACATAATAATTGCAACATTAATCAAAAATTGCATTTCAACTATCAACAATCAACACTGCGTACATAAAGCATATTTCACCCGGATTTGATTAAATCAAATACCTGTGCATGGGCATACCTAAATCAAAACTTCCAACTTTCTTCAATGTACCATATGAATATGGATTACCTATGACCTATGCTTGAAAATTTCGAGCTTTAAAAAAACAATTTTAAAATAACAACCAACTAATGATTGATGATGATGATGATTATCGGTTTACTTACGGCACTTATCAGTCTGTGGACATTCACCAATTTTAATTGCCCGGCAATTAGATTTAAATGCCCTAATTTATAGTTTTAATTGCCAAGGAATTAGTTTTAAATCTCCGGCATTTACTTTTAAATGCTGTGTCTTTCAAACCAGCGGGCCAATCAGGGAACTGATGGGTCAAGTTAACTTTTTATGAAAATCGAGTCATAAAGTCGTCATCGTTCCGATGTAGATGTAACTTATAAATCGTAGTTGATATACCAAAGCATTTAAATCTAAATGTTGTCCACTGACTGCTTATTGAAAATGTTACAATATTACTACAACAATACTTCTCTAATTATGCTAATAGTCAGCGTACCATGAATTTTGTTAAACATCTTACCTCTTTTATTTAATTAATAAAGGATCCAAGCTCCAAAGCTCAACTCGTCGCCGTCAAAAAATAATAATGATACTGGAGACAGGTCGCTTCGACTTCACTTTTAAACTTTCAGCTACTTAAGTAACGTCTTTTGATATTATTTTTTTTAATTCTTGAACCGATTCTAGTCACCCGACCTTTGAAAATAATGTTTTTTTCTGTAGGTTGAATGAAAAGGTAAAATTTTAGAAAATTAATATGAAAAGCTAATAAATAAAAACGAAATGTTTACTAGCTAGTCAGTAGATGAATAAATAATTAGTTGTATTCGTGAAATACTCCGAATAAAATAATTCCTATAATATTTTTAATCGTGTTGTGTGACTCGGTTTCGGTAATAAAGTCCAAAGTCCGTTGCCGTATAATAAAAATTCGTACCGTATTCGTAATTTCTTGCGCTTTCAGAGTATTGATCGCCTCCCGTCGTCCACGTCCTTTACCACTCAACGAAGGACTCTCACACACAAACTGTAAAAAGACTCCAATAAGCTCCAAAGACACAAAAAGAAATAAGCTAAAGCTACCGAATCAGGATACACGTCGGCTTCGGCTTATGGTCTCCTTCTTGTGGCAATTTGACTGTGCAAATGTAGAATACTACTATCTTTACTTTTTCCCATGAAGTAGAAGGAAAATACAGTAATACAGGTAATGCGCTTATATAAGATGGCTTTGCATTTGGCTTTTACAGCTGCAAAGTAATACTACAAACGGACAACCGAATAGTAGGCTATTAAAAACAATAATTTATTATTTTCACTAGAGGTTAGTATATGATAGTTAGGTTGTTAAGGTTGGATTTAATCTACAAAAATTAAAGATGCGTTTTTATTACAAACTGTCAGTAATCTATGTAGATTCTAGAAATTCTATATCTAGAATCTAGATACTTTATTTCGAACCCGTAATTTCATACGTAACATTATTATAAAAATGAAATTACGTACTAAATACTAATAAATCAGATAACGAAAAGAAGATTTTTACATAATAATAAGTGCTTTGTCAAAGTAATTTAACTAGTTTATACATAGGAATGCTTGAACTGTTGAGACTGACTGATACTGTGCTCTCTCAATGCAATGGAGTGGAAACCGAGAACCCAAGTATATAACCAGGGTGTAGATAAAAGGTTTTAGCACATCATCATGTTACGTAATTTCTACAGTATTATGTGATACATAAAGTCGCACACGTCAGAATCACTGACTAGTAATAAGATGAGATCGAGATCGGTTCCAGTTCCACACGAGGATATAACTCCTTCCCTATTTTCATCCAATGTTGTATCTGTAAGTATATAGTATCTCCTTCATATTCACTGCAAAATAAAGCATGCCATCCGCTGACTGTGTGCTTCAGCACAGTAATAAAATACCGTCACCGTGGCTATCAAAACCTAGGAGTACCACCGCGTATATAGTCCATTTTGGACTGTAAGTTCAGCTGAATGAGATTTTCCTAACCGGATTCGGTTAAATTTTGTATCTAATAAGTAACTAGTATAAGTAAGTAGGTAGGTCGTAGTTTATATATACCTAGTAGCCTAATGTCTAATTGCAATGGTTTCATTCTGTTAAACGTGAACCAAAGTACTGGAAACTGGAACCTGGGACGAGAATGGAATGATTTGATTTCCGAGATTCCCACACTATTTCCTGTAAAAGTAAAACCAATAATATTATATATATACTATATACATAATATTAAGGGAGAAAGGTAATCAAATGTATGCAATTAATTACCAATAAATCCAAACCAATCATGAAATGCACTACTATTGCTGTATATAATATTTGTTTTACAAGGCCGATTTCGATTTATTTTCATAGGTGTAAATGTCAACTTAATATTACTGATTTAGGAATACAAAAATACAAAAATATCTGTATCATCCGAGATACAGTGTAACTTATTACCGCGTAATTAATCGAGTCTATTGTAATTTATAACATTTTAATAGAGAAATTTCATGTAATGTCCATGTTTCATTATGTCCCAACTGCGGAAAATTAAATTCGAATTCGTTTAGCTAAATTAGCTTTGGGGCCATGTACATATTACGTCAACACAAAAATCCAGATTTCCGACTCCCCCCCCCCCTAGGCTCGCTGGTCAACATTTGGTCAACATTTCCTGCATACACCCCCCCCCCTAAATTGTTGACTCAACATAATCACGTTGCGCCATCTATGAATACATAATTGAAGTATTTTTGAACAAACTGAATTTGGTCGTTTTTTAAAAAATTCGCAAATTCTAAAAGCGTGTGAAGAAAAAAAGCTGTTCACAAATGTTGACGTCAAATCAGCTACGACTCCCCCCCCCTAGGCTCCTTGGTCAACAACATATGTACATGGCCCCTTTTCCCAATTTCTATGAGATACCACAATACCACCTGCCTACTACAAGATGCATATTTATTAAATAAAAAAACTAGGTATTTAAGTAAGTGTGTCATACGCGTCGAGCAGTTGACTATACAGCAATACAAGCATAACATTTTTTATATTATCATGGATTATTAAAACCGATATAGGTAGACTGGCTGGACTGAAGGGGAATATTATTATTTACTTATTTGAATTTAAGAGGGTTCGTTTTCTATTGTTGGGTGGTGGAATCCGAAGTCGTGTAGTTAATAGTTTCTAAAGTAAGTTCTGTAGCACTAAAGTACTATACAATTTTTGAATGATTAGAAAGCACGCTTAAATTTTTTTGGAGGAATTGTTGAAGGGTTCTGTTGTTGCCGAGGTTGCTCCTTTTCAACCGATTTTAAGTGGCTTAAACTATTATTATTGCTAAACTGCACATTAGACTTGGATGGATTAGTTGTACGAAAGCACGAGTTTTTTTTAGATGATTCCGATTCTAAAAATTCATCATCTTGCAAAAAAAATCCACCTGGCATTTGCTTTTGATTTTGACGGACAGAGCCTGGATCTGCTTCTAATTTGTCCATAAATTCCATGTTGCTATCAGAGAACATACTATCGTCTCCTTCCAGCGCTAAATCAACTTCACTTTTTCCATGGCAATCTTCATCCATAGCTTCGTCCGCATCGCCTTGGCCGTTCCGGACTTGGTCATCGTCATCCTGACTATTCGGTTCAGGTTGGGAGTCAAACGGAGAGTCAAATGCATCTGGAGGAATGTCGTTGTTCCCGTGGTTGTTGTCGTTTTCAGGTAGTGGCACAGAAAGGAAGGCTTCATCATCTGCATCGTCAAATGTATCCTCTAGTAAATTAGCCATTAGTTCTGGGTCACACAAGTCTTCGTGCTGATAGTTTTCATTACTAACACTTGTTTTGTTTTTGTTACTCTGCTCGTTTTGAATTTGATGACGTCCATTTCCAATTAATGGACTTAAACTATTTTGATTATCTATTTGATTATTTTGACTGGAGGGAGAGGGACGGAAAAATTCTTGAATGCCAGTCTGCCTTTGGGAGTTAGAGGGTTCATTATTGGAGTTTTGATTTTGAAGAGACTGATGCAGAACGGATTCGTCTGCTTCCCGGAAATTATCTTTGGACAGTCCAGCCTTATTAAGAACATCTAATTTATTCGACACTAAATCCCAAATGTCATCATCCGCCGTCCCCTTTGCAACCAAGTACTGAACCATGACACAATCCTGTTGACCTATACGATGAGCACGATCCTCAGCTTGAGTCAGAATCCCAGGATTCCAGTACAGCTCAGCAAACACAACTAAACTTGCAGCTGTCAAAGTGATTCCAGTGTTCGCGGCAGTGATAGACAGCACAGCTACTAAGCATGTATCATTTTGCTGAAATTTATCCACGAGGCGTTGCCGATCTTCCGAGGGTGTACCCCCTGAGATTCGTATATGACTATAAGCCAAAAAAATACAAACACAGCACAAAAAATATTAGAAAATAGTAGACTGGATAATATTAAGAATAAATCAAGAATATCAAGATGTTGCTGATTGGAATATCTGAAGTGCACTTTTTTAGTTTCTAACATAGGTAACTACCTGCATTTAATTTCTTCGAGAGCTTCACATATACCGTCCAAAACGTCTCTGTGATGTGCGAAACAAAGAAATTTTCGCCCGGTTTCAACCAGCTCCTGCACGTAAATTCTACACAATTGAAATAAAGAGAGAGCGAGAATGAGAACGAAATTTTATGACAGTTTAGTTTTTAACTATAATTAACACTGCCAATTGCTACATTATGTAATGCTGTAAATTCATAAAACGGAGAATTTTCTCAATAACCTATTGTGTGAACTGAATGGTTTGTAAATTACATTTACAAACCCCTGCACTGCACTGCCAATTCAAAAATTATTTTTGATATATTGCATTGTTTTAGTTTTTCTCATTTTTAATGATACGTTAAAGAAAAAAGACACGAGAAATACAAGGGAAAGGCAAGGAACAATATTAATCGATACATACGAGGTTAGAGATCCTACCTAATACTTACAATAATATCACAATACCCACCTACAAAAACAAACATATAACTTAAATCAATCTGGCATGTAATTTTACAACACGGCTGGTATCCCTGAAGCACTTTGTGTTCGTGTTCCTTTCCCACAGAAAAAACAAACAAACCCGAAGTCATTAAGATAAGAGCCATTAATTTGATTTTAGAATTCGAATTTGAATATCTCAATGCTCAATATTATTAGGTAGGTATATATTAAGTTCTGTTCGATTTCTTGGTTTCAGTTCAGTTCGGGTTGGTTGGCTGAGTGGCGAAACGTGCTTTTGATTCAAACTAGATTTATCAGCGAATAATTCTCAAGCACGTACTTCAATAAACTTTGCTAGCTGAATGGCTGAACTAAAACTATACTGAGCCGACATCGGTACGTCCGTCCCTCTATTCAAGATGAGCTTAAAAGTGAGCTGAAGACGGAAGCCAAGACCAAAGCGTGATTTTTTTTTATGGCAGATAGAATATTATACATTTCCATAAATCTATTTTAATAGCTGTAAGATTACAGATTAAGGACAGAAGTAATAATAATATCATTTAGAATGGAGTATTTACACCAACCAACGCATATCTTCAGATTGCAGATTTTCCTTGCGACGATTAAAAAACATTCGATTTTACGAAACCAGAAGATGTCAAAAATTTTCACATAGGGAATCTCGTGACTCTGTGTAGTAGTGGTTTACAAATACATTTTTTAGTAAGCAAATTCTATACTGTCAACTGTGAACACTGTCTACTTAAATATTCCGAAAGTGAAGCTTGTAGATTTATTAAAGGTTATGGTATAACGGGTTGCAAGCAACATCAAAACACTGCAATGAACTCTAAAAAATGATACTATTGATAATTGAAGAAAACAAAGAAATGAAAAGTATAATGCTAATTGTGAGACGACTTACTTAACGGCTTCTAATTTAGCTCTTCCAGTCTCACTAAAATACTCTAAAAGCTTCCCATGTTGAAGCTTCGTCTGTCTTTCTTCCTTAAAAGCTAGAGCTTTCATTTTCAAGATTTCATTCTTTTTCCTTTGAACAAGTTTCGGATCCAGCATCACCATTTGTCTATGAAATAAAAATAAAATGGAAAAAGCAAATTTAAAAACTTATATACTGTTACAAGACAAAATATGTATCTGTTCAAGCAGTCACTAAAAATCCAAAAATAAAATCTAAAACTAGAATGTTCATCGCTATATGGGCAATTAAACAATTGAAGTGTACCTTCTTTTACTCGGAAGTTGCTTCAACACATCCGACTTAAGCCTTCGAATCATAATAGTCTCATCTAAAACTAATTGTAGTTCTTCCATATTAGAGGAACCCGAGTGATCCCAACCAAAAGCATTTTTCTTGCCAGCACAGTAGCGAACCCCAAAGTCATTGAAGCTATAAAAGTGTAAGCAAATATGTGGATAAAATTGTTAAAAAGAAAAGTAGTTCAAATTACAAATAGAATTTCAGCTTAATTCAATATGTTAATATATCTGTTGTATGTTAGCTGGATGCAACGGACGGGTGATACAAAAAATGTGTGTACTCACTTAGGAAATACATTGCGTGACAAGGGACTGATAGCAGTTAGCTGAGTGTAGAGCTCAACGGGTCTAGAGAGAGCGGGTGTTCCACTGAGTAGGATGGCTCTTTTCGCATTTTGTATAATTGGGACGGCTGCTTTAGCACGTGCTGTTTTGAAATTCTTAATGTAATGGGATTCATCTATAATGATTACACCACAGTTTTTAATTGGAGGTTCCTCTGCTCGTTTATGAAGTAAATCATAGCTCATTATGAGCACTTTGGCTTCGTAGATACTATCGTGTTTGCTCTCGATGACAGCAACACCGCCAGCTGGTACGGATGGAAGCCAATTCCAAATCGATTCTCGCCATGAATATCTAAAATGCAAATAGGATAATTATTAGAATTTAACTTAAAATTCTGTGCTAAATTCCAAGTTTAAGTTCAAAATTCTCATATATGGCAAGATTAAAAAATATAATTAAAAATATAAAATACATACTAAAAATAAGTATGCATTCTTAGTTCTTATTAAGAAACTAAATGAAATTAACCCCAGTAAATTATGACTGTACTGCGATTCACTCTATTAGAAACAACTATCGTATGTGAAGAACTAAAATGACCCATATCTATTTGTAGCTAAAAACAGTATCCACTATCTACAAAAATATTAAAACATGTCTTAGAAGCATTTAATTAAATAATTCCACTTTTCAAAAACATGGAAACAGAACATTTTGCATTTTTCAAAACCGTGAAAATAGAAAATTTTACACTTTTCAAAACTATATAAATATAATATTTTAATCTTTTCAAAAACATGTAAATGAAATGTTTTACACTTTTCAAAAACTCCTAACTAACATTTTACGCATGTTTCTCATTTTGTTTTCATGACATAGCTCGTTTTGATTCTAGCTTAAATTGGATATGGGTCATTTTGATTCTTCACAGACGGTATGTTGCAAAAGATAGTAATCAGTAATCATGCATATGTACACTATAGCATTTAAAGTAAAACAGTTTTACCTCATAGAGGATGGTGTGGCTATTAGTAAAGGCCAGTCATTATGATAATAATGTGCTATCCCAAGAGCCTGAATAGTTTTTCCAAGTCCCATATCGTCTGCAATCAAAACACGTCCTCCACGACTCACACCGAAGCATACACCCTCCCGCTGAAATGGTAGTAGAGCCTGCACAAGAACTGGGTCGATCGGACTTAAATCAACGTCAGGTATCCGGGTTGTAGTAGCAGCATTTCTAAAAATCTGGAAACAAACACGTATCATTTATTATTTTTTTGAAATATACCATGTAATGTTTTTTGTTAATATTTTGAAATATTAATTACGTATTTATTATTTTGCAATTTACTTTTAATTACACAACATGCTAAATAATATAAATTACATGTATACCCTTGTGACAAATCCAGGTAGGGGACACGCGGCAACCTGAGGTTTCAATGACTTGATATGTTCAATAACTTCATTATGCCGTGCAAGTGGGAAACTCCACCTTTTCTTCATTGGTTCTATAACATAGTTAAAAATTTAAATACAAAAATTAGAAAATGTGAATAGATAAATCCAATAATAATTACTATACTACATATATTAAATGAGTTTCAATTTGAATAATCCTGTATAACTACGATACACGATGGTTATAAAATTACCATATCGACTGCCTTCAACAGTTTTAAACAGAGCAATAGTTTGAGCATGATAACCCATGTCGACAAGAAATCGATCTCTTGAGATCATGAGACAAACTCCGGTCACTACAGGACCATTGTATGGTGGTGCATTTCCATTATGAGGCTGCTGCTGGCAATTCGATGAAGAACCATATCCATTATGAATATTACTTGTGTTCGATTGTTGAGTGTGAGAAGACCGGTAATTCTGGGCTTTATTAAAGTTTGAATCATTATTGCTGGTAAAGCGATTACCGCTACCACTGCCGCTGAATCCAGGCTTAAAACTATTTTGAGTCGTGTTGGTGGTGACACTACCACTATGATGATTTTTAATGCTTGCATAATTTGAAGTTGAAGAACTAGAATTGTTATAATTATTGGCAAGACTTTGTGGTTTAGGTGGTCGATAAAAAGAGGATGAGGAGGAGGATATGCTAGAACTAAAAGTATTTGAAGCAGCTGAGGGGATGGGACGACTTGCTTCAGTGTCTGCTTTTGCTTTTATTGCAGCAGCCCGCTTTTCAAGGGCTTTCTTCCGATTTTCTTCGATTCGGCGACGTTGTTCTTCACTCAGAGAAGAATTCATGATGACACTACTCAAGAACTTGGTCAATCCCAACAAAGTTTTAACTGACAACGCTGATTTTAAAGGTAAACGACGGCATCAGCTGTGAGTGTCTGAAAAAATAGGAGAGTTCTTTAGCGATATAATGCATAATACCTTATAAATTATTTATTTATGGTTTTGATGAGACATTAAAATGATTACACTTGAAAAATGAATTAACGTAATGTAACATCTTAATATTTATTGTTTATTAAATGTATATCAGTATATCGTCGGCTAAGAACTAAAATATCCATTTTCCACTAAAAACAAAATGAGCCTTATCCAAAACGTTCTAAAAGAAAAATGACCCAAATCCATTCATTTTTACGCGTATGGCTAAGTCAATGCAAATATAAATTACACTAGGTGCAAGTTTGGACATGAATATTTTGCATGGAATTTATTAGGCGTACGCGTGGAAATAAATTGATTTGGGTCAATTTGCTTTTAGAACGTTTTGAATAAGGCTCATTTTGTTTTTAGTGGAGACTGGATATGGCTCATTTTGGTTCTTTATTGACGATATAGTGAATATAGTAAATATAGGTAGTAATAATATAGAAACTAATTCATTCTACTTCTACTAACAACTAATGGCTCATTAAGTGCATTACCAACCACTGAATAAACCAATTTAATTGTGATCACAATCGCAGACAGGAAAAAGTGAAAAGAAAGAACTGACAGGATTTTGTCACTTCTCGCTATTGACCGTGTTTTAGTAACAATATTAAAATCTTAGACCGTCAACGTTAAAATTGTAATTGTTTTGTGATCTCTGCAATAAAATTATTGTGAACAAAAAATACAACAGCTGACGGCTGACAGTAAATGATAAATATATAGTCAAAATACAAGGTTAATTTACCCTCAAATGAAAAATAATGGAATTTGCTACTCATTGACGCATATATGCCTAATAAGGCACAAGAGGATCAATTTAGATTTAAAATCATCTCACTAAAATTATAAATACTTAAAAATTTACTAATGCAGTTAAAACAATAATTATTTTAAATAGCTTGAAATCCAATTAAAAATAATTGGAATTGTATGTTGTACGTTGTATATTGAATATTTGTTGTTATTGTTGAATGCAGTTTTACAATAGTCAATATAGTGCATGACTTCCTTAATAAAGTTAAAGTAACTGTCAAATGTTGACTGTATTTATAAAATTAAAATGTTAAGAATATTTATGAATTTACTAAATTTCACCATCAGCTAGTAACATTTCGTACACAAAACACAGCATAAATAGTGATACCTATATACACATTTCACAATAATAATTTAAAAATTCACTTTAAGTTTAAATCAAATCTTTGAAACTCCCTAACTGCTAATTACGTTTTAAACTTTAAAGAGCAATGTTCTGTCGTCGGTGTTGGTAATTAAACATGCGGGTCACGTCAGAAGTCAGAATAATTATGTTATGTATTGGACTTCTTAATTGGAATGATTTCGAATTCGAATAGACAACCCACTGGAATCAACCGACAAACTTTACTATACAATAAAGATAGAATACCGTAATTCCCCTAACGGTAGTACTGAAATTGAAATTCCAACCTCCCAGACCCGTGACGTGACCGTGTACTACAACATACCCGTGGACATCTACATATAGTTATAATTAATAATCGATTTTTAAAGATTTGTATATCATTTTAATTTCTACCTTTCGTACCCGTCTACTACTTAGGGCCCGTATACAACTGGAGTAAATACGGTAAATTGTGGCGGTTGGTGCCAAAATTTGGTTTGAAATTCCATGTCAACGAATCAAATGAAAGTGGGCTCTTGAGCTCTCTGCCATTGCCATTTCAACCAACATAATAGCAGACACGTGCAGTCGATTGTCGATGCGGTCATCATTATTTTATCATTCAATCAGGCATCCTAGTGCAATAGGGATCGTCCATAAATGATGCCATTGAAAGGGCTATTGGGTCTAGTTGTCTAGTCCAGTTTTGATGTCATCCTATGCTATGGTATTATTATGCAGTGGTTAATAAAGGTGGTGAAATAGCGGTGTGTGTTAGTCCAAAAAAAGACATTTCGAGTGACATCATTTACGTACTATTTCTTAACGATTCGAAAAATAAAATAATAAAAACGACACAAGCTTGTTAAGTGTAAGTACTTCATAATAACGTTACAGGAAATGTTCATGCCAAATACCAATGATGCTAAATATGAGGAACAAGGTATGTGATACAAAAAAATTACACACAATTTCAAATCGATCAACTTCTTTTATTATGTAAAACCAAAACGTCTCCTGCCCTGCACTGCAATTACTTATAGGTGCATCTTCTTACATAGTTATTAACTCAACCTTATTCATTATTAACAAATAATAGTACATTGCAAATTATTATAATTATTATTAAACCTAATAATCCATTTTATCGTAATCATGTGTCAATGTCCCAAATTAAACATCTGCCCTTCTTGCTCTACACGAATTCTTGTAACTTGTACTTAATACACTAACAAAAAGTGTATTAAAAATAATACGTCAATAGTTTCATTTTCCCAAAATTATTACAGGAAGATGTTAATTGTTGCTGTCTGTGGATCTCATTTAACTATTATTAACTAATAGTATTCGCTCTCGTAAATTTTAACAAGAAAAAAATGAAACCAATTCACATTGAATTTCATAAGACGCGCTTACTAATACTACTACTACTACTACTACAAGGGCAAAATATTGTACGGATTATGCATCAACAATTCAATATCAAACTGAATTGTATGCTCAATTAAGCTGATAAGAAAACAGAGTTGTATTTCACAAACTAATTCATATAATGAATGCTATAATCGTAAATCATTCAAGCTCATTGAATATTTTTTCCAATTATTATTAATTAGGTAGGTAGGTACAATATTTACGTACTTACTTGCCAACGTTACAAAATTAATGTTAAATTCATCATGTTCCCGTATAATTTTTTTATCGTAAAAGTAAAACAAAAACGGAATTTATTTGGGTAGCAGCTAACGAAATATAATATACCTCATAATGGATATTTACAAGGGCAACATATATTAATTTACTTTATAGCATTTGTTAGGTGTACATATACCCCTAGTTGGCGGGTCGGGCGGTCTGGCCCGAAAATAGAAACAGAATACAGTGAATTAAAATAATTGTTACTACATTATTTAACTTTTATAAATATTATTCCATTACAAAGTTGATTTTGATAGATTATGTTTATTATGTTGGTTAATAAATTTTAAATAATAATAATTGGTTACACATGTTGTAGTAGTTGTGTGGTATGTCCTTGGGTCACTGTCATCGAATAATAATAATAATAACATTATTATTACAGTTATTACAACAATATCAACTGTAGAAACACATTTATAATGCACGGAGTTTATTTTTTCCTCACGATTTACAATCATCATAATAGTTAATTTACCAATCCTGATCTATACCTACGCTTTACTGTTTTCGCTCTTCAGGCTTTATTGTTACACCACGGCGAATCTGACCCCAGCCAATCAATCTGGAATGAAAAATAATTGTGTAATAATAAAAATAATATGAGTTGTTTGAAGAGTATGGTCTGTGAAGAACCAAAATGACTCATATCCATTTTAATCTAGAATTAAATCAAGCTACGTCATAAAAACAAAATGCTAAACATGCGTAAAATGTTAATTAGGAGTTTTTTAAAAGCGTAAAATGATCCATTTTCATGTTTTACAACGATGTAAAATTGTAAAATGTCTTATTTACATATTATTGAAAAGCGTAAAATGTCCTATTTAAATGCTTTCAAGACATATTTCAATATTTTTGTAGATATTGGATAATGTTTTTAGCTACAAACGGATATGCGTCATTTTGGTTCTTTACAGTCGATGTGTACTATACTTAGTCAAACGTTTAATGTTTTTCTTCAAAAACTAAAATTAATTTGCACATTCAAGTATTTTTGTAAAATAACTCACCGCCAATGTTTTTCGACACGACGACTCAATGCAATTTTTTCTCCAATTTCCGTACACACGGGATTTGTGAGAGTAACTTTAGCCAAATCAGCCTTGACAGCAGTGACACGACCACCAGTGGACAGGGAACCAATATTGACCATGAGAACTTCTCCTTTAGACAATTTTTGAACCTGCATTGGTAAATTTAAAAAAAAATGCCAGGATTTAATAAAATTTAATTAAAAAATCATGAACTTAATTCAAATCAAACCACAACACATTAGAAACATTCTCAACACATAGGATTTGTTTGTTAAATAGTAGTACCTTGGCTCCTTTTTTGTCTCCTTCAGTTCTGACACCGAGTAAACGACGAAGTAAATAATATGAAATTTCAATTTCAATATAAATATCGGGTAGAGCTCCGACGGACCCAAGGACTTGACCCACCATACGATCCGCTCGACACAGGGTAGGATCAATCATTGTTCCTACACCTAAAAACAAACAATAGTAGGTAAATATTTATAAAATTATATAAAAAATAACATTTGCATAACACTATGCAAAAATGAGAAAGCGAATTCCATTAAATTTCCGACTTTGACACCTACCAATTAAACCACCAGGAACTGCAAATTGCAAATCATTCTGTTCGGCATACAATGAAACAATTCTGGAGAAAATAGGCTTGCAGTGAAGATTGCCTTCTCCGTCTTTAGATACCAAACCTGGTCGAACCTCGATTTCTTGGCCAACCTAAAAAAATGAAATACAAACAAAAAAATGAATAAAAAGAGAACTAATATTTCCGCTTTCATTTCATTTTTATTATACTGCACGGAAAATGGGTGATGTAAATTCAAACAAAAGGGGTACACATGACTAATTTCAAAAAAAAAAATGAATGCAAGTTAAACTGTGACATTTACCTTTAAAACTCCCTTAAGAATTGAACCACCAGCCACACCCCCTTTCAAATCTTCTACTTCAGATCCCGGCTTATTGACATCAAAAGACCGAATGATGATGAGACGGGGTTCCGAGGTAAAATCTCGAATTGGTATAGGAATCTTCTTGGTGACATATTCACACAGTACTTCAATATTGTACTTGAGCTGAGCTGAGATGGGAATGATAGGTGCACCCTCTGCAACAGTGCCTTGGACAAACTTAATTATTTGGTCATACTGTTCCTTCGCCTGGGTTTCCTTCACCAAGTCGATTTTATTTTGAAGAATGATAATGTGTTTTAATTTCATGATTTCAATGGCAGCCAAATGCTCTGAAGTTTGTGGTTGGGGACAGGACTCATTTCCAGCAATGAGCAGAAGTGCTGCGTCCATCACGGCGGCTCCGTTCAACATTGTAGCCATGAGGATGTCGTGACCGGGGCAATCGACGAAGGAAACGTGACGAATAATACGGAATCTCCCAGTACAGCTGGATGATAAACATGGGAAGGAATCATCTTTTGACGAACCTCCAGAAATATAGCACGTGGGCCGGGCACATTTCTCATTGTCACATTTGTAGATTTTTGCATTGGCGTACCCTAAAATGGTTAAAAAAAGTATATTATGAGTTATTACAAAACACATTTAATTGCGCTAGCAAATATCCATTACATCCAACTGTTAAAAAATTTGTAAATTAGTAATACTAAATAATAAATTACCCAATTTAATGGTAATATTTCTTTCCAATTCATTCTTAAAACGAACAGTTTGCACCCCCGAGATGGCCTTGACCACTGTTGATTTTCCGTGAGCTACATGACCAATGGTACCAATATTGATTGTGGCTTGACGACTGATTACTTCCGGAGATAACGGGGTCAATTTTGATACATCCTACAACCAAGGAGTAAAATCATAATATAGCGCTAGTTAAGATTTCATCATTAATTGCCCACATTTCCAAACGCATTTTAAACTCATACCTAGTTAGTACTAGTAAGGTACTTGCGCTACCATCCATCATTACATATTTTACACAATAATATTGCATTTAAATTCATTCTTGATAATAATATATAGGTAACTGTGACTGTGTTGACTGATTGACTGTCATTCTAATAATTTTGCTTTTCAAGTGTCAAGGCTTTAAATAAACGCGTAACAATTCAAAAACTTCATAGTAAAGGCAACCATGAACTTGTTAGTCATTAGTCATTAGAGACCGACAAGCCAAAGTATGTTAATATAATACAAAATATGTTGAAATGTTAAAGAACGTAATGATTAAAATTGTTGTAAAAAAGATGATGCAATGAACTTCAAACTGCACATCCGTAGTATGTACATACACCCAAAAGCATACGTAAAGTTCACCAAAAACTATTCCGTCCGTCCATATATTATCAAGCAGGTTGTCCGAAAAGTGTACTATGTATCTATGTACGCTACGTATAGTCATGCCAAAAAACACTCACACACACACAAACCACCGGCAAATAAAGCTGTTAAACTTTACCAAAAACTTACCAAAGTTGCGAGATCCTGTTTAGCCAAATGCGGTTGGCCCAAAGGCTTCCCTGTTCCAGTGTCTCCAGACATTGTTTCAAAATTAATTAAATAGTATTTAAATGTAATTTAAGGTGTTTTAACGTGATTAAAAAGATGCACAATAAGAATATTGCGGTTCGATAGAAAGTCAGACCGACGAGACAGACGAGAAGTGAACTGTACGTACGAGCGATAGAATCTGTCGAATGAAAGTTTGTGTGACTGCTGAGCGGGAAGCTCGAATGAAATCACACTTCTTGACTTCTTCATGTTGTGGCAAATTTAAATTATTGTCGCAGATTTTATTTCTCCGGTTCGGTTGTTCGGTTTGGTTCATGCTCCTTTAATATTGGTTTGGCTTAAACCTAAAAGGTGGGTACTTAAAAATCGTCCATAAATGATGTAGTGGCTGCGTCAGTGGGTCTAGTCGGATAGTGATGACATGCCATGCCATGTTAAAGATAACCGTTCACGTAAAATGTTAAAATGATTAAGGTATTTAATCTGATGGAATTGTGACTAACAAACAAACAAAACCATTTAAAATATAAGTAGGTAGGTAGGTACAACAACCCGTTTTATACGTAGGTAGATACCGTAAATCCTCTAATATAACGCGGTTCTCCAATACAACGCGGGTCTCTAATACAACGCGGGGGGTAAACCTTGGAGTTTTAATACAACGCGGGTCTCCAATACAATGCGGGTCTCTAATATAACGCGGGGGTTTTCCTATGCTTTAACATTGTGCATGTGTGGTTGAAAATGCAAAGTTTTCGATACAACGCGGGTCTCTAATATAACGCGGGGGGTACAAGTCGGAGTTTTAATACAACGCGGGTCGTTGTATTAGAGGATTTACGGTACTTACCTTACCTTTTCGGGAACCGGACATCGGAGCGCAGACAAAATAGTTTTGCGCTCTTTTGTCTGCGCTCTTTTGTCTGCGCTCTTTTGTCTGCTGCGCTCTAATGTCCTGCGCTCTTATGTCCCTGCGCTCTTTTCAGTGTAAGGAAAAAATATTGGAATTTAGAAATGAGTGAAATGTAAGTGCAAGGCAGTAGAGTTCAAGAAAGAATGCGTGCGTTTCCGACGTAACATTAACGTCATATCAACACTGCTCTTGGAAGTAATTTGTGGCCCTTAAAAGGGCCGGATACGAGAAAAATTCAACTTCTCCTACCATAAAAAAAGCGAGACTGAGAAATAATTTAAGTTGCATGAGTCTTATGTATACTCTCTAAAAAAGGAATTCAATAGTTAAAACTTAGTTTTGTCTCCAGCAAATTAAAGCTTGCATTCAGTTTACTACAGTTACGACGTTAGTGCAGTAGATTACAGCCATTGACGTCACTGATTCTAGTGCATTTAGAGAAAGGCAACCTTTTTAATTGTTTTGTAGTTAATTATAAACTACAAGATTTATATTTAGATTCTCTGTCTGAAATTTTAGCTTACAAGTAAGTGTTGATGTTTTTTGTTAAACTATCGTAGCCTTAGGAGGTTATATAAACAGAAAAAATAAAAGCAATTACTAATATTATTATTGCATACAAGCACGTAGTATGAAATTATCTACTTTAATTTGGAAAATTTGGTTCCATGATTGACGTCAATTGTCTGAGCTTATGCAGTAATATAGTACTACTGTTATAAATTACGACATCCCCAGAATACGTTTTTTTGTTATTTTATTGTTGACGTCGACGTATAAATCATATACAGTATCCCACAACAAACCGCTGTTTATACACTAATTACATCCAAGAGTTGCGTTGACTTGACTTTAATGTTACGTCGGAAACACACGCATTTTTTCTTGAACTCTACTGCCTTGCACTCACATTTCACTCATTTATAAATTCTAAATTCCAATATTTTTTCCTAACACTGTATAGTTTTGCGCTCTTTTGTCTGCGCTCTTTTGTCTGCTGCGCTCTAATGTCCTGCGCTCTTATGTCCCTGCGCTCCAATGACTGCGCTCTTTTGTCTGCGCTCCTTTGCCATGTTCATTATTTAAGCAATAGTTTGTTTGGCTTGATACTTTGAATATTACATGACCAAGACTTGAAATGACGAACGAGTCGTCTTGACACGGCTTAAAAAAGCCTGCAAAAAAGTATTTAAGTGATAATATTTACTAAAGTGATGTTTTAAATGCTGAATTCAAATGATGCAACTTAATCAATATGAAACAGCGTTTTATATTTTTTTTAGTCGTGATAAATCCTGTTAAGAAACTGTACGAGATGATTATGGTTGTAGGACATATTCCCCATGGACAGTTTGTAAGTGCAAAATTGCTTTATATTTTATATTTAATATTTTGGAAACAGGAAATGAGACAGTATACACAAGCTTCTCTATTTTAGCTAGAATTAGTGTTAAGTAGCAACGCTGACGGGCTGACGTCAAATGGGGCCTATTGAGAAAGTTACAACAAAAATGGGCAACTTTATAATCAATACTTCAGTACTACTTAAGTATGAATAGTGTAATGTGCTATATTGTTTTTGTTCTAAAATAGCAACGTAAAACAAAACAGGTAGTGCGGGACAAAAGTTTTAAAATAGCTTGTGTAGGAGCGGGTTAAGAAAGTTATAGGAAAAGAGCTTCCTAAAACATTTAAATTAATTGTAAGTAGAAGAAATTGAAATTAGTGGACGGATCTGGGAGGTTTGAATAGTAGACGGGGTCTACTATTACAGGAAATACGGCGTGTAGGTAAGTGGGAGGTTTTATTATTTTTTGATTGATTTATTCATATTTGAACAAAATGTCAATAATATTATGGATTTATTTTTAATCAGTTTATTAATGTCACTGTTTAATTTTCTGAATTATAATAACAAATGATGGAATTCATTGCTCATCATTATGGCATACAGATATACAGTAAAAAGCTAACAATGAGTTATAGTTAAACACGATTTATTGCATACTTGACTTATTTTTGTATTTTTATTGTGATTGTGATTAAGTTACTTGCGTTGCGATGCGCAATGGCATAATATAGCAATTGACATGTAAAATAGGGAACACAGATGATTGAAAGAGCAAATACCATATTCGGTACATTTTTTTATCATTGTTAAAACCATACGCTCACTTTTATACTAAACATATTATACAGCAATTACAAAAACAGTAATATACAACGAGAGACACTTATTAGCCAAGTTAGATTAGAGAGAGAATGTAATTACTTATGTCTAGATTTTTAGAACGGCGAGTATCATATTAATACGTATAAGTATTTATAGCTATAAGTACACCCTTATATTGCTAAAATTTGTAATTTCATATAATATGGCAAAACTGCTTGAATATTTTGTTCTGTATCCTGTGTAATACTGAATGTCTGTTAATTAAGTTACCCGTTGTCTTGAGGGATTCAATTTTTCCATTTAAAACTCCACTCACACCATATACATATATAACATTAATTATCTCCTAAGAACGCAACGTATTTTCAAGTATTTAGTTTTAATACTAAAAGCTCATATTGTAAATCGTTCAAAGTTTACAACTACTCCCTATAGCCACACTGCCATATAGCACCATATGGTTATTTATATACTTTATGTACCCAAACTGAAAAATCTCAATTTTAATGTTAAGATCGGTTATTGGTTCCCCCGCATCACGTTAATCACTTATATCAGTATCAATAATCAATAACCATCGAAAATAGTTCAGGATTCAAATAAACGACGTGAGTCAGTATTTATAATGTTAATATTATTGTTGCATAATATAATGTTTCTTCGTACCGGCATGGATATTGGTTAAAAATATAAATTAAATTATATATTTCAATTAACTAGTTTGTTCAGTATCATTTGTGTGTAACGCTACTTAGGTATACATATACATAGGCATTATATTACTGGTAGAAAATTAAAGTAAATAAAAATATGTCGATAGTATACAGAATTCTGTAGCTTAAAATATTGACATAAATTAAATTACTTGCATGACTATATCATAGACGAGTAAAACACCTCTATAAGTCGCCTTGCTACGGTGATATATTCTATGATTAAAATTTCCGAAATAGGTATAAATATTTTTTGGCATTGGTCATGTGCATAGTGTAGCATTTTGAAAACATGTAAAATTGAATTTTCACCAAAATGTGTATTGTTACATAATTATATTATTAAAATGTAATACATATAGATTTTTCAAACTATCAGCTCTTCGTTTTTCAAAATCGACTTGGAAAGTTAAAATAATTAAGCACCTATACCTATAGCTACTATATCAATGTGGTTGTTGACTAATGTTGACTATACACTGGGATTGGGAACGAAAAATTCAGTGCGTGCATTTATAAAATATAGGAACGGGAAGAATTTGGCTAGCTACCATGAGAAATCATCAAAAATGACTTCTTTTGGAAGCAACGCTAACAAAAAAAAATAAAAATACTTCTAATGTGCAGTTGACATTACAATACAGGCACATAATATAATATAAAACAGTGATAATATTATTAAAATAGTATAATATTACAACTGTGTAAAAACCCTAACGTAGATTTAGTCTACGTCATAACATTATGGACGTTTCCGGGAACAATCCCGCGACTTTTCATATAACCGGTTAATTGGGCCGGTATTTCGGCAAGTACCTCTTGGGCAAGTTTGGCCTTAGCAATTCGAATGCCATGGCTGGGATCAGCCCCTGTCATATTGTATTGTGTGGCCATTGCAGGGGCCACAGAGGAAATCCAGGAGTACGCATCTCGGTAAGGAACAAATTGAACAATATCTCTAGCAGCTACCCGACCATTATATGACAGTCTGACCGTGTCCCCATCTAATTCATCCATGGCATCAAAGTTAGCTGCCCCAACTCCAACAATAATT
Organism: Dicyrtomina minuta; assembly: GCA_949802685.1. Lineage (NCBI taxonomy): Eukaryota > Metazoa > Arthropoda > Collembola > Symphypleona > Dicyrtomidae > Dicyrtomina > Dicyrtomina minuta. The sequence goes on along the minus strand of OX461808.1, from coordinate 27,228,417 downwards.
ATGGATAACGGGAGAGTCGATGCATTAACTATTGCCTACAAGAAAAAAAATTCAAATACATAAATTATTTACTGTGTGTACTTCCTGCCTGAGTGCAGACACTTCTGTTTGACTTTAACACAGCCATCAAAAATGTATTAATTACCTGAGTTGTTTCATCCATATCATTTATGATGCCGTCCGTGATTATAAGTAGTACATAATAATGGGGACCGTTGGCATTCTGTAATGCCATGGCAGCAGCTTCTCGAATGATCGGTGCAAAACAGGTTGGACCAAATAACTGGACCAAAGGTATTGTGTTTCTGCGTCAAATTTTAGGAAACGTTAAATTGTTATTAAATATAGGCAATATTTCCATACCTTGAATCCCCATAAGGCACATGTTCATCAACGAACAAATTAAAAATTAATGCTGTCGTAAATACCTGTAGGTCTCAAGTACTCCGCCGATTCCAGAGCAGAATGGAGTAGCATTTTGAAGACTGAGATTAAATTTATGTGACACTACTCCAGAAGGCGGGATCCGAGCTCCAAACCCATAAGAAGGAAACATTTTTGTATGGTCATATTCCTGAATGATTTCACCTACAGCCAGAACAGCTTGTTGATATGGATTGCCAGACTGAGTGTAATCTGCCGGATTGATATAATGGAGAGACGCCGGGCTACTGGGGTCCCCGTTTGAGCCAGTCATGTCTATGGCAAAACAGCAGTGAAGTTGGGTCCCGCCCCGGATGAAGTCAACAAAAGTGAAACTCGGGATTACTTTACACTGCAATACCCTCAGGCAACTTGTTAGTTTCTAAAATCAAACAAATTGCGAAAACCCTCTTAAATTCAGATTGCTCTTGTTTTTACCTGTTGGCCATTACACAAATGAGGTGCTCACAACGAAAGTGATTCTAAAATTATACGCCTATTTATGTACACACAAATCATTACGTAGAGTGTAGAGTATGCCGTACACTAAAATACTTTCCCGAGTTTTTAGGTAACAGGTGAGGTATCTTAGCATCAGCACGACTTTATAATATGGAATAATATTACGATTCTAACTTTCTGCACGCTAGGATCCAATCAACATGAAACATTACAGGATTGGCGAACAAACAAATTTGGTAATGAAATCCCGACTGAAACATACAGGTTTTTTAAAGAAATACGGCATAATATAGGTAATTGGTATGTTCCCAGGGCCAGGTAATGTGGCCAGCGCAGGCAGCCCCCGCTGCTTAAATGTAAAAAAACATGAAATGGAAAATTTTGCAGTTCTTCAAAAATATTTAAAAATAATATTTTGCCTTTTCAAAAACATGCAAATACATGTTTTTTGTACATTTCACAAACGTGCAAATAAATTTTTTTTGTACATTTCAAAAACATAAAAATAAAACTAACACTTTTCTCAAAACATGTAAATAGAACATTTTGCACTTTTCTGAATCAAGTAAAAAGAACATTTTGCACTTTTCTAAAACATGTGAATACAAAATTTTGATTTACCAAAGAAAACCATCAATAAAATCTAAATAGTGGTTTTTGTATGGAAACAAATTGCTGCCTAAAAGCAATTTCTTTGTCCGGCCTTTTATGTCCATTTAGGTACCTACATTAAGATGCTTAGTGTTGTATGGGCTGAAATGAATAAATTAAATTTTATTATATGTATATTAACATGCTTACGGTTCCATTGGGAGCGGTCAAAAAAAGGTTTTCTCCCCCAGTGCTTGCAATAAATCTATTGACTGTTGCATTAATGGTTCCTATGGATGTGTGGTAGCTATTAAATCCTTCCTTAAAAAATTCCAATTTAAGTGCACGATCCTTATCCCCATTGCACAAACTACTGATGCCTAGATTTAATAGCTTCCAATGTGGGTCTGGGCCAGGAGCAAATTCGCTTTTATGAATAATTATCGGTTTCCCTCCTTCTGTCACCTTGGACATTGTATAAAATATTCTTGAAGCGCAGCAACCGAGAAAATTTGATCCCATCTTTTGACCTGCAAGATCTAGTGTAACCTAGAATTAGATTCAGAATTTAACGTTGTTATATTTTTGCAGAAAAGTATAGGGTAATAGGAGCATAAAATTATCAATTTTATTGACAATCTATAAAAAATTAAACTTCTATATGTTTATAAAAATACCTCCTCTTTCAGCTCCACCAATTCTTCCGCAATAAGTGTAACACTGCCAGTAGATTTTTTCTTAGGAGTGTTCCTATTTTGATTAGCGGCATACTTTGTCCCTTGATCTTGACACAGAGGTAGGACTAAGCCGTGATAGCCTGCTGATACGATTCGAGCTACAGAAGTCTCGACAAATCCTAGAAAATCATGATCTTCTAATTTGGAGGATGGGGTGTCAATATCATATACAGCAATCCGGAGAGGTTGCTCTTCTTCGAAACGATAGTCAATTTTAACCTGTTGATGGTAGATAGAAATTTTTGTAGTTCCACAATAACAATATATAGTACAAGCGAAATATTATAGTACAGCTAATAATTATTGCAGTTAAGTAGTTATGGCTGTACGATTTGTTTCTATACCTGTCTACATAATTTATTTATATAATAAATTGCTGCTTACTTTCCTAGTGAATTCTGGATTCAAATTATCAAAAACGACTTCTGTACGTAGAAACTCTTCCCACTGTTGCATTCCCCATGGCTTTGTGTATACAGCACACATGGGGTCCGACCGAGAAAATAAGTCCTTGTCCAACAGATTTCTGCAAAATTTCAAATTGTTTTTAAAATTATTTCATGCTAATCATATCAACTTATATGACTAATTGTCAATGGTACTTAATAATGCTGACTGCTAAACGACGCAAACAAGTGTTCAAAGGTAGACACACGTCACACGTAATTCAATGTATTAAAAAAAATAAAACTCAGTCCTACAAAAGTTGAAACAATTCATCTCTTGCGAAAACTTTTGTATCTTACACGTAAAGTTACAAGTAAAGTACAAATCATGCAGATAATAAAATTGAAGAAATATTAAACCAACAAAAACATTTGATAACAATTTTATTATAATATATATGTGCTCCATTATTTTATAGTTGTTTGTCACTTACTGGCATGATATAGATATTTCGATTGTTGTAGTTGGTTCAGTCCCAGTTCCAGGTCTAAACTGTTGATCCATCCTTAAAAAATTATTTTTGATGGGCACTAATAATTAAAAATATGGGTAGCAGGTTGTGAATCAATCCAAAACAAATCCTAGACTGTTAGATTCACTAGTGAGAGCCTTATCTTATGAACTATTATTAATTCTACTGATAACCCGACTAGGTAAAATCTAAAATAATAATATCAATCGGTCCCTGTTATCAACAATTAACAAGAGTACCTACATAATTAATTCAGATAGAGATCGCATCACCGAATACCGAGAATACCTAATCAAGCAACAAGTCGCGAGACTAATGACGTCAATGTCCAAGGCAAACACTTCAAGTTCCTAATCTACGTCAACTAAACTACTTACTAACAACTAATAAAATTTATTACAATTCACGAACTTCCTAATTTTAGTCTGAGCTAGTTGTGCTAAAAACACCACCCATGTTGTTGTGTTTTGGACCAACAGGGTGTACAATACGTGTGTAGTGATTGTGTGAGCTGGAGGCAGGAGAGGGATTATCTGCAAATGATGTCACCCAAGTTGTCATCCTTTTATGACTCACCCACCCCCATGTCATCACATTAACCTGTGCATACTGAATAACTGATATACATACAGCTTATGGTCTCAACTACTTACCTTCAGTACTGATTTCAGCTTCTTTCCTCAAAAATTTGGCTATGTAAAATAATGACAGTTTTTTGAGCACTTTTTCGAATTTTATTTTGCCGATCACATTTAGGACGCTAATTTTTTACTAATAATTTCAAATGGTTTTTGTCTAACTGATCACTTTAGGGGCATTTGGGGCGCTGTAAGACTTTTTAACGTTTTTTCAAATAGAAACCTGTAGTATCTCGTGCAACATTTTAGTTAGGTACTGAGTATTTGTGTACATATGTACACAGGACAACGAATTGTGTGATACATACTTACCTTCTTCACAGTGCGTCGGCTGTGTACAAAGATATAGGTTCTTGAAGTTTGGGAAAAAAGCCGATCAAAATTAGAGCGAACCCTACTAATGCTTAACGATGGAATTAAAGGTATAGTGGGAAAGTTTCTCGTTTACACTTTTGTATTTAAACAATTTTTTGTTGACTTAAGCTAAAGCTTAAAAAAGCAGCAGAGGCCCCGGTAGTTATGAGCGAATCGGGATTTATTAGAGACCCCGGGAGATGTCTCAAACTTAGCCACAGACCGGGGGGTTATGAGAAACTTTAGATACATATACTATAGAATATATCGGGGTCAGGATTCAGAAGAGATACGATGAGTTTTATAACTAGTCATAATGTATTCCACGAAAATTGGCAGTTTACAGTAAAATTACTATACTTACTATACACAGTTGTCATCTTTAAGTACATAATTACCATTATTTCTATTTCTACCGATAAAACTGAAATGTGGAGGACTCCGGAGAATGATATGGGAACAAATGGTTGCATTACTGTATTAAATTCTACTATGCATTATGATTTATGATTTTAATATTCAAAATACTATTAATCACTGCGGTGAGTGTATTCCCTTAACGTGTGTTTACACGCATTTATTGTTGTTATGAATTAAAGTTGTTCCTTATACATTGCGACTTGAAATAATCAATGATGCATGAGATCCGAGATGCATCACATTCCCTGATAAGAAAAATAAAGCGTGAGTGATAGTTACAATAACCACGAATCCAGAAGGGGGGCTAGGGGGCTTTTACCCCCTCAAGAAGGTAATTTTTTAAAATTCCAAAGATAGGAGTTGCTATTTTCCAAGATGGCCGCTTAACTTGGTTAGGCTTCCCCCTCCCAAGGCTGATAAAAAATGTCTGGATCCGCCACTGGTTAGGTACTCTATGTAAAAGTCGTAAAATGCAATGTTGCATCTACTATGTGAGTTATTTATTACCCATCTATTTTTTGCTTTTGCAAAGATTTAATGTTTTCTAAGAATTTGACATGGCATGACCCTGTTTCCTCATCTGGTCCTCACGCTTTCGTTTGGCATCGAATTATATCGTAATAATGACTCATTAATCATGGTGCACATGCATAAAGTCTCACAACATGTGTATATTTTACGTATTTTATTTCTGGAAGCAATACAAATGCTGGAAATAAAAACTGCAACATCCAAAAACGGAAGACTATTGATTCTATCATCTTCACTCAGGGTATAACTAATGCAACATTTAAAATTGCAGTCACTGCATTCTGCATTATGTAACTCGATACTCAAAAGAGACTCTGACTTCTACGGTTATAATATAATCTTAATTACTTTCTTAATGTTCGCATTATTCTTTCATTGTTTTTGTAAGTATGACTTAACAGCTACAAACTGAACTTAATATTGCATACTTTTAATGTACCTACTTATATTTACATTTACATAGGTACTGAGGCACCTACAACATTTTGATTTCTGTTATCATTGATTAATATGAAAAAAACGATCCCACGGAGAAAACGGATCAGTAAATTTTAATAATGACGTTCTGACTTCTGATTAATTATAAACTTGTACCTAACTATGTATTTCTTGGTAATTTTGTCATCATAAATAATATTAGAAGACAAGAGTGAGACACTGGAGGTAATACGAACCTCAACATATTAGTGTACGCTGAGACACCCACATTACATATCATTGTCGGTATTTATAAGAGAATGAAAAGAAACTCTTGTCGTAGTGATTTTTTTTTAAATCAATAAATGACAAAAGCGCCCTAGCATTCTGTATTTATAATTTCAAATGGAGTAGTAATTAGGGGGTTGATCATTTTTTCTACATGTGCTAAATTACTGACAAGTTTCGCACGCTTTTACATATTGATGATGTTTTAAAATTTGCGTTCTATTGGAGGTGGGCTTTTATTCGTGTTTTGACCCAAGTAGTAGGAGAGACGGGGTTCAATACGAGGCGGGCTAATATTTATAGCGTTTTACGTAGATATGCGTAAAGTGAGTTGAGAGTTTTTTAAAAGTATGAAATGTTCTATTTGCACGGGTTTTGAAACGTGTAATATGTTACATTTACATATGTTTTTTAAAGTGCAAAAGTGTTCTATTTATGTACATGATTTTAAAAGTACAAAATGTTCTATTTACACGCTTGCATGACCGTTTATTTTGTAGATACATTACAGTGTATTCACTCTGGTTTTAGCTAAAAATGGATATGTGTAGTTTTGATTCTTCATAGAGATTAGAGCATTAATAATAATTATTATTATAATCGTATTTCATGTCCACGATAGAGAGTATAATATTTGGCTCGAATAATTCGCTAAAGGATTGATAAAATCTTATACTTTTAGATTTAGAATATACAAGATCCATTATTATGTTAAAAGCAATAAATTGCAATTTGTTAAAGGAGTGTATATAGGCTTGCGTACTACTTAAGGAATGATTCAGGTCTTGCATAGATGAAATGTAAAGTATTGTTTATTTTTTATTTAGGATTTCGTAGGCATTTTAATTTCCTGTCAATTTGCTTAAAACAGCAATACATCTCATAAGCTTGATGATATAGTTGCAGCCACACGACGCCACGTTGCTAAAATATTTAAGTAAAGTACCTACCGTAATGATCCAATACCAATACCAACTACCCAAGTACCTATTTACGTATCATGCACGGATCTCCCAATGCACTGCAATATTGAAGAAAGAAGCATTCCCTTTCCTAAGTATTCAACAACTCGTTCGTTATAAATTTCACTGCATGGTCCGGTACTATTTTAATGAATACTGATACATGCATTATACCCATGGAGCTACCTACGTAATTGTAACTGCAGAATCCAGGCAATGGTGATACACGGGTCTTCTTGAGTAACTGTCGAATCCTCGAATCCTTTCATTCCTACTGCTATAGTCAGATCATATCAAACTGAATCCGCCATTTCGAATTCTACTGTTCGCCAGTTCAAAGCTAGTTAACTAGATATTGAACTTACTTTGTAGTAGCTTTACTCAGCAATTATTGATTTATTAATGATCCAAATACATATCGATTAACACTGGTAAGTTTGTTTAGTTATAAAAATCAAAGGTAAATCTGACATAGCATTATAAAGCATCCTATAATATAATAATTATTAAAATTCTAAAATTTCGTTTTAAACTTATGATTAGCTGGTACTTGGATTCTTGGATATTACGACAGAAAGAAGTAGGCGAATAGTTCCATCACGAATCACGGACGCTCACAGTATCTCATCTCTTAATCGGAATCGTATCTTTACCAACTGGTGCAGGTGCCAGTGACCGGGTTCCCTATGTTCATCTCTGTTTGATGTTAGCCAAGTACGTTTTTGATTTTATAGCGGCTAAATTTATAATTAATTAGTTTATTTAATTTATCATTTTGTAAAATATCATAAAAATGAATATCAACTGACTATTTCGGTTCGGTTTCAGTGTCGTATGTGACACATCGTGCTTTATGCAATTTAGGGTGGTTGGAACTGGAGAAGGTAATGTGTGCATGAATTCATTTAGAAACACATTATACTAAGTAGAAAAAGGTAGTAATAGTGGTAGGTCGCTACTTATTAAATTTAAAATAATTATAGGATAACTCGTAACATTATTTGCAGGCATTTAGTAGCGCTGAAAAAATAAATTAAAGATTAAAAAGTTTCCATAAAATTATATGTTATTTGAAAGTATTGTGTCAGTAAAAAATCCGAATGGCCCATGTCGATTAGGAGCTAAAATCAAAAATATTTTACATATAAAAAGAATTTAAAACAGTTTTAGTTGGTTATTATTTAGCGCATGATAAATGAAAAAACCTTAAATTAGAAAAAAAAACTGAATTACTTTTTAGAAACTTGAAATTAGAAACATTTGCGCTTTTAAAAAACGTGAAATTAGAAAAATTTGCGCTTTTCAAAAACGCGAAATTGGAAAAATTGTCTTTTTTCAAAAAGGAGAAATTAGAAAAATTGTCAATTTTTAAAAAGGTAAAATTAGAAAAATTGTTTCTTTTCAAAAAGGTGAAATTAGAAAAATTGTTTCTTTTCAAAAAGGTGAAATTAGAAAAATTGTCACTTTTCAAAAAGGTGAAATTATAATTTCTACTTGTGAAAAACTTAAAATTAGAAAAATAATCCCTTTTCAAAAAGGTGAAATTAGGAACATTTGCACTTTTCAAAAACGTGTTAAATCAGAAAATTTTGCAAATTTCAAAAACTAGTTTTTAACATTTGGCACTTTTATCTATATGTTTGTGTGTACGCAAATAGCTTAATTATTAATTAGATTCTAGCTAAAAATGGATATGCGTCATTTTGACTCTTCACTTACGATATGTAAATCAATAATTTACCGTAAATCTTATTATTTACAGGACTTGTAAAATCAGATCTGTCTACTTCAACCCAACCTTTGACCCTCTGAGCCTTCTTTGGTAGAATATTATAAGATGTTAGGAAGAAGGAAGCATGTGATTTTTATTCTGATCTGGATGACACTTTTCTGTTGTCTTCAAGTTCCACAAGTTGAATCATCGCCATGGTGGGGCTCACCAGCAAAATCAGAAGAAGTCGAAGAAGAAGATACAACATCAACAACAAGAACGACGATTTCCACAACCACCCCCACAACCACTGTACCCACGACCAAGGCTACATCTTCTGCCACCACAACTTTAAGTTTCCCTATAATTCCCAGCTCCTCCCCACCACCTTATATTGACATTAGCAGCAACTGGGACAGTGACAATAGTGAAGAAGTCAAAACTGAAAAACCAAAAAAAACAAGTACAACAAAAACAAGCACAGCAAAAGCAAGTACAGCAAAAACAACCACTCCGAGAAGAAGCCGCAGTCGGTCAAGATCATCAACGAAAGCGGAAATTCCAGCAGCCAATCTTGATTCAGATAATTCAGACAAAGATGACACTGACAAACACACCTCAGAAGAAAACAGAGAAATGATCAGAAAGTATAAAGAAGATGAAGGAATTGACGAGGGCGACGGGGACAGGGCCCCAATGAATAAAAAGTCCATAATCAATTACTCATTTTCACCGTCATCGTCATCAGAGACCTTTCCCTTTCCCGATGCCTCAGCCACAACTGCCCAAGATCCATATTCACATCTACCAAACGAGAAGCAACTCGAGGAGCAGTACGTTGAAAGACACCGGAAAAACATCTACAAGTTATACTTTGAGACGGAATTCGAAATTTACATCATCACTCACGCAACACTCCTCAAAGCGCAGAATGTCATTAATGACATTAATCGTGATCTCTCCAGTCTCCTTGGGAAAGAATGTCGGGACCACATGCATTGGTTTAAACCCATGCTTATTCCACCCTCCGAAAATAGTGTCATTTCGAACCATAGAACTTCAACATCGGCCAACTCAGCACCCTCCGGCTCCGGCTCCGGCTCCGGCTCCGGTACTGACCAGGACCCTAGGTGCGAAGCTGAAAAAGCTTGTCGTGCCAAACAGAACATACTCGACTCTAAAATCCTGGCACTGGAGAAACTAATTCTAGACAACAAAAAGTTTCGAGAGGAATCCATCGACTACAGAAAACGAAGCATTGATTTCCACGCCCTGTATTCTCAGTCACTTCGAAATACTTTGGGGAATTACACTGCTTCGGAAAGGGAAAGACGGACCCTTTCAAGCTATTTACCTGTAGGAGATGAGCCATTTGGAGATGCCTCATCATCGAATGATACTTTGAAAGCATCAAACAAGGAAAGCATTAATTTTAGAAATAGTATTAGCGAAGTAGACACTACTGATTCTGGGGATGCGAGCCAAATTCCGAATGACAATAAAAAAAGTAAGATTAACTTTGACAAACTTGATGATACAGCTACAGTTACGTCAACGTCTAAAAAACCTAAATCAAAAACTACTCCATCGTTCAATTCCGGCGAGTTTATTCAACGCTATCCACCTGCTTCTTCCAGGTCAAGAAAAGATAACAAGGAACAACGCAAAACTGAGGCCGAGAGCGGCAGCGATTCAAGTGGCAAAGGCGTCTTTGAGGATGTGGATGAAAAGGAAAATGAAATCTTCTCAGAAATAAAAACTAATCACGAGGAAATGAAAATTCCAGCAACTACTTTCAAAACTGCATCGACAACACCCACCGATGATGCCACAACAACTAAAACTGAAAAAATAATCTTAACAACATCACCAGCTAATACCACTACCACTGCCCCAACAGTAACAGTACCAGCAGAAGCCAAAGTCTCCGAAATAAATAAGAAAGCAGGCGAAGATGTATCAGATGAGGCCACGAAAGCCTCTGAACCTTTAGCATCATCTTCCTTATTAATAGATCACCTACACACAATCGATCATATTTCCGATGCACCAAAGCGAATTGAAAAATACAAGGAGATTATCACTGCCACAATTAAAGCAGGCTTTAGCTTCAACTCTGACATCTTCCAAGTTGCGAGTCACGTAAAAAATACACAGAATTTGTCCACACAACTCAATGTAGAATTGAAACAGTCCTTTCCCATCCCTGTTCAAATCGTCGTTTGGGGGGATGTGACAAAATTAAAAATGAAATCTGAAGTGAGTATGTTTAAATTGTATGCCAATCAAAAAAATGAGCTAAAAACCCAAAGATTGAAACACAATTATGGTTTTGAGAGAGAGGCGAATTTGGATGGGGACGCTTGGAAGTTTTTACCTTTGCCTCTATCTAAGAACAACGACGGGGATGTCTTCGCCCTTTTGAATGTAAGAAGCAAGTCTGCAGTAACTATTACACAGAGGGAGGACGGCATTAACCATACTAGGCCGAAGATTGCACTGGAGAATGTGACGGGGAGGAATATCTCCATGCTTCCAGCTTCTTTTGGATGGAAACTCTCCCTCATTTGTGACTATGCTGCTGTTGAGAAATTATCAAAAAATTTGGAAGAAGATGGTAAAACACTGAGCCAGCGTTTGGTTTCACTAAATGGACATGGAAAGCCAGCAGTTCCAGTTTCAGAGGTCATACCCTTTGACAAGAACGGTCACTGTCCCAAGGGGGCTTGGTTAGTCACGATGGACAATGTGGGGGAGAGGGCTTTTGCCTTAGATGTTCATCAGACAGGGACTGTTTACCTTGGTGATGCTGGGAATGGGGGGAGGTTTCAGCTTCACACATGAAGAAATATAGGTACTTACATGTCACTGAATTTTTCGATTATTTCCAAATGGTTTATGGGTGAGTGTTTGCTTATTTAGAATGTGCTGAATAAATCAATTATTAATGAAATTTCAATTGCTTATATTAATAAATAAAAATAGTATATATGTAGGTACTTATTGGCTGCAAGGCTATTGGCAGTAAGGGGGCGGAGAATCGGCAGTTCATTATCGATAAGGCTATTGGCAATAGATGGTTTTGAATAAATTGGCAGTAGGCACAGAGTGGTACGTATTGGCAGTTGCATTTTTACCCCAAAAAGTTTTAATACTGAAAGTGCTGGACTTACAAAATTGATAAGATTTAAAATAGGAATAAAAATCTGTACAGGCTGAGTGCAAATCGAGTGATTTGAAATCTCCATAAATTATTATGTTATAATTATTATGTTATTAATTAAAATTGAAGAGTGATTGATTTGATAACAATGTTTAAGGTTTAAATTAAAATTAAAAAAGAGTGATAATAGTATGTTGCTACTGTCGAATGAGAGGCTGTCGGCTGGCATTCGTAGGTTTTCCTCTTTTCAGCCGTTGGAAGTTGATTCGCACAGCTTTGGCCGCAAGAGGAAATTCTGTGAAGTTTCTTTTTACAGCTAGACCAAAAATATGTTTGCAAACATATCTCTTCAGAAACGAAGGGCAAGTACACGTAGATTTCTTCCATTCTGAGTGATCAAAGGTAACAATATATGCCGCAAAGTAGAGCTTCTCGAAACTTGAAAATGATCTTCTTTCTGCGAATATGATAGTCCTGATTTTGTCTTCTTCGCCAAATCTCCATGGTCCATCACTTCTAATTCGTAGTACGATGTATCACCATTAACATCAGGAGACACAAGTTGCACTTGGGCTTTACAACTCTTTCCGTGAACGAAACAATAGTATACACTTGTAGTTACCGAAAAATCCCCGATTTTTGTCGTGTTGGAATATCTTTTCTTCCAATTATCCGCAACAAATGTCTGTGCTTGTTTCAATGATTTAAAGGAGTTCACTAGCTTCCATTTATTAACAACTTTTCCTGTTTTTGACAGGCACACTTGAAGAAGCTTGCTCGGACATGTTGCTGTCGAAAATCTTAAATGCTTACTGACTAGAGGAAGCTTTAAGACCCTCTAACTACTATGCAAACGTATTAAAGTTGACATTTAAATGAATGCAATGCATTACTTATGCAAAATATGCGATTAGGAAGAATATTTTTACTACTGCCAATAGTCGGAAAATAAAGAGTGATTTTATAAAATTTAATACTATATTTGCCTCTACTGCCAATACGTCTTTTTTTAATTAACTGCCAGTTTACTGCTTATATCCTTTATTTTACTGCCCATATCCTTTATGCCGGTACTTATTCTATTACATACCACCATGTGCTTTACTATGCTATCACGATCACGTAACAATAATTTACAGCATTCTGTTTGAATATATACATAGTTATTGTTTATTTTAGTGCTTCTATATGTAGGTAGATGTTTTAACATTTAACAACAGAAAACAGCAATTTTTGTAGGCAGAACGCAACTCAAACAATAAATATCAGATTAAGTGTATAATATTGTATCGTCTGTGAAGTACCAAAATTACCCATTTCCAATTTAAGCTAGAATCAAATCGAGCTACATGTCATAAAAACAAAATGAAAAACATGCGTAAAATGTTAATTAGGAGGTTTTTAAAAGTGTAAAATGTTCTATTTACGTGTTTTTGAACTGTTTAAAGTGTTCTATTTACATATTTTTGAAAAGTGAAAAATGTTCTATTTTTACATATTTTTGAAAAGTGTAAAATTTTCCATTTGCTTGCTTTTGAAATGTGCAAAATGTTCTATTTAAAATATGTTAATACATATTTACACATTTTTGTAGATAGTGGATATTGTTTTTAGCTACAAATGGATATGAGTCATTATGGGTTCTTCACAGACGATATGTTAATTAATCACGAGTGAATACTCAAGTTGACCTAAACCAATTTTTAGCAACAAACTACACTGTCTGCAAAAATAATTACTCTCTTATGAACCGAAAATCATTTAAATATAACATTTTGAAACTTTCAAAAACTCGTAATTAACATTTTACGCATCTATCTCATTTAGCATATTTTTGACATTATCATGATCCTCAAAGCACTCAAATATTTAGATAATCTAGAACATTTTGTAATTTTCACAAGATGGAACATTTAGAAGTTTTTCGAAACAATTAAATAGAAAATTTATTACTTTTCAAAAACATACAAATAGAACTTTTTTCAATTTTCAAAAATACGTAATTAACATTTTACGCACCCATCCCATTTCAGTCCATTTTTGACATATGTACAAACATAGTTTATTTTAATTCCAGCTTAAATCGGATGTGGGTCAATTTGATTCTTGACAGACGTAAACATTATATAGGTATACACTTAAATAAGTGATTTTATACGTTAGGATTTAAATAAAAAACTACCACCGAAACATCGATTCAAAACTGTAATTAGCTGAAGCAAATAATCATAACTAGTTTCGTTTATATTTTTAGAATGATTAACATTATATCGAGGATAAAAGATAAAACTGGTTTCCTTCCCACTTTTGCTAGAATCAAATTGGTGCCATTCCAATTTTCTTTAAACGCAAAACGTTTTCCTTCCATCGAAATTGCTAAGAAAGGAAGCTGTTTTGCTTTTAGAGAAAAAATGAAGGAACTTGTTTTGATTTTAAGAAACATTGGAAAAAAACCACTTTGATCCTTCACCCTCGATATATAAATATAATTCGGTAGCCCCAAAGTAAGAACGTAGGCGCAATTCAAAAACAGTTTTGTGCATTCAAAAACATATAGGGCAGTATTATGTAACAATACCTATAAAAATGGTATTATAAAAATTAATATGAAACCCCAGAGCTTAGGAAAATACTATCGAGTTTTTTTGTTAGTTCCGTGAAATCGGGTTATAAGGGACGCCTTCGTACCGGCTCGTTCCCTTATAACCAGATTTACTTTGTAAGTGAACACAACACATAATATACATACACAATTAAAAACACATTTTTCTTGAAAATTCCCTTATAAGTGGCCTAAAATACGTCCCTTACAACTGGATTGTCTCTTATATCGGTTCCCTTAAATCCGGATATTTTTAACATAGAAAGCATAGCGGGCCAACCAAATATTTAAAAAGCGTCCCTTTGAGCAGGATTTCTAGGATTTTAAACCGGGTCCCTTATAACTGGATTCTACTGTCGTTCCGTAAAAATAAAATTTTCAAGCTGTATGTATAGTTATTTTCGAGCTGCAGTTACGTTTAGTTCAGCAGTAGTTGCTATAAAAACTATTATGTAATTGGTTTTAATGCTCTTTAAATCTAATTATTTTAGTATGAAACTAATTATTTCCATCCCTCAATATTAGACTTGGATTCTTCCTCCTATATAATTACTCTGTTTCTATTACTCTGTGCAGCTCTGCATTTCCGATTTTAATTTTTTTTCATTGTCCTTTGTCCTATCAAAATAATCAAACTATCATCAACATCGACAGTTGACAGTCTACACAATTATTAATGACATAATAATACATTACTAGCATCAATAATACGAAAAGAACATATAATTAGTAAGGTCTGCTGTGTGTACTTGTATGTAACAGCTAACAGCTTAATTATCAGCTTACAACTTACAACATTCATGAATAGTTTAAAAATCCTTCGCAAATGACGGATACATGATACAATATAATTCAACTATTCAGTAAAAGTGCATTAACATATAATATTAATCACACGAATCAAATCATCAAAAAAGCAGCAAGTTTACTTAATTACCACTTCCCTGACAGCCCACTACTCACACGAAAATCATAATACAAACCCAAAACGTGTCGCAACATTACAATTAATTGTATAAGTAATATGTTCAAGCAAAAAGTATATGAAAAAATAGGTAGCAGAATAATATACCAAAAAGAATGTGAACGCACTATTATTGCATTATATTAACAAGAAGCACCTACATTATACAATAAAGTAGCCCAAACAAAACCAGTTCTACTGAACCGTGAAATTACTTCAAAAATAGAGAGAAGGTTATATAAGCCTACATAAAATTATTGTCTCACTAAACACGTTAAAACCGGCGACCACAACCACAACTGATTTTCGTTCAGTGTTCAAAAGTACTTCTGGAACTCACGCTGAAGCTTGTACGTAATTGCACTTGAAATTGTTACAACTGTCAACAGGGTCCAAAAGTAGTTTTTAAATCGTCGATATATTGGTTGTATTTGTGCTCGTTCTGCTATAAAATTTAAAAATACATTTTTAATATTGCTTTTTAATCTAAAAAAATTTCGTTCTGCTTAGTAACCAAAATCAAGTCAGCCGCTTTACCATTCGTGCTAAAATATTTATAGGCAATTACCTATTTAGTAGGTTAATAATAGTGATGAGTACCAACGCAAAGAAAAGATCAAGTACAAAATGGAGATTCAAAAAATGTTTCGAAGTAATCGTTTTTGCAATCACCATGCATTCTGCACAAGTTGTGTTGACAGCAGCAACGGCTAATCAACTCCAGGCAGAGACAACACAAGTTCCAAAAATGTCTCAAGCACTTGGCTATGGCTATACACAGCCGGCTAATTTTGGTTTTGTTAAAAAGGACCCTGACACTAATTCCGGTGAACCTGAAGAATCGTATTCAGCAGAGGAGAATGGCATTTCCGATTCCAGTTCCAGTAGCGATGAAGCGGGCACGGATTACGATGTTGCTATTGACAGAAGTACTACTTCCGTTGAAACCAAACAGAATAAACTCATGCCAACGCCACCCATTTCGAAATCATTAATTGACTCCAAAAATTCAAACGGATCCAGTCCAAACGGCAGTAGCAACACCAAAACCAAATCCCTCGCCGAAATGTACATCACAAGAAAGAAAGAAAAAATGGATCGCACTTATCACGAAACAGAATTTGACATTTACATAGTGACTTACGCAACACTTTTGAAGCTTCAGCCCGTCATGGATAGTATTAAAGGCAAAATTTCAATTTTACTTGGACGTAACTGTCGTCAAGCAATGACATGGTTTAAGTCTCCAACTTCAGAAACTATCATCCCTGACAAACCGCAAATACAAAATGTGGACCCCCTCGGTCATAGCAGTGAAAGTCACAAAGCCGGCCTTAAAATCAATGAAACTGAAGACTGCTTTTCACTCAAAAGTATTTTGGACGACCAACTTGTAGAATTTGAAAACATTATTTTAGCGAACCGGAAATTTCGAGAGGATTCACACGCCTTTAGAGAGAAAACTTTGGAGTTTCAAAAAGAATATGCAAGCATTTTACGAAATACTTTAGGGAATTATTCTGCTGATGTACAAACTGATCGTGAGAATCAAATATCCAAGTCAAGAAAGTCATCTCCGAATGAATTTCAGTCAGATTCAGATCCCGTTTTACAAGGATATTTAAACGATGCAGTACACACAAGTTCAAAAGGACGAAAAACCCATACGCAGTCACGTACTTCCCATCAGTATCGGCATCGACACACAGACCGCAATCCAAACCGAAAAACTGAAAGTTTTAAAACGCAAAATTCCACCAAGGACTACAGCATTACACGGTTTTCTACATCACAGCAGCGGTTTCAACAAGGCCAAACTTTGTCAAGTCGTCTCCATAAAATCCGACACCATCCTACCGCAGATGAACCACATTATATTTCACAATTCCAAAACATTTTGGTTCAAGAATTAAAAATAAGGGGCTTGCAAAATAACCCACACATTTTCAAAATTGCGACCCATATTAAAAACTCACATTTTGCTCCGAAAGTGTCTTTAATTTTAAAACCGAATTTTCCTCCAATAGTTCAACGTATCATTTGGTCTGATATTACAAAAATACAAATTAGTTCCTGGGATAATCGTTCAGTAGCATTTAAATTATTCGCTAGTAAGGACGGGGCAGTCAAAACACAAAGATTATTAATAGCTACTATGAAATTAAATGAAAATAGCAGTCGCTTCCGACAACGTCAATATTCAAACTTGGACGGGGACCAATGGAAATTTATCCCAATTCAAGATGGGAATTATTTTGTCATTTTTAATATTAAATCAAAATCAGCATTAGGAATAAATTACAAATCGGAGGTAATTTTGGAAAGTTTAAAATTTCGAGACATTTCCATGCTGCCAGCTCCATTCTTGTGGAAACTCTCGCTGGAGTGTGATCATGCTCTAGCGGATAGTCTGAGGGAGCATGATAGGAAAGCGAAATATCTTTCAAAATTAGCTTTAGCAGAGGTTGGAATTGTTGTGGATGGTACTGAGATTAACAAACATGGGGAGCCAGTTTTTCTTCCTGAGAAAAGTGATAGTTCCAGTTTGGAAGAATGTTCTCGCGAGGCTTGGCTAGTTAAAATAACTAATAAAAGGGGCACAAATATAACTTTGGGAGCTGATTCGAATGGCATTATATCTGTTGGAAGAGATCATGGGGAAGGGCGCAGACGAGAAGCATTCCTAGTGTACTGATAATTAGTTAAGTGGAAAGTAAAACAAATTGTTTTCAGTGATTCCAAGTTCCACCATTAATTTCAAAGTGAATTTCTAAGTTACTGTTAATCCAATTTAAGCTAGAATCAAAATGAGCTACGTCATAAAAAAATGAGAACTACATAAACATGCGTAAAATGTTAACCAAGTGTTTTCTAAAAGCGTAAAATGTTCTATTTACATGTTTTTGAAAAATGTAAAATGTTCTATTTACATGTTTTTGAAAAATGTAAAATGTTCTATTTACATGTTTTTGAAAACAGTGTAAAATGTTCATTTTTATGTTTTTGAAAAGGGTAAAATGTTGTATTAACATAGTTTTGAACAGTGCAAAATGTTCTATTTAAATGCTTTCAAGACATATTTCAATATTTTTGGAGATAGTGGATATTGTTTTTAGCTATAAATGGATATGGGTCATTTTGGTTCTTCACAGACGATATGCTACCTAAAACTTACACGCTACATTTCGCCAGTGAAGATTCAGAATGACATATTCAATTTAAGCTGGATTCAAAATGAACTATGTAAAAAAAACATTAAATGAGCTAGTTGTGTAAATTGTTACTTATGCGTTTTTAAAAAATACAAAATATTCTATTATATAATATTATATCCTTTAATACTACGCGAGGACCTAGAAGAGCGCGGGTGTCTAATAGTGCGAAAGGGTTATCGTCTCAGATAAAATAGTAAGTGCGGGACTGTAATAGGTAGTTTTTATTCAATTACTCGAAACTTTAATCAAACTTTTGACATCAAAATTACAAGACAAACGAGACCGTTTTCACTTGTACAATTAATTCGTTTGTAGTAATTTAAAATTTAAACAAAATATATTACTAAAAATTATATACAAATTTTGTACAAGCTACGGAAGTGGCTAATAAAATAGAGTTTGCTGGTCCTAATAAAGTTGTGCAAATACTTTCTGCGACAAAAATAAAAGATGTCCACACTTTGGCCCTACTGTGTTTTCCTATTGAATGGTACAATCACAATTCCTAATAACGTCCGTGTTTGCCACAAATACTAAATTTTCGACTGCAATCATTAAACAAACTTAATAATGACAGGGAGGCATACTATAATAGTTATTAATAAAATATCGCAATATACTAACAAGGACAATACAACAATTATTAGGTATATAAAATTCTAACGCACGTAGCTAAATGACTGCCTTCCATCTACTCAAGTGCTTTTAAGTTAAGCGTGTAAGTACACAGAAATACAGCTCGCCTATTTTAGTTATTCGGAATCAGCACCTGTACACTGTATTCTAAGTACTCCATCATCTGGCTTGCTGTTAGTGAACCCGTAAAACCCTGGATTATAGCGGTTGAAACCCCGCACAATGATCAGCTTTTCCGACATCCTCTCCTTTAAAAATGGTAACTTCCGAATGCACTCGACGAAGAAGCCCAGAGAACCAACTAGCCCACCCACAATCATCACTGCAAAGCAAAATCCAAAATTTTTCAAACCCAATGGCTTTACTTGTGTCGAAATAAATTCTAGCTCCATCTCCTTTAAGCTTTCGTAGACCCCTGATGACCCTGACCGCTGACCCGCAGCCATATTCTTTTGACTCCTCAACCAATTCCCGCCCTTCTCCTTCATGTAGTCCGCAGTATTCCATATCCACTGCTCATAATTCCCAGTATCTCTCGCCCAGCGGATAGCAGAATTAAAATATCCCAGGTATTTTGAATGCTTGGGTGCAGCTGCATTAATGTAAGGTGACATGGCTGGGTTGGATTTTCGTAGTGGAGCAAATGATGAACGAATTGTGAAGTTTCTTGCCATCAATGGCTCAAGTACAGTTCGCCAAGCGATGCATACCGTTTTTGGATCATATATCGCAGATCGAGTACAGTTTAAAAAATTCCTTTCGTACTCAATCCTCCGGTTGATCTCCACATATACTGGGAGCTGAGCCTTACTAAAAAAGTGTTGATCAATGGACCCCGCAATATTCATCAGTTTCACTGCGTAGTCTTTTCTAGCAGCGAGCTCAGCGAATGTTTTAGGAACATCTTCAGGATCAGGGAAGGTCAAGTAGGAGATAAGGTTGCTATTGAAGAATGAGCCTATAATAGTTGCATAAAATGAAAATAGAATCATTATTTCACGCGCTTGAAGGGGGAATCTTAAGGATTCAACAACTAATGCTGATAATGGGAGGGCGATTGCATGATAAAGTGCACTTTGGGTACGATATGACCGATGAATGTGCTGGTCGGTTTCATTATTGATGTCGGCTTCGGTTATTGCTTCGGCACATTTTCTTTTTCTTCTTTCAAATTTGAGTGAAAAATAAATTACTGGAATTACACAGGCATATGATACCCCAATAAGTGCCCAAATGGTACTACTAAATGGGTAAAATATTGCCTCCCATTTAACTTTGACCATTGGGTGGGCCGTGTAAAAAACGAGGTTAGCACAGGCTAAAAATGTTGTAAAATCCATGGATAGATCTCTATGGGCAGTTTGAACAAAAACAAAAAATAATTCTTTCCGATGCCCAACCACATCTCCTATAAATCCATTCCAAGTTCCATTTGGAAGTTGATCAATATTTCCAGCAGCAAATTCTACCTGGAAAGTGAAGTTGTACTTTTTCCCTAGCTCCCTTACCAGAGTTAGCGATGATCCAAAGTTAGCGATTGGCTTCCTAGCATCGTCGAAAACGACATGTGGCATAAAGGAGAACATACCGATCATAATATGCTGCGAATTTAAAAAGTTTTCTTCCATTTTCGGGGTGGAAAACTGTCGCCGGTGGGATATTTGCTCAGTCACCAACGGTTGGAACTTCATTTTCCAACCTGAACTTCTACTGTAAGTTTCCTTCAAAATTTGAACACTTAATTGTGATGCCAAACTGTGGGATTGGACGATATTCATTTTTTTACCTGATCGTGAAGGTAAAACTACCCCTGTCTTATGTTTTAAGCGAAGCACTGCACTATGACTGTCTTGAAAAAGTATTTTAATTTGATCAATCTGACCAAGAAAAACATAGTTGGTATAGTCCGGTTTATTGTTTAAACTATGTGTGAGTTTAATAAAATTCGGTATGTAATTTGGTCCTATGTAAGTTGAAACCACTATTGCTGTAGTTTGGCACACTAATGAATATTTCAGGGTATTGATGCTTATGAAATTTAAATGTTCGGATACAGATGCATTCTGTTTTGATTTTATGAACTGGAGTGGGATTAATAAGGTGGAGGTGTACCTTGTACGTGTCAAGAAATGTTCGATGTCTAAAATATTTGAAAGAGATTCAGCCACAAGAGCAGTCCCAGGAGATGTTTCTGTTTCAGAGTGAATTTGTAATGTGCACTGGTCTGCTGAATTTTTTGATCTACCAGTTTCACTTTCAAGTCCGCCAGCTGGGAGTCGGATGCGATTGCACATGAGATCCACATGATTTAAATAGAGATGCTGGAGAACTTCTTCAATTTCGTTGCCATGCTTCGTAGAAGTGGTTTCAATGATGCATTCAGTGAGGGGCGCGCAGATTAAAATTGCCAGTGCGGCTTTAAATTCAATTATTGCGAAGTTTCCAAGTTTCATTTTTGTGTAAATGTTGAAGCAAACATTGCAATATTGAAAATACAGCAAAAACCTTAACGGGTTTTCGGTGTTTCAGTCTACGTAAATACATACGAAACACAATCGAATAAAAGCATAAGGCAACAGGACAGGTATAGGTATCAGAAAACTCAGTTCAGTACTGCATTGACTCAAGAAATCCCTGACCAAAATTCCTGTCTACCACTGTTAACCGATTGTGCTGTCGATGGGTCAGAGTAACAGCAAAATAGGTTACAAGTTAGCAGCTACTTACATTGCAATTGTAACCAAAAAGTAACCCTGTCTGTCCTTACTTAACCCAGGCTTACTTGCATAATTTAAACTACACATATACAGTAAAGTAAGAAGTCTGTTTTACTATATACATATTACAAATTTAATTTTAAAATAATTTATTATGTTGCTTTTACATTATGTTTACGGACAAGTCTTTAAATTAAAAAAAATATTTGGCGGTGTTCTTATCGAGACAGAAAAGAAGAAGACAGTGAAGTTGAGTGAAGTGGACAGGACTAACATTACACAATTATGTTATTGAGTAAAATGTCACCGTTTTCTAATATGAATATGAATGATCGTGATAGTCTTGCAATAAATAATTACACTATACTTACACACATTTAAGTAAATTATAAAAAATATAACTTCTTACTGGTATAATTATAATACAAGTTGCTACTGTTAGCCTATATTTTAGAACAGTGGATAGTCCATCCCAGTTATTTATTACGACTTAGCTACTCGTTAATAGTTAAGGAAAATATCTTGAGCTAATGTGAAATTCTTACAGAAATAATATTTCGCGACTGAAGTATAATAGGCAGTAATTATATTTACCTTATCATTAAGATTAAGTATGTACGCTATAGCTCAATCATAATTGGCATGTTCTTATCTATATGCATCTATATGTGGTTATGCTATTCAGTTTGCTTCATTCTTCACTGGATATGATAATTCAGAGAATTGATATATATGGTGATTGTGTGAACTTTGAAGGTGACGGCAATTTCTCTGTCAAAAGGAGCTCAACTGCGACCAGGCGACCAACATAACATGTTTCATTGTTCGCAATTTCGATTGCCTTCAGAATAAATATTATCGAATTTTTAAAATAATGGAATATTATTGCCACTCCTATTTTAGACTTTGTGCTGCTTTCTTATGTGGTCTGTAGTCTGTGGTCAATGACTAAAAACGTAGTCAACATTTTACATTAGTGATATAGAAACATCAAAATATGCCCACCATCAACTATTATCCTGGTAGTATATTATATGCTCGCGTATTAGAATACTTTTATCATATAGTAATATAGTACTCTCACATTAATAATGTAATAATTTGAATAGAAACTCACGCAAGGTGTCCAAAAAATTTCTTTTCCATGCTATCAAGTACACAAGGCAGGGTTTGGACACTTTGCCGGGGTTTCTAATCAACTTAATTTAATAGTATATACGTTGTTTGTTGTAGTACGTAGTCCTATAATTGGGCTTTAGGCAACTACTGACTTACCGTTTGTAGTGCTAAATGCTAAGTCATAACGATAAAATCTGCGACCATTAATTGATGAGACAATAATTTATACGTCTGTCTTACTGTCTTATTTGTATTGCTTTATTTGCAAGTTTTCTATTTTTGTTGTAAAGTGTACTAAGGACTAAGTTCAGTTCTTGAAGTTTGTGAAGGTCAGAAATTTGCTGAATATTAGAATTTTAATCGTTTATTAAAGTTCAGAGGTATAACTTTAACTTAATTAAAAATACACTCTGCCAGACTCTGCCTTTTTCTTTAGTATTTTTAATTGGACTGTAATTACTCGTTTAAATACATTTTGATCAATAATTTCACTAATCTTGATTATATTTTCTAATAATAAATTGCCAAATAATAATTAGCATTTATTATAAAATAATTATTCGAGTCAATTATAATTGTCATTTCAGCATAATTATCGAAGGCGAACTTTTTCAGTGGCGAGGGCAAGTTTTCGAATATTGTACATTGTTCCAGCAGCTGCATTTTGAAGGTCCACGTCGAATGATCCAATCATGTTGATTAGGTACTGAAATTAAAAAAATTAAGAAAAATTAAACAATTCTAATGACGTACGAATTATATGCCTTTAGTTTATTAAAGTATTAGGTAAGTTAGGTATTCTAAGCGAAAATGAAGCAATTAACTACTACTCAAAAATTACTCTAATGTTAAAATGGCTCAATTATTTATCAACTAATAAAAAAGTTTTTTTTTTCACATACGGGAACCACACCGCACTGGTGCATGGTAATACAATTCCTCGCATCGGAAGACAATGCACATAAAGCCCGGGCAGCAGCCGTGTGAACGAGAGGATCCTCTGACGTCAGATATAAACATATTGGACTCACAGCCCGACGACTCCCAAACTCAGCACTGTTGTTTTTCCAGCTGCAACATTCAGCAATGGCTGTCGCAACACAACGACGAAGCATGTCATTTGTCTATATAAGTAATGAAACCAATTTCAGGATCAATTATGGCTGAACAAACAACTATACTAACGTTGCTTTTGTATTTTTTATCACGTGACGTACTTAATGTGGTACGAACAGAATAACAATATAAATCAAGGCATATAATTGTTATAAACTGCGTAAAAACTTACTGAGGGCGCCAGCTTGGACAAATATTGAACTACGCCGTGATCACTCATAATAGCCAAATTTTCTGTATTTCTTGCAATTACTGCCACAGCTTGAGAAACTGCACCCTGTACTTCCATGTTGTCTGACTTGAGTAAATTTACTAACGCTTCCAAACCTCCTACGAAATTACGAACCATGTCTCCAGAATCCTAACATAATTATTTTTTACTAAATTATTTAATAACAATAACAATAAGTTACTCCCCGGTAAGACGTAGAATGCTAAATTGACCCCAACCTTTGTACTCTCGACGTACGGACAAATGGCCCAAGCAGCACTACTCTGGACTTTAGGTGATGGATGCTTGAGCAATGACCAAACCAGGCGAAATCCATCTTGGGAATCCATTTCCTTTCTTGAGTCTCCATCCCTGGCCAATTCTCCAACAGCCTTTGTTGCGTTCACAAGAAGATCCTTAAATTCACAATCAAAACAATAAGACATAAGCTGCATATTTGGCCAGTGAAGACTCAAATCAAAATAACCCATATCCATTTGTATTACTTTTTATCTAAAAAGCAAGAAATGCAATATCTGCAAAAAAAACATTGAGATATCCTCATGATCCTAAATGCATGTACCTAAATAGACCATTTTGTACATTTCAGAAACATGCAAATACAATAGTTTCCACTGTTGAAAACCATCAACCATGTAAATAGAATATTTTACAATTTTTTAAATGGTGCAAATGGAATATTTTACATTTTTACACTTTTTAATTTCATATAAATACAATATTTTGCACATTTCATAAACATGTTTAGATAGAACATTTTACATTTTTCAAAAACATGTAAAAAGAACATTTTACAATTTTTAAAATCCTGTAAATAAAACATTTTACACTTTTTAAAATCATAAATACAATATTTTGCACTTTTCATGAACATGTTTAGATAGAACATTTTGCTCATTTCAAAACCTCGTAATTAATATTTTAAGCATCAACCTCATTTCTTTAGTGTTTTTTGACAACATTCTTCAAAAATTACATGTATGAACAAACTGCCTAAAACTGTGAACGGTGGCATCGATGCAAATATGTTTTAAAAAACTTCAAAGTTTATAAACCATCCTTTTGGAGGTTGTAAATAACTCCCTATTGCACATGGTTTCTAATATCGTACACAGTTGCATCGTTGTACTTATGCGAATATTGCGTCTCTCACTCTCACACTGTGGACTTTGGACGTCGTTTATAAGCATTGGTAGTTAGCCTTACTTGCTTGAATTTGTTTGTTATTTGCATGGTATACTTTTCAAATTATCGTATACTACTACAACATTATGGAGAGTTGAAAACTTTCAATTAAAATTTTATTACAACGAACCGGATTATTAATAGTCAAAAGTCCAATTAGAGGTGGAATAGCTCCGGCCCTCTTGATCAACGTAGCATTACTCGAGTCAGCCTTTACAATTTGTTCGATAGCCCCTGCCACATTTGTTAAAATCGTTTCAGGCTCATCGTCCAGAAGCGAAACCATGAGTTCGATAAGCCCTTCTTTCAAATATCTCCCGCCTTTTGCAATCGCGGCTGAGCATTTCCAAATGGCCCCAGTAGTGGCAGCAAGTAGAGGTTTATTTCGTCTCAGATACTCATCTTTTATTATAGAAATTAAAGGGTCAATCGCGCCGAGCTCGTACACTATTTGACGCGAGTCTGGATCTTCAGCGCACTATTTTAAATTTCAAAAATATTTTAAAAAAATAACCTAATATATGTAATTAAATAGTAATAAATTTATTAAACCAAAAGCAGCACAAGAAGTTTAACATGATTAATTTTTTACCATATGAATTGCAGATGCGCAAAATTGAACGAGCTGATGATTTGGGCTACGAAGCCCATGGACAAAATCTTGAAGTAGCCCTTCTGTTCGAATGGCTAACCTAAAGCTAGCCTCCGAAGCGCACTCGTGGAGTATCCCAACTACAGGAATCACAACAGACACTTGTTTAGTTTGTAAAAGCTTTGCAATAAGTGGGATTGCGCCGGCGCGTCGAATAGCATCTTTATTCTTAGTTGACTTAGCAATGGACCAGAGGGCGAGTGCGCCGCAGCGCGGAACTTCGAAATCCGTCTCGTCAAACTCAGTCACGTGCCAGTTGTGATGCGTTTCCACATTTTCAAAGTCGAGCATGTCCACTAGGCGACTTATCCCATCACCTTTTCTCATTGCACGGCGGGCTTTTCGAATCTTGGAAATATTTGCAATGGCTTCAGCTGAGAGTAATTTCAACTCTTTTGCAGGATCTCTGAGGGTACCAATCAGCGTTTCTAGACCCTATTTTATAGGGACAAAATAATCAAGGGGCAATAAGGTCTTCAGCCGGTATAGCTTATAATTTTGTAAATGGTCTATAAAATTTACCCGTATAATTCTTTTTTGAATTACAAGTATTATAAGGGCTTACCCGCATATTATAAATATGCCGACTTATTTCAGGATTAGAAGTAATTTCCCGTAAAACAAGTAGCGCCGCAATTTTACAACGATTTTCCTCAGTTTCCAAAATATTTAAGAGAACTTCCAGTCCCGCAGATTCTCTGATTGCCATTTGAACGTATTTATCACGAAGGTTGAAATCCCGTAGGGATGACATTGAAATTATTGTAGCTGTCGGATTTCCCGCCTTAAAAGTTGATAGTAAATTCAGTTAATCTAATCTCCAAAAAAGTATTGTTTAAAGATACAAAAGCCACGCCCTGGGAGAGATTTTACCTTAATGTACTTAACCAGTCTCTGAACTTGCCAATACTCTGGCGGGAAATCCGGAGTCATTGGTCTGTCAAAGGCCGCCCCTTCATCCGGGTCAGATGCGGGGGAAGACTCCGCATCCGAAGAGAGAATTTCTTTTTTCTTCTTGGAGCCCGTGTCCCCGCCCTCCCCCTCCTCGCCACTATCTGTCACATCGTCCTCATCCTCATCCTCCCCATCCCCGCCCTCCCCATCCAAACCCATGATGTCCTTCTCGAGCATGAAATCCCCGTCATCTTCCTCATCCTCCTCCGTCCCATCTTCATCCTCATCCCCCTCCTCAAACTCATCTTCCTCCTCCCCCTCCGCCCCTCCTCCTGCTCCTCCTACACTCCCCCCACTTTCCTTTCCTTTCCCTCCAGACAAGGAACCGCTGCCGGACCCACGACCTTGCGAAGGTTCCTTACTTGCTATGCTCCCTTTCTGAGAAGACGTCACCTCCGCCGATGGTTCTCCGCCCTCCTCCTCCTCCCCTTCCGAGTTCAAGTCTTCTCCTTCATCGTCACCCGCTTCGGATCCATCCGCTGGGAGTTCGGACTCAGTCGTGGAGTCGAGCTCACGCGGCGGGGTGGAGTCTCCTCCTGGAAATTCTTCTTCTTCGTCAGACATTTTGGATTCCTATCCTATGCTCCTGCTTATGTAATTTATTATTTTTACTGTTGACGCAATAAGTCTTTTATATTTTTGTTTTATTAAATACCGCTACAAACCACAATGTTGAAGCCGATAAGCCGACTAACGGCAGGTAATTATTAAACTACAAATAAATCAGTTTCGGTCAGTTAGTAGTTTAGTTACCACAGCCGTCTGCAGATTTGCAGAAGTCGCAGGTTGATTTTGAGGTTCCACTTAATGCCACTACAAATTTTTATTTCTTGTTTCACTTAATGCAAATTTCTAGGAATTGGTAAATTGCAAGTTTGGCCACTGTTAGCTAGCGTTTAAGAGTTACGGTTACGGTCGGTTAATATTGCGCATCCACGATAATTTTATTTTTGAGTTTTTTAAAAAATTATTAATAAAATATTGGCCTTGTAAGCTAGCACTGTTAGTAAGTGGTGGTAAAATAACAACAAATAAGTCAGTGTTAATTTTTTAATAACTATTCAATAATGATTTTTTTTTTACTTTTTGAAGTAACAATAATAAATTTTAATTTAATAAAATTATGCAAAACATGACAAGCATGATAGCAACATGGAGCTTTCTAGTAACTAGGCCGAAATTTTATTCTGTAAAATGCTTTTTCTCAACTTCTTTTCAGCCCAGCCTTCCACAAAGGAATCTGAAAATTATTAAACACTACCACAATAACAATACATAATAATAACGGAACTGCATGCGCTAATTTATGTGCGGTTCGAGATAATTTCAGACTGTAGGCTAGTTAATAGTAATTTTCTTTCATGACGTTATAGTTTTTGTTTTAACAGTAGTTTTATTAAGAACAACTTTACCGCATCCAGATTAGATGTATGGACGCACTATGGACCCGCAACAAAATTATGAGCCTCACAGAACAAATTTTAGTCTCGTTAATTTTGAATCCAACTAAATCTTAATGCACTAGAAGCGTATTATTGACTAGCAAATATGCAGACAAAGTTAAAAATACATAATCAAGTAAACTAGAGAAATGGCTAACTGTATAATCATAATAAATAATCTTATTTATTTGCCTTATATTAAATTAATGCTATTCAATCTTTTACGACTTTAAGCTAGCGTCGGATATTTTGAATTATTTTGGTCATTTCATTAATAACGAATGTGCAAGTATCTATTAGCAGCACAAACAACCACAAAGCTGCGTACTTCATTATTTGTTGTAATCAATGACCGTAATAAAACAAAACAAAAATCAGAATTTAAATTTTTGAATTTTTCCCGCCAAACCTTAAAATAAATCTAAATTTCGACCGGCTACTTAATAAACTTTTTAAAAATGTTATACTATTCGAACGGTGACGATTAGGCGAATTTAAGACTTCTAGTAGTAGTCACTAATGCGATCGTGAATATTTCTCAAATTATTTTTTAAAAAACCTATATGAAATATTTAAAAATTCACCTGATTTACAAGTAACGAGTAAAACGTTTTCAAATTAATGTTTAAAAAACTGAGATTTTATTTTAAATTTCGCCTAAAACGTGTTGTATGCGCCAGAACCTAAAATCATAATGCTGTATACTTAGTTTTTTAAAGGCCTAAAAAATAAAAATATGATCTACCACTCAGTTGAACATCGGTTGGCATTTTTAAATTACTTGTAGGTTTATTTTAAAAATTTGAAAACTATTCACAAATGCGCTAATAACTACGAGTAAATTTGCGTAATCATCTCGATTCGAATGGTATATCATTTATGCGTACCTTTATTAAGTAACCTGTCAAAGTTTTTTATTTTACACTAATTAAGGGATGATCAATAATAATGTCACCGTCACCTAAATTTTAACTCATTTAGGACCTCAACACTTCCATTACTTCCATATATGATTACTTCAACAACATTACGTAAACGGCTATCTTTAACAAGGGCCAAGGCGTGTCATCAGCGTCAACTAGGTACAGGGTACGCTAATCCTACCCAAGGCCAAGGCCAAGGCATCATTTATGGACTATCCCTTATCCTAATTTCAAGATGAACGCTCAAATCTTACTGCTGAAGCTACCCTTAACATCCTAATCGCCCTTAAAAGTTACAGTTAGACGAAGTTTTATAAATCATGTAGAGCATTAATACAGCAACAGCAATATTCGAAGGAACGAAAATTGTAAACTCCTACACCTGCTGATATCTATTATAATTTTGTATTAAAAGTTGAAAAATAGCGTAACATATCATGGCCACACACACTTTGCCTAAAACTAAACACAAAGTCCCTATTGTCCCTAAAGCCAGTGTCATTCCAAAAAGTGTTGTGGAGCCGGTGCCTGAGTCTTCGCCTGGAAAGGAGAAAAACGATGATGATGAGACAACGAAAATGAAACCTCCTCCTCAAGTTCCAAAATTAAAATGTAAGTATTATTCTTCTATCAGACTAATCAGACAATTTTGAGAAATCGCATACCGTTAAAAATTAAAATGTATCTATATTTTCAAGCTACACACATGTACGATGTACCTGAAGTCTATGTCTATTTTATATATGCAATAATTTTGTGTAGCTAAGGTTGGGCCCGGTTCGCATTCCACGGAACTTCACAGTGAAGGAAGTCAAATTAGTCAACTTAGTCAAGTTAAAAAACCCAAAAAAGTAGCAGTCATTCCCGGGCGTTCGAATTCCATGGCAAACTGGATGAAAACAATAAAAAGGGAATCTTTGGTACCTGTTACTAGTCGTGTTATAACTACAGAAGAACTACTTCAGCATAATACACGAAGTGATTGTTGGATGGCTTTAAAAGGTAGAAGACATCATACAATATTTTCATTTTGATAAATAATTAAATAAAATTAATTAAAACAGTAATTATTTATAAACAAAATTTAGTCTTAATTTCTAACCTAAAACAATTTTTATTTTCAAATTGTTTAATAGGTAAAGTATTTGACGTCACAAAGTATGGCGATTACCACCCTGGAGGAATTGCATATCTTATGAAAGGCGCCGGAATAGATGCCACTAAAATTTTTAATAACATGCATAGTTACGTTGATTTTGAAACTATTTTGAAAGGGAGACAAGTTGGGATGTATCTGTCTACAACTCCGGAAAAAGCTGACAAAGGTGGGGGTGGAGGTTGTTGTAACCTTTGTAAGTAGTAGAGGGTGTCATTTTTACACGACAGACGTATAGTAGTAACAATAGAAAGAGAAGGCTGGCAAGAATAAATTTTGCATGCAAACAAATTGCAGCATTATCCTTGCCAGCCATCTCTTTCGGTTTTATCAACAGTACTTGTTTTTATTTTTATACTGAGTTCATTGGGCATTGGGTTTCCTAAAAGTGTAGGATAGTGTCAATTTTAGTTTGTGAATAAAGTTAAGCGATATTAAAGTTTTTGTTTTTCTGATTTTATTAATAATGGATGATTTAGCAACGTCGTAGCTAGTCGAACGGTTTCAATGCTTTTTGAAGCACATATCCGTCGCTAAAAGAATTATGAACACACTATGAGAATTAAATGCTTTTCAATACCTTACACAACCGACGATAAGAAAATAGATACACAAATGATACAATGGTAATAAGCCTTTGTGCTTTGCTAAAATTACAAGGATACGGAAAAAGTACCTGAAGTGTGTCACGAATATTCAAAATGTGATATCTGCGTTGAGTTTAGTTTGTGTTTGTGCCTTTGTGGTAGATACTACAACAAAGCAATATTTTAGATATGTTGTACTTGCAGTTTAATTAAGTGAGAATGAATCCAGATATACTTTAAGTTATTTCTACCTATTTACATAATTTAGAACAATATTGAAATACTTAAGCGATTTTGTCGAGTGATAGCTCGTTTTGAAGCCCTTAAAAAAAACAAAAATCAGGTATTTTCTTTATTTACTTCTGACCCATACAACAATTTTTATAGTTTTTTTTTGGGGGGGGGAGGGGAGGGGAATAGGGTTTTTGGATATAATTCAAAAATTGTTCAAATATCACTTCGTGAACTCGAACATAAAATTATATTCTGCTAATCATTTCCGTTCTAATACTAATGATGTATCACTTGTATGCAAAATTCATGAGTATCCGGGCTAAATATCGACTTTTATATTTCGACATGATTTTTGCGGGAAATTCAAAGTGTTCCATTTCATACGGCAGATAAGGGGCTGGGCGCAAATGGTGCCAACCATGTTGAAGATAGCCGTTTTCGCCCCTTGTTTTATTATAGCATGATTTCGTGGACACTGATATACAAACGTTTTTAATTTAATTATCAGAACAATATGCACCTCAAGCACCCTTGCTTTATCTTATTTACAACTCAACTAGTATCAAGAAAAGGAAAAAAAAATTAACAATAATAATCAATCCCACTAATTAATGATTAATGATTAATGTACTGTCAACAAAATAATATGTTATCGTTAGTTATAAGTTATAGGCTAAATTAATTTCTATCTCTCTGGACTGACCTATTTTGTGTCTGTCTCTAAGAAAATAAATAAAAATAAACTCTGCAACACATTCAAAAAGGTACTAAAGTAATGTTAACTGTAATAAACTTTCTTTGCAGTACACTAAATCCTAGAGTTACGAGTTGATTTTAATGAGAATACCAATTTCGACATATATTTGTTAATGGCAGAGATGCCCACATAGTAATAGTAATAAGTTGATAGCAACAACATGCTTTCACGACATGTTTACAATTATGTAAGATATATTATTATATGAACTATGTATATGAAAATAATTTTATAATTATTACACGCAATTAATTTAAATCCGCAATATTCACACGTAAATGCAAGTTTCAGCGTATTAATTAGCACTTCAAAGTATTGCAGAGTATCAGAATATGTAGTCGAGTGTTTGTTATTCTCACAAGAATATTAAAATAATCCGTATAAAGAAAAAATTGTAAAAATTACAAAAACAACTAAAGCACTATGTACAGTGCGTCCCGATAGAATAAGGACAGTGTTTTTCGTGGTTTACTACCCCCCACACGGGGCTACTGGGACGAGATAATTATTTTTAAATTTTAACTAGTTAGTTTGTATATTTAAACTTTAGTTGACCTCCGGGGGTCACGTAGTTCTCATGAAATTAATTAAAAGCTGAAAATGGCTGTCCCGATAGAATAAGGACACTTCCCGGTTTCCTTCATTTACATCACCATAACTTCTGACCTAGTTACGGAAAAAAATTCAAATTTGGCCTGGGTACTCCCAAATACATTAAACGTATGACTGGAAACATTCAATTTCATCACAGGATTCGGGTGGCTCCAGTGGCACTGGAGAAAACGAGCCCTCGCCGTTCAAATTTTGTTACTGTAGGAATCGTATGGGAAACGTGACTTGCTGCACTAAAACATCCAGTATATGCGTAATTCTCAACCGATTTCAATAAATAAACGTGGGACACAAACCTCATGAAATTTCCTACGAAACAACATATCACTTGTGTATGGGGTCAACTGGGGGGAAGCGGCGCACTTCCATGAACACGGTTTCGTATTTCCTGAATTGAATGCACACTGCTAGCATAGCGTCGGAGCAACGCACCAATGTAACCCATGTTTGCAGCTACATACCTATTCTAAGGTAATTGTAATAACTCTACAATATATATCTACATAATCATTGTGAAACCCAGACCAAAATAAATTGTTTTCTTGACCGTCAAGTGTTGCTCAATCCGGGTGTTTACTTTATACAAATGTCAACGTAAGGTATTGACTATTGGAAAAAACTACTATAACTACCGTATATAACCCTATGTGATATAATCCTATATGTAGTTCCCTAACCATATTCTTAACAAGGGCTAACGCCCTTATTTTGTGGCAGCCTAAACAGCAAAATTAGACATTTTGAATTTCCTGCCAAGTTTTAGTTTACAGTTTTCAAATTAAGGGAAGCATTTAAGACACACAATGTGCTTTTCGTTATCTTATTAATCTTAATAATAATTGTGTAATGCAACCAAAAATTTTTTAAAAAAATTTTGAATTTCCCGCCAAAACTTTAAATATTGTTTTAAATGAAAATTTTGACCGGTAACTCAGTAAACCTACAAAAACATGATATACTATTCGAACGGTAACGATTAGGCAAATCTAAATAACTTAGTGTGCACGCACGATAGTTATTAGTTTTTAAATGGCTTGGAAAAAACATAATTGAAAATTTAATAAATTTAACGGATTTTGTCGAGTGATATATCATTCAAAAGCTCTTGAAAAATAAGCAGACATCTTTTTTTTGTTTTTAGTTTGTGGCCCATGCAACACGGTTTAGGCAAAATTAAAAAATTAAAAAACCGTTATCTTGAAAACGTTTTGTTATAATGGAGGCGCATTGCGTTATTTAAATTCTACTAGTGATTACCTTTCGAATGATATATGGCTCGATGAAATTGGTCCACTATTGCAAAAGTTTCAAAATTCCGGTAAATTATGTAGATATATGTAGAAATTATGCAATAAAACCAACTTGAGAATTGAACAGTAAACTTTCAACAGCAAAAACAATTTTATGTGAATACATATTATTTATTAAAGAACCACGTTGGAAATACATTAACGTGATTAAGAAATTGTCACTTTACGATATTCAAGTTTTTGGTAAATTAAGCTTATAATAATGGATGATGAAGGTACGTCGTAGCTAGTCGAACGGTCTCAATGCCTTTTAAACTATATATCTGTCACAGAAAGAATTATGCGAATACATACTATGAAAATTAAATTCTTTTCAATACCTTACACGACAGCGCAAAGAAAGTAGACCTAGGTACAAGCCTACTAAAGGTACACTAATGAAGCCTTTGCTAATAAAAAGGAAACTAAAAAATGGGGTAAAGTGGGAAACGAAGATTCAAAATGTAGTATCTGGATTCGATAGAGTTTGAGGTTGACAGGTATTTGCAGTTAGGTAAATGAATTCAGATATACGTTTTTGAAACTTGGTCCACCATTTTGAGTATTTCCATTTAATTTAAACCTTATTTATACGTCGCTTTAGCTGTTTGGCGCACTTCCAGAAATTCTATTCGACGCCCAACTGAATATTTAATTATTTGTTTTATTTCTAGAAAATAAATTGACAACTGAACTCTTAAATATTTTGCAAATAAAATTTCGATTTTTTCTCGTTGGACCTACACTTTTAGCCGTTCGCACACAAAACCTAATTCCTTTAATATTTTTTCTTATTCGTTGAGAAGTGCTCAGTCGTCCATTACAGTGTAGGAAGAACAACCAAGATTTTTAAAGCATTAACTATATCACATACTTTGTGATTAAATGATTTTTTAAGGCATTCAACGTAGACACTTTTTTCATATTTAATGGAACTTTGTGTACCTATTTTAAATCTTGAAAGTATATTTAAATACGGAATTGTGAAATCAAATTTAATTCTAAACAAAATTTAAATTCAACATTAGTAAAAATGTCTAGCTCAATTAGTAAAGTCAATTTTGAAACAATTAAAATTCTATCAAGGCTTTGCATTCTTCCATTTGACTTTCAGTCCAAAACTGGACAAATTCGAAAGTTTTCTTCAGTGTGGAAATTACTAATGTCGTATTTTAACGTAGCTTTGTTTGTGACCTGCGGATTTTATAAATGTGTGCTCTTTGTTAAACAAATATTGGAGCCCCTTGAAACCTTGAATTTCAGTCATCTTTCCTTTCATTTGATATTGTGCGTCGGTTTTTGTTTTACAGCTTACTTCACTCTTCAATTTCGAACACATTTAAACGACATCGTTGTTTTGTGGAATGGAATTATTATTGAAAAGAGAAATGAACCAGTTTATAACTTACGGAATTATTCCAAACAAGAATTACTTATTCAGTCTCTATTCTCTATGGCCTTAGTACCAAGTATTGCGTTTGCGTCATTTATTTTAATTGACCCAACAACACCGCATCTTTATTATCACATTTTTCCGACTCAGTTTCAAACAACATTTTCTTACTTTTTATTTGGACTTATTGAATTTTATGCTTTGTTTGTTGCTATGTTTAACAGCTACATTATTTTATTCGTTCAGCTCACCTTCCTTGAAAATTGCAGTCGACGTCTCAAAATTGGAATGGAGACAATTAAAACGTATGTGCATTTAATTGTATTTCAACTAATTAATTAATTGCATTTTTCATTTCCATTTAACCGTTTTTTAAAAATGTATTTCACAGAAATATTAGGAATCGGGTGGGAGAGAAAGGAAAAATCCAGAAGGCATTTCACGATTGTCGCCAGCTCCAAATTTTGATTCATTTCTTCAATCTGAGCAATTCTGGCATCATATTTGGGTACAAGATTGTTTATCTTTCCTTTTCAATTGTTGGACTGTTTGTGGCGATTAGATTCCATGACCAGTATCCTCTACTTGCATGTCTGAATGGATTTTTTGGGTCGAACTCTGTGTTAATTTACTCGATTATTTACGAGAAGGCATTTGCGATCCCACAACTTGTGAAGGAATACAAAAGTGAAATTTTGGTTGCAATCAAGATGTCAGAGAGCCTGAACCGAAAACTGCGTTGGGGAAAGCGCGTCATGATTCAAAAAGATCGTTTTACTTTTGAACTGGAACGCGAAATTCGGTCAATCCCAAATATTGAAATCCTAGTGGGTGGATTCAACAAGATGGAAAGAATGTCTACGCTGATTTTCTTGGACTTTGTGGCACAACGTGTGGCCAGCTTACTTATCACATTTAAATAAATCCAAAAAACCAAATTCTAACAAACTGATATGATTTGTACAGAGTGGACAAGCCTACTGAGTTTCAGAGTTTCTAACAAAAATTGTATTCCTTTTATTCGCATAACGTTAGCGGGAAATTAATACTAAAGACTCTTTTTTTTAAATTATTAATTGCAAGCTATATTACATGCTTCTTGTGGAAGTGTACTTAGTCAAATGGGTGCGCCTTTTTAATTCTATTTCAAATATGTGTCAAGTCTGTACTCTAGTTTGGTGATACAAAAACGCATTTTTAATTTAAGTTATCAATTAGAATAAAATTGAATTAGCTTTATGTATAAAGTGTGATCAACCAATGCAGTCGATACTGACAAGGGGTCGTCCATTAATGATGTCATCGAAAATCACAAAAGCAAAGTGCAAATTAATTTATGCTTGTTTTAGAATACTTTTATTTTCAAGTTTTGGTTATTCTTTAACAAACTTCTAATAAATTATGCTAATCTTTAAATAGATTAATTTCTGTATTATGTTGAGTTAATCTGCTTGGTGGTTTTAAATAACTACACAAGAATGAATTTTAAAAATAATGGTTAATTAATAATTTACAAAAGCACTTGAGCGATTTAGCAGTAAACAGTGAGTGCGACTGTTGATTGATTTTCTTTAAAACAATAATAGAGTTAAAATCATAACTTTTCAATTATAAAGCTTCTCTGTATTTTGTGCATCGTAATAAACTACAGGGTAGGAAGGAGTATTGCATTTCAATTTAAGGATTGAGTCAATTTTGTTTAACAGCATTTAACATCAACACGACTTGGGTCATTGCATTGTTGTCTTCCCGACTCCCGTTGTCCAGCCCCGCAGTAGGCTGGAAGTCCTTTCGGAGCGCAGCCAGTCCAGTTACATTCTTAATAAACAATGGGAAAATGAAAATATGCAACAAAACTAAAAGTCTCTTGCTTCAAATAGAAATATCAACTAGGTAAATACAATATACGACTGGGGCTTGAGTAGAATATACAATACTAATTATTACTACACATTACTTATAGTGCTACATACTACATATCGCCTGTGAAGAACCAAAATGACCCATATCCAACTTAAGCTACAATCAAAATGAGCGATGCCATAAAAAAATGAGAAACATGCGTGAATTAAGAGTTTTTAAAAAAAAGTAAAATTTTCTATTTTCAGGTTTCTAATTCCATGTGTTTGAAAAGTGTAAAATGTTCTATTTAAATGCTCTCAAGACATATTTAGAATACTTTTTAAAAGTCTTTTTTGATAGTTGATATTATTTTTAGCTAAAAATGGATACATATCAGTCATTTTGGTTCGTCACAGACGATGTATTTTATATTTTATGTGAAGAATCGAAATCAAAGCATGTTTATTTTAACTAATACAAAAAATAATGCACGATCTGTAGAAAAAAACGTAATAATCTTGGAATCATAGAAATAGAATATTTTGAACTTTTCGAAAACATTCAAATAAAACATTTTCCACTTCGTAAAACCTTTATAATTAACTTTTCACACATCAATCTCCTTTAGTGTTTGTTTGACGTGACAATTCAAAGCCGACAATATGTGAGAAAAAAAAACTTCCCAAGTGTGAAAGGTGCAAATTTTTGTTTAAAAAACTCGTAATTATTACGATTTTACGCATCTATCTCATTTAGTTTATGTTTTGACATAGCTCCTTTTGATTCTAGCTTAAATTCCAAATGGACCATTTTGATTCTTCACTGACGATATTTAAAATTTCACCAACTTCCATTTACATCCCAGTATCCTTTCGTAGGATCGTGACTTCTTCCCCCACTTCCACCCCCTTGATTTCCTTTCCAAGGCGCGGGTGTAGTAGTAATTCCTGGAAATGCAAATAACATATGTAAATTAATATCTACAATAGCTATGCGTACTGCAAATATTGCAAATTATACATTACACGGTAATACTTATTTAAAAAAAATAAAAAATCATCTCGTCACCGGCACCACGGTTACGGTTACTGCCGGCCTTATTTGTATTAGTGCTGCTTCCTCCCCCACCCCCTACAATGGGACAACAGGTGACGTCGATGCTTCCTCTAGCAATGCATTGCTTCCTACTCAATTCCCGGACATTGGCTGGACAATATGCTGGGAGTCCTACTGGAGCACATCCAGTTGTGTAGCAACCTGCTGGACATTTTCCAGTCACAAAATCACAACATCAGTAAATTAATTTTTGTTGTCTAGTTGCCGTCATTTGTAAAACTATAAATGTACCTATACTATAAATGGTTGATAGATATGACTATACTACTATTGTAAACTTACTTCCACGACTTCCACCTGAGCTGGTGTGCCTTGATCAGGGCCTCCAGGTACAGGCTTCCAACCTTCCATATTTCCAGGATTTGGGGGTGGGGGAGATGCTGT
Organism: Dicyrtomina minuta; assembly: GCA_949802685.1. Lineage (NCBI taxonomy): Eukaryota > Metazoa > Arthropoda > Collembola > Symphypleona > Dicyrtomidae > Dicyrtomina > Dicyrtomina minuta. Next base: position 27,189,674 of record OX461808.1, on the reverse strand, counting down.
TTAGAATATTATGACAAGGCACATTTTAAAGAAGGCACAAAAGAAGTTTTGTGGAAATCGCATTTTACGCTTTGTGTTATTATTATAATTAGCAGATCAATCAATGCAGTTTTCTTACTTGCAGGTGCAGGGCTAGTAGGACGAGGACGAGGACCTGGGCCAGGACTGCTAGGAGCTGGCATTGGATTTATTGGTGGGACCGTCACAGGTTCTTCAACTGCAGGAAAATCTGGTTGAATAAAATTCAAGAAAATTTTAAAAATTTTAAATTATTGTTAAAAATATAATTTATAAGTAGTTGTATAGAAAAAAATAATTAGAAAAAAATTAGGTTAAAATAAACGAATAAACAGTATACTAAAATCTAAATCTAAAAGTAAGTTGTTATAGAGTATCAAATACTTTGCCTACTTCCGTCTTGTGTCCAAAAACCTTTTGCAACTGAAATCCATATAAAATGAATTATTTGTATTTCAGTTAAAATTTAAATTCACAATTATTAGTAATTAGTAAATAAATACAATTTTTTGTTTTTATACATTGAAAACGACAAGGACTTGCCTGGTGCTTGCCGCACGTCTCTGTAATGATAACTATCATGCCATGATTGTCCGGAACCGGCAGCCAATGAAACAACGGTGACAAGAAGAACTGATAAAATTAATCCTGTCATTCTTATGGACGGATGTTTTATTGGAAAAAGAGTTCAAAATAAAATTCAAGCAAATAATTTGATTTGGTCAGACGTCACACAAGTGTGTTAGGGGTGAATAGCCTACTGACTGAGTTGAGAAAAAAAAATTAATTTTGGATTTATATTCATACTTAACTCAACGGGGAAAAATCGTACGAAATTAGTGCTGCGAAAAAACCTTCATTTTTAAACACAGACTTCCTACTTCCTCTGACTCTGACTGCCCGGTATTGCGGCTCTGCTGCTCTCCAGTTCCGCTAACCTTAATCATTGTAACTTTCATCTACTTAATAGTAAATAGTTCAGTCCAATGAAAGAATAAACCGCATAGCCGCAGGCGTCGACGGAGATATAATGAAGTCTCGAATTTGTGAATGGATTATTATGCTACATAGTATATAATTAACTAAGGGATTTATTAAATTACATTTGTCAGACAAGAAAATATGCATTGGGTTTTGATTGCACTTGTATTTTTGTAGTGTTTAATTTAATGCTAAAAATGTACAGAAATTGAAATTGTATGCTTATTGCTTGTTGTAATACTTTTGTTGATAATACTTACAATGTGTTTCTTTAATTAATTTCTGATAAATTATGTTAAATATTCAGGCGAATGTCTATAGTTAATTTTTTTGACAATTTCAAACAACTAACGAAGACGGAATAAATAGTAGTATATTTTTAGTAACGACTTTCGAGTGCATTAAAACCAATTAAGAGTTAACTTTTACTGAGGACTACCGTTTTGAAATCCAGAAAATAGTTACAAGTCGCACTAATATGTTAAGGATAATGCCACTTTGTACATATTTCATCATTATAGCCAATTTTTTGGTCCGTTATGTGACTGAATCAGTTTTGCTTATTAACAGCATCTGACATCAATACGGCTAGGGTCGTTACATGGTTTTCTTCCAGACTCCCTTTGTCCAGCCCCACAGAATGCTGGGCCGTCTCTTGGAGCGCAGCCGGTCCAGTTACATCCTTTAAAAAAATGGGGAAATTAAAAAATTTGTAAAGTCTAACTTTCTAAATTGAACTCCAGTGGAAAAACAATCTAAATATTTATGAAGCATTATTTAAATTTAATTTCACTAACTTCCACTAGGATCCCAGTATCCTCTGGTGGGATCGTCCCTTCCTCCGTTATTTACACCCCATGGATTAGGATCTCTTCTCGGTGGGCTTAGGATTGGTCCTAGAGAAATGGAAATATAAAGAAATTATAATTATTACTTCTTAAAATAGTTCAAAATCCACTATACAACATTCATTACACGCTCAGCCTAATTGAAACTATCATTATTTTTTAATTATAAGGATCATTGCCTGAGCCTATCCCTGATGAACCGGTATCGGTACCGGATCCGGAAAGTTTACAGCAAGTGACATCGAGACGTCCGGAAATGCACGTTTCCCGAGTAACTTCAACAATGCCGGCTCCACAATATTCTTTTAGACCTACTGGAGCACAACCGGTTCGGAAGCATCCTTAAAAAATATTTTCAAAAAAAATATTAAAATTAATATGAACTGACGATGGGATTGCTTTTTTCGAATAGGAAATAAATTGAAGGAATATTTAAAAATTAATGCATAGTAATTTACTTACTTTCGAATCCAGGTCCAGGGCTAGGAACTGGTTGTGGAATTGGTAGTGGGAGTGGTTCGGGTTCGGGATAAACGGGATACGTTGGTTCTGGGAACGGCAAAGGCTCTGGCTCTGGCACTGGGGCTGGGGCTGGGCCTGGTGGACCACCGTCTGATATAAATAAAAACAAAGACACCTTTAAAATTTCTAACATTGTTTTACTATTAAGTATGTATAAAATTAATATTAGATTTGTCAGTTATTAAAACTTTTGAAGTTTTTGAATTTAAAAAAAAATTATTACTTCCACTAAGACAGCACTCAACATCGATTTCAGTGGGATTAGCACATCCATTTCGTTGTCCCTCAATTTGTCCAGCACCACAAAATGCTGGGAGTCTGTTGGACACACAACCTGTCCAGTGGCATCCTAATTGCAAGAAAGTGAGATACAACTTTTATTTATTAATTAAAAAATTTCAACTCTTAAAGTAGGAAATTTACATTGTGCAACAAGTGAAAGTAATAGAATGGCTAATTTTACTTACTTCCGCCTTCCCCGCCTTGTGGCCAGTATCCTTGTACAACTGAAATTCATAAAATTACAGATATATTTAAGTTAGTATTAAATTTCCCGACTAGTGATTAAATCTAATATTTTTTTTCAAATTCAAAACTTACCTGGTGATTGCCGTACGTCTCTATACTGATAACCAGTATCCCGATATTCCCCGAAAACAGGGGACACAACTGCGACAAGAAGAACTGATAAAATAATACCCTTCATTCTTGCAGATATTTTATTAAAAAATAAATTCAAAAAACGAAAATTCAGACAAATTGATATGATTTGTATACAGAGTGGACAAGCCTACTGAGTTTGTAACAAAAATGTTGTTCCTTTTATACACATAACTTTAGCGGGAAATTAATGCTAAAACCTTGACATGCTAAAAATAAACTAAAATATTTAAATACTAAAACTTCCCCTGGCTCAGATTGTTTAGCACTATTTCTGTTCTGTGGATATTCCGCAATCCTACATAGTTTCCTGTATAACATCTCCTTAATTTATAGTTCAATCCACGAAAGTAATGAACCAATAAAAGGGTAGTGAATTCTGAAATTTGAGAATGGAGTTGCTTTTTAATAATTAATAATTTATTACAGAATGGATTGAATTCTATTTGTCTAAAAAGGAAATTGGTATTGGGTTTTTATTGTACCGGTATTTTGGTAACCGTTTTTAGTAGTAAATATAAAGGAAGTCAGAATTTTTTGCCTTTCTTAGACATTTTTTTTCAAATTTACTAGAAGGAAACTAAATTTGAATTTGCGTTTTACTGGTGGTCCGATGGGCGCCGGTACATCTTGTTTGTCACTCTGATCGACCTTGACATCATTTTTTCTTACACTCCTGGATTTTGCACTGGCTTTCCTTAACATAATTAAAAGCAACGCAGCTTGAGGAAGCACTACTCTGATTTTAGAGTTTTGTTTATACATAATGTGTATTTGGTCAAATGGACGTTCTAATTCTATTACAAGTACTGTGCTCTATAGTTTATGGGGACAAAAAAGTAATATTAGTATTTTGTACATAAATTTATTTTTAAATATAACAAGCGTAAGAAGTGTGTAATCATACAATTCATTTAATGCAGGCAGACGTTACACACTCTTTGACAGTCTGTATAATATAGTAAGTGAAGAGACAAAACTACCCATCTTCAATTTAAGCTAGAATCAAAATGAGCTATGTCAAAATAAAAACAATAAATGAGAAAGATGCGCAAACTGTTAATGAAGAGTTTTTTTAAAGTTGCAAAATGTTCTAATTACTTCTTCTTTAAACAATGTAATATTTTTTATTGAATTACTTTCGAAAAGTTCAAAAAGTTATATTTCTACATGTTTTTTGAAAATTGCAAAATTTTCTATTTAATTGTGTTTGAAAATGGCGAAATGTTCTACTTACATGTTTTTAAAAATTGCAAAATGTTCTAACTACTTGTTTTTTAAAAAAGCGCATAGTTTCTAATTACTGGTTTTTTAAAATTGCAAAATGTTCTAATTACATTTTTTTGAAAAGTGCAAAATCTTCTAATTACATGTTTTTTTAAAGTGCAAAATGTTCCATTTACTTGTTTTTGAAAAGTGCAAAATGTTCCATTTACTGGTTTTTGAAAAGTGCAAAATGTTCCATTTACTGGCTTTTAAAAAGTGCAAAATGTTCCATTTACTGGTTTTTGAAAAGTGCAAAATGTTTCATTTACTTTTTGAAAGGTATGGAAAATGCTTTGTTTAAATGCTTTCAAGATCCTGGTATTTTAATATTTTTGTAGATAGTGGATTTCATTGTTTATCCAAAAATGTATATGGGTAATTTTGGCTCTTCACAGACGATATGAGCTAAGACACTAAGATCAGACGTTGATTCAAATAAATAATTCTAAAGTTAATTTTATTCAACGTCGAAAATCCAAACAAAATGCATTTCATTAGTAAAATCTGGATTCATAATACCTACCAAATATGTAGGTAAATACAGTACCTAATTCTATTCCATAACAAAAAATAAAGTTTTTATACCATGGAAAGCGCGTATATATTTCCAAAATGTTAATATCCTTATATTATGTACGGTAATGGTAAAGGGGATGCAGCATTGTAATAATTTATTTGCTGCATTAAGGACAAAATTCATCATGCATTTGACATTGCATAACATGTACTAACATATTATATTATGACGTTTTGAATTGCTGGTACAATTCTGTATTAATTAAAGTAGTACCTGCACCTATATAACATACATTTGTATGGCAATTTAGATTTAGGTAGGTACATTTACTTAGATTTAGGCACCATACGATTATTCAGGCTTTGCATACACATACAGATAACCATGAATTACTAATAATGCGTGTAATAATAATAATTATGTTACGTAAATTAATCATACATAATTCTGATTTCATTTTCACTTCTTACATTTTTTAGTACGTAATGCAACAAACATTGATGCCATAACATAATTAGGTAGGTACCCACAAAAAATAGGTACACGTTACCCCGTCATTCAAATCACTAGAATTCTTTTCATGTAATAAACTTATCATAATAATGCAATCTTGACTTGGTATAGTATAACTAACTTTAATGGCAATTCAATTGAGAGGCGACACGGTATTAGATCCAATCTCAACTCTCCCCTGCCAGTCAAACCCCATCATCTCACAGTATCCAACAGGGTAGATTTCGCTTTCGAATGCATCCACCCATTGATGATTTTCTGGAATGTCTCTTCTCCATCCGTCAAAATATATGAATAGAAGATGTCCAGCTACTTTAGCGATAGTGGCTGGACCAATGGACGCGGATGTCGTGACTTCAATAGCTTCCAGTTTGAAGCCAACACGAAACTTGTGAGGGGGGCGCTGAAAATTAATATTGAAAATTTTACATAGTTTACCAAGTACATAATAAATTCGCCCGCAGTTCCAATTTATAAAAAATACGGGGCCGGATAATGCGGTCAGCGTAGGTAGCCCCCGCTGATTGAATGTTCAAAAAACATGTAAATGGAGCATTTTGCACTTTTAAAAAATATGTTAAAAGAATATTTTGACTTTTCAAAAACATGCAAATAAAACTTTTTTGTACATTTCAAAAACATGGAAATAAAACACTTAACACTTTTGTCAAAACATGTAAATAGAACATTTTGCACTTTTCTGAATCATGTAAAAAGAACATTTTTCACTTTTTTAAAACATGTAGATACAACATTTTGCTTTACTAAAGAAAACGATTAATAAAATGGTGGTTTTTATATGGAAATAAATTGCTGCCTAAAAGCAATTCCTTCGTCCGGCCCTGATAAAAATATCATTAGTTTAACAAACAAACAAACAAATCGAATCCGTAAAAACTTTGATCCGTTAACATACTTACAGGAGGCAAAAGATCCAATCTCAAACAAGGAGAAGTCTCGGTAATTGTGACATTCTTCCAAATTTCAACCCCTGCCGAACTATCCACAGCAAATTCTACTGAAATATTATGTTTTTTACCAAATCCAACTGGGAAAATGAATGGACTTGTAACGTGGTAAACAAATGAGACTCTTGCACCCTCATCTACATCTTGTGTCCGTGCTGTGAAGTACCCAAACTTGAGAACTTTAACAATGACAGCCCCCACAATCTTATATGTCAAATATGGATGTCTTGTCTCGAGCCGCATCCCAACCTCAATTTGAATGGTATCCTCTGGCCACGACGGAAATGACTCTGGGGGAAGCCCTGCTCCGCGGATATTTGGATTAATTCCATTTAATGTCACTCCAACAGTATGGCTCCACATGAATCGATGAATTAAATCCGAATTCCAGTGAAACCAAAAGCTATCATGATCATCATCCGTAGCGGTATCCGTATCTTGTGGAGAATCTTTTCTATACTGAAAATTGACACGATTCCCAGCGATGGCTGACACTCGAACTAATCGATTTTGATCCATTCTCACCAAGTCTAGGGCTTCATATTTCCCTTCAGGTTTCCATGTTTTTTCCACGATTTCAAGTTCACGACAACGCAAACTTTCATGATCCTCTTTAATGGTTAGATTGGACTGACTGTAAAAATCCGCCAACTTTTTTTTAAGCTTAGCAGGGGTCACTTTGCTGGAGACGACTGTTAAATTAAATATCGAATGAAAATTTAAAAAATTTAATTTATATACGATATGCTTGGTCAACATTGCTGATATATTAGGTGGCAGGCCAACATATTAATTATTTTCACTTTTTTCTGTGTTCATAATTACTTAAGAGATCGTCCATGAATGATTTCACCCTCATTATCACCATCCGTCTCGCGTGTCATCTCTTTAAAATCGTGCGTAAACGGTTATCTATAAGTAACAAGTCATTCCATCAATACGTCGCTAGGCCCACTGACCTTACCGATGACACCATTTATGGACGATCCCTAATAGTAAAAAGAGCATGTGCCTTACTCCGTCCAGGAATAAGTTGTTTTCCATTTTTAGCACACCACCCCAGACTTCTAGGGACCTTAGAGCAAAAGCTGATCCAAACCAAGTAGTTGATGTCATCGTCACTAGGAGCATCTTCGAATGTTTCAAACTTAACGAGGCCTTTATAACCTGTTTCAGAAGTTAACTTGTGTAAATATAATTAGCAAATAGCAAATCTATTTTCATTATTTAATTTACGTAAAAGTGGAAAATTTGGCTACTATTACTATTGCAGCAACTAACACGCTCATAAAAATATGGACGAGTTTACCACGTTACTGTTAATTTGTACTGATTTAACTGTTACTCTGACATCCACAGTAAAAACAGCGGTCAACATGAATTTCAATTAGGGATTTACCGAAACTGCAGTTATATTAGGCTTACCGAAATCACCGTTATATCATCCAACAGCTAATACTGTTAAACGATTATATTCGTTGAAAAATAACACCAAAAGTTGGATTCGAACCCGCAACCTTCTTCATAGGTAACTTTCTCCGTAACCACTGGACTGACACAACATATTCAGTAATTGACCACAAATTTAGCATTCATACAGTGACAGAATTGCTTTAACAGATTTACTGTAGATTTTAACAGATTTGTTGTTAGGTGCTTGTAACATACAGCTGTTACACGTGACTAACCAATTTTTCCACTCTCAAATATTCTAAAATTTACTTATAAAAATAAACCTGTTAAAGTTAACATAACATCTAAACCTGTTAGCTCTATCGCACAAGATTGTTAAGATATTTTTTACGTGTGTAATATATTTGTATAAGTGATCAAATGGGTTTTGGTAAGGTTTTGCGACAGCTAAAACCAGTTATGACCTTTAAAATACCAACGCGCCTTGGGGTATGGCCCCTTACCAGCAAAGTGAACAATTCGTCCAATCCAGAAAACATCTCCTTGACCATGCACATAAGGATTTCTGAGCTCGATAAACATTCCTGGAATTGCGATTTTGTTCCACTTGTCAACAAAAGGAGCCTGTACACGCCAAAAAAAAATGATTGTTTAGAATGTAATAATTACAGTCAGTTTACAAGTGCTACACATTAGAAATTAACCAATTATTACTATAAAGATTCACAAAATGTGGTTGTTGTGTGGACTGTGGACATGCCTGTTTGAAGTAAGTGACTGGTGGAATAGAATGTAAATTCGCAGGGGTTGCAAGATATGCATCCCAATCCAAAGTCCGTCCAAACAGACTGAGCTGAGCTTCTGGTGGTGGATTTTCAATTTCTGAAAATTTCCTTTTTTGAAACCCAGCAATATAATACTGGTCATGATCACATTCTTCCTGGGCAATAGCATGCGTCTCTGTGCAATTTCTTTTGGCATTTTGGGCTACTTTAGAAGAAGGCGCAGTAGCCGTCCTAGCCCTAGCCCTGCTGGCCCTGGCTTCAGCATTTTTCTTTGTTCCAAATAATTGTTCATGCAGAAGTTCATTGTATCTTAAGTTGTTTAAATTAATTGTATCCTCTTTCAACTGACCCAGTTTTGTCGATGCTCGTAAATCGGGAAAAGATAAACCGGTAGTTTTTATCTTTAACTTTAAAGGGTTTCCTTCTACCAAGTTTTCTTGAGAGGGTGGCAAGGTCAAATATGTGTTGTCGACCACTCCACTGGCGATGGGAACACTAGTTAAATTTTTTGGATTCTGAAATGTGTAAAAAAATAATTACGTAAGCTACATGAGGGCTACGTCGAAGCAGAAGTTCAAGGGTGACTTTTTGAAAAAGTTATGTTATTCTGACTAAGGATATTAAGCATGGGCGTTCTTAGAAGGTGAAGGGATATTAATTTAACTAATTTACATTATTAATTGATAATTTTCCATGCTTTTTACTTTGGACAAGCGGTGACAACTTAACAATTATGTTTAAAACTATGTACCTTGGCGGCACTCTCACCGGCTTCGGCTTCATTCTCCGTAGATTCGTTCGGAATCTTCCTTTTCTCTGCTCGAACCGATCTAGCTAATAATTTAACCGAGTCCTCGTCTTCCGAATCCGAGTCAATTTCTAGAAATGGAGTTAGAGACGATGGATTTCTACTTTCTTTACACTGCTTCTTCTTCGACTTCTTCTCATCTTTCTTAAATTTGGGAACATGAGCTTTTCTTTGGTTCTTTTTAAAACCATCTTGCTGATTATTCATTATTTCAATAGTTGGTGGCTTAATGAATAAAATAATGCACATATAATAGAATTAATATTCTTGAAGCTGCGTCGTTGTGGTCAACAGGGAAAACAGCCGCCAGTCAATACCATTCGAATGAGATATTAACTACTACCAAACCAAACCAAAACCAAAACCATCTGAACAAGTATTAACTATAGTAATATATTGTAGTAATTATAATATTATTTTTTTTGTACTCTTATTGAAACCAATATTCAAATACTGCGCTGTCACATGTTAAAGTGAGGAACTAGTAACTGTTGACAGCGAGATCTACAGGGATTATAACTTAATCTATAAATGTAACTGTTAAGTAATCATACAAATTCAATCAAAATTCTGATAAAACTCAAAATATTAACAAATTATTGACAACAAAAAAGGTATTTACTTACTTCAGGTAGGTAATTTGGGAGTGCAAGAAGAGGGTTTAAATAATTTCTATATCTCGAGGCACTCGGGAGAAGCAATAATACGTCAGTAATACGTTAAAAAATACTACGAAATCTACTGATTTATAGGGGAAAATAAAGGCAATAATAGCAATTTTAACTTTTGTTGGGTGCAGGCGAACTGACGACGTCGACGACGTGGTGGACGCACTACTACTATAGTATGTACATATCAAGTAGCAACAAGCAAGCACCTGAAAACAAACCGCAAAAACAAAGCAGAAATCAGTGATTTGAACTCGTACGGACGTTGGCAGTACGTCGAGCCGCAGTCCGTAGTTGGTTAACTGCAGAAATTTTATATACCGTAAATAGCCGAATAAGCGTCGTGTTTCAAATAGGCACCGGAGCTCAAGTAAAAGCTCCGGGATGTCAGTCCCACCACAAGCCCTCAAGTAAAGAAAAGCTTCATAAGTGCCTGGTAGTTTAATCAAACATATTATACGGTAAATAATTATATTATTATATTACATAGGCATTATATTACACGACCCTTACTGTCTAAGTTTGCACGTCGCAGAACGGCAGACTAGAAAGTGGAAATTGGAAATTAGTGTTGCATTTCTCTCACTAATTTTGTCTAAAAATTGCAATTTTCCTTCAATTTATGGTCGAAAACAATTTTTTATGTGACAACAAGTTGTGCACTGGCACTGTATTTTAGCTACTGCATCTATGCTCTATGAAAATTATGATGCTGAAAAGAATTTTTATGATACATTTTTTAGTTTCGATTTAGGTATAGAATATTATATAGCATGCATGTTGAACTAGAGGTGCTTTTCTAGTTTTTCAATGTATCGTAGTGCATGATAGAATTAATAACTATGCAAATCCGATTCCGATGATAGGATACACAATTTACTAATCACTGCTTTTAAATTCAGATTTATTGAGCGAAATGAGTTCCTGTTGTATAAAGGTTTTCGTTATTTTTTGACTAGACATGATAAGACGAAGAAACAAAGACTCGCATAAATAACTTATACAACATACACAGATTGCTATATTGCAATATTAATTTTATATTGAATGATTGTGTTTAGAAACATTAAAAAGATTGAAGATTGAGATTTGCAGTATGTACGTATAGAATGAATAATGAACAAATATTATTATGAAGTTTAAGTGCAGCATTTAACATCTACGTGATTTTTTGAATAGGAACATCTTCTGGAGGAAACCGCCCTCACTTTAGCCGGGCATTTTGAAGGAGTTCCTCTTGGCTGACAACCGGTCCACCAACAACCTGTACGAAATAATGAATTAATAGTTAAGTTTATGATTCCTTATTTTTTAAACCCTCCTTCACAGAATATCGTCTGTGAACAACTAAAATGACCCATTTCCAATTTAAGCACTACAATCAAAATATGAGTTATGTCATACAAACAAAATGAGAAACATGCGTAAAATGCTAATTCAGAGTTTTTGAAAAGTGTAAAATGTTCTATTTACATGTTTTTGAAAAGTGTGAAATGTTCTATTTACATGTTTTTGAAAAGAGTGAAATGTTCTATTTACATGTTTTTGAAAAGTGTAAAATGTTCTATTTAAATGTTTTTGAAATGTGCAAAATATTATATTTAAATGCTTTTAAGACATGCTTCAATTTTATGTAGAAAGTGGATATAACTACAAATGTATATGTGTCATTTTGGTTCTTCACTGACGAATGTTATTTATGTTTCTAAATTAATGTTCAAAAACTATATTTTCAGAGCCTTTAAAAATTTCGTAATGCCATTTAGTGAAAATGTGAGGTTTTCTATATGATTATTTTAATATCGGCTTATTATTGCAATACACCTTAAGTATGAATATTTCAGTTCTTACTTGTTGCTGCACGCTTTGCCCAGTAGCCTTTAGTAGGAGAATAGTAAGAACTTTGTACGGGAGCAACCATTGCAACTACCGCCAAGGTGACCAAAAGAGCCAATACTACGTTGTTCATATTCTAGAGCGTATTAAGGTAACTTCCTAAATAAACGATAACTGTTTTCTGCTACTCTTATAGTACTTTGTAACTTTATGACTAACACTGAACTGTAATATCCGGATTGATTTCTTTTTATACTAAAACTGTGTATGAAAAAATAAGGAAAATGTTTATAGTTTTCTACTGATTTAATTTCCGGGTTTTCTGACACTTTACGGCATATACTCTTATTTAATTGCCATGTGTGTACTTAATAAATTAGGTATATACCTATAATTAGTTTTTATTCAGAACGTATTGGAACAAAAATATCGTCCAGAATAGTATTTTAAGATCAGACAAAAGTGTTATGCATATTGTTGATTTGGATTTTAATTTATCTTCCTTGTACATAGCTGCTTCCTTGTAAAATTAATTTATTTGCATGTTTCTTTGCTTTTCAAGTTTTTGGTGTACGTAGGAATTGGAATTAAAGGAGTCACGAATATTTTGTCAGCTAAAGTCATAATAACTTTAAATTTAATTAATAATTAATAATAGATTTTTACAACCGCGGAAATACGATTTTACGTTATATATACCTAATTCTGGATTCTGGATTTGAATGCGAGGGCAGGCAGACTCGTCGATATTTTCCATGATTGCCCTATGTTAAACCTTATTAAATAAACGAATCGCATCGTAAAGAGTGTGTCACATATTATATGCATAATATGTTTTTTTCTACGAACTAAGGAATCAAAGCGTGTGGAAATTACCAAAATGAAAGGTGGTTTACATATAGGCAACACTCCCAAATAGATTCTGGATAAACTGTGCAGGTGGAAATTTTATCTCTTTGTTTTCAGTAATTGGCAATTGGTGAATTATGCAAAATCTTATACACAGTAATTTTATGAATTTTAAGATTCAGAACAGGTTGAGATTTATAAATAATGGGCAACTACGGCTGCTACTGTGACTTTCGTTTGACATTTTAGAAACCTTTACATTTTAGCGAATGAAACTTGATACCTATGCTACCTGCACATTTATTACCAATATATTTACAGCATGTAGAACAGATGTAATACTTTTTTATTGTACCGGCCTAGTATTATTGTATTATGTATTGAACATGGAAAAGAAGACATTTATTTAAAACGAGACTTTTCTTTTCTCACAATTTAGGAATCGTGTAATGCATATGGGATATAACACATACGAAATCATATTTAACGTGTGAATTAAAACTAATGACCATTCAGTAATACAAATGAAAAATAAGGATAGCATAGATCAAGTTACAACGTGTAATTTTTACTACTCGAGAATTAATATGCCTACTTAGGTATAAAATTACCTATGTACATTTCTTACTGCTATATTTGTATCTCCTGAATTATGTACATACCTCCGTTTACTGGAATTTAAAATCATTGATATTATGAAACATAAAATTATATAGTCCAATTTAGGATCGAATTTCCAGATTAAAATGTAACATGAAATGGCTTGAAACCCATTATTTAACTATTGATATGCAGATATTGTCTTACTCTTGGACCCAAGCCGGATCAAGAAATAGTATTAAAGAAATGAATGTCTACAATCTTCAGATTCGGATAAATATGAAATATTTTATTAAAAACTTCACACTATTCAACTTACTTGGGATAAGCCTGGAGTGGTTCTTCTACTTTTCGAATTTTTTAAAATAATCGGAAAATATCAACTAATTTAAATAAATTATTTTTAAAAATATTTGATTTTGAACTCAAAAGCTATACGCATTGCTATCCATATTGATACACGCATGAAGTGGCTATAAATCAAATAATTTGGTAAATTATTTATAATTAATTACGGTTTACAGTGAGTACTAAATTAATTTTTAAAATTCAATATTTTATTTAATTTACAACGCAATAAAATGAAAATCAGGCCTAGAAAATTGAGTCGAAGGTTTCTAATAGTAGTCTACATGCAGACTGTTTTGCTTTTTTCCATTGTAGCAGTACTCATTGCATTTATTATAATGAGTTGTGCTACAGCAGACCACGGTAGTTTCGGTTGTAAGAAAAAAATGTTTAAAATCGGGTTGAACCATAATCATAATAAAGTGACTGGGCCAATGACTGGACCGTGGCCTTGGTCAATCATATCAAATATTAAGCGAAGTACATCCTGCGGTCCTGAATACGCTGGAACTGGAACTGGAAGCACAAACTATAGCGTCGTTGTCGGTGACAAGCTACCTCAGAAAGTACGATTAGAATCGGTCTCCTGTGTAACTCTGATCCAGATCCGGCTTGGAAAAAATAATCTTACACTTCGTCTTGGCCCGGAAGTTTTCAACCCTTGGTCCAGCATTATTAGCAGCAGTAAAATTCCGGCTCCGGCACCGACTCCGACACCTGAAGAACTTGAGATTGTTGATAATGTCATTATTAACATTAAGAAGGAAAATAACGAAGAGGAAAAAATTGAATTTAGTTTTCGTATGTTTTCACCACAGCAAAGTCAACGCCAAGGAAAGAACAGTTTTCCCTTCCCTAATTTACAATCATCATCATCAACAACAACAACAGCTGAACCTCGCGGTCAAGGTTCTTTTTTGACGCCAGATAATTTACAGAAGCATTTTTAACGAAGGTTACGTTGGGGCTAATTGTTTCCAAATACATACTATTAATATGCACGTACATATTTAGCTACTAAGGAAGTAGTAATTAAAATGAAATCCGAATATTTTAATCAGTATACATTTTGTTTTTGTAGAAAATTAGTAAATTAGGCACATCTAAAAATCTAAATATCGTCTGTGAAGAACCAAAATGGCCCATATCCATTTTTAGCTACTAATAAAGTCCACTATCTACAAAAATATTGAAATATTTGATGATCTTGAAAGCGTTTAAATAGAACATTTTAAACCTCCTAAAAAAATGTATAAATTAAAAATGCTGCACGTTTCAAAAACATTTAAATAAAGCTTTTTGTACGTTTCAAAAAAAAAGGAAATAGAAGATTTTACAATTTTCAAAAACTCTTAATAATTAGTATTAATTGTACGAATTTTTCTCATTTTGTTTATACAACATAGCTCATTTTGATTCCAGTTTAAATTGAATATGGTTCATTTTGGTTGTTTTTTCACAGGCGATATAGATAAACTTGTAAGCTAAAATTATAGTAGTAAATGATAAAGTATGTGAATAAATATTAGTACCTAATATATTTATAGCTATATGCTTATAATGAATTTGCCAAGATTAATTTTCATGTACGGTTTTTTAAGGATATAATTTGATTTATTACTATTATTAATTTTAAGCTAATAACTTACCACGTTCTTGTACACATGTATAAGTAATTAAGTACAACAATAATTATTACAGCAGATAAAAATTTAAGCATTTATAATAGCTGCCCTTTTGACTTAAAAAATTGACTTAAAGGTGACTATATTAATACTATATCATATTTAAGTTAAACACTATTTAAATAGACTATTATAATTTCAATGCTGCACAATTTCAGGATGTAAAAAGCACACAATGTATTTATAACAGTAATTAAGTAATAAAAAATAATACATTCATTGCACATACTTTTAGTATGTACCTACCTTTTTTATTTGCATTTTAAAATTGCACGGGACATTAGTCTAGTATAAAAACAACATGGTTGTAGGTGTATAAAATTAGTTCGCAAAATAACAATACTTTATCTTATATTTTTCACACAAACTACAATGGTTAACGATTATAACTACCCGCAAATACAAGACACTTTTTAGAATTAGTTAGCACAAAAATTTTGCTTTAATATTTGTTCTTTATATTTGCTAAGAATTGAACTCACATTTTTGTGATAGTATTTTGAAAGGCTGGATCTGGATAACCACAGTGACAAACTCTCAGAAGAAAGCGTACATAATATTTGTAATTTCATACACTAATGGACCGATTGCACGTAAAGTGCCTCACACGGAATCGCTGTGAACCCGGTCGAAAACCAATGCAAAATCATACAATCTTGTTAATGGTTAACTTACCAATATGAGGTTTATAGGCGCAAATTAAAGATAAATGTACAATTAACACTTTAAGATCATTAATTTGTACCTACCATGCCTGTGCTGACCGGAAAGTTGATTCACAGGTCAAATTTTCAAATCTCTGCGGCCCGCGAACAGTATTACAGTGGAAAAGAAGTTAAAGTAGTAAAGGCATTTATTAGTTCTTTTTACTGTAATACTGTTCGAGGGCCGCAGAGATTTAAAAATTTGACCTGTGAATCAACTTTCGGGTCAGCACAGGCATGGTAGGTACAAATTAATGATCTTAAAGTGTTAATTGTACATTTATCTTTAATTTGCGCCTATAAACCTCATATTGGTAAGTTAACTATTAACAAGATTGTATGATTTTGCATTGGTTTTCGACCGGGTTCACAGCGATTCCGTGTGAGGCACTTTACGTGCAATCGGTCCATTCTATAATACTTTACAATATTGACGACGGTAACGATATAACAATTATGAAGACAAAATTGAAATTTATAACACTACAAATTAAAAGTCGTGAAATTTTGATAATTTTTTAAGTGTTCTAAGATTTACGATCGGTGTCATTTAAAAATTATTAGATAAAAAGTATTTTTCGCATGAATAAAAATCAAATTTCAAAATTACATATCGTCGGCGAAGAACCAAAATGACCCATATCCAATTTATACCAGAACCAAATCGAGCTACTTATTATGTCATGAAAACAAAATGAGAAACACGCGTAAAATGTTAATTAAGAGTTTTTGAAAAGCGTAACATGTTCTATTTACATGTTTTTGAAAAGTGTAAAATGTTCTATTAACACGTTTTTGAAAAGCGTAAAATGTTCTGTTTACACATTTTTGAAAAGTATAAAATGTTCTATTTCATATTTTTGAAAAGTGCAAAATATTCTATTCTAATGCTCTCAAGACATATTTCAATATATTTGTAGATAGTGGATATTGGTTTTAGCTACAAATAGATATGGGTAATTTTGGTGCTTCACAGGCGATATATTATTATATTAATACTTTTTGCTCATCCTTTTGGTTACATTGGCAGATCTCAAGAGATAAAAAAGAAAAATGATCCCAAAAATAGACAAAGCGTATATAAAACCCATTTTGACAGAATAATTAGGGTAGTAAATGAAGCCATAGAATGAAAAAATATTCGGGTCCCATTTTAACTGTGTTGGATTCATACAAGCATTTTCTTTTAGGTGGACGGTTTCTTCATTATTATTAGATTTAGAGCTCCAATAATCCGATTTCCTTGCTGCACCACTCAAGTCCCTACCCCCACTGCTGACACTGGTACTTTTATGAAACCACCAATCTGACAAATTTTTAACTATAAAAGTGTCACCCCTTGGATAACGGTCACTATGGATAACAACCTCTTCACTATTGAATCCTGCCGTAGGGACGGAAACTGAAGCCTGGTCTTGATGAAACTGTGAAGGCGGATCTTGACTATTCGCGAACGAACTCTCTTTTGATGTAGTCCACAATTTAGTGCACAGGGAGCACCAACCTTGCTCAAAGTAAGAAACTTTAATGACATGGCTCTTCCTCCATTCAAAATACTTTGCATATTCTAAGGGATGCTTATCCAGATAAATGAGGTAGTCAGCCAGGGACTTCATTGTGGGGAACACGCTCGCATCGATGTAGGAACCTTTTGGAGCAACACGGGAGTAATCCCCGTAACCATAGACGACCGGGACCATCCCAACATAGAGGGAGTCATAAAATTTTTCAGTGATGTAATCTTCACAGAGAGAATTCTCAAAGGCTAGATAGAACTTGTACTTGTCCGCTAAATAGTGATGACACTCAAGTCCGGAATCACACAAGTCTTTCTTTGGCGTACAGTTATTAGATCCACAATCACCGTAGATATCGATAGGGATGTATTTGTGAAGCTCGTGGACAACTTCATTTCGTCGACTTGGCGTTTTGTAGCAGTTTGACACGGACCATGCTACCAGTCTTTTATTCTTTAATGATCTGAAAGCAAATGGAGAGAATGGTAATATAGAAGTCATTTCGTAAATAGTTAATAATTCCACAATTGTTAGCCTTAAGATTCTCGCTTTCAACTTTAACAACGGTTAAATTTGAAAGCGAAATCCGTAAGGCTAACAATTGTTAGCTTTTCTAGTGAAATCAAGGTCTTACACAACTGCGTACTTTATTTTGCTAAAAAATGTTTTTAGCAGACAAGTATGAAAAAATACAAATAGGTAGTGAGCGAAGAATCACAGTGCCCCATATACATTTTTATTTTTAGCTAAGTAACAACAAAATTCAGTGTCTACAAAAACAAATTAAAATACGACCCTAAAACCATGTATGTACATACAAAATTTGGTGATTTTCAAAAACACCTACATAGAATATTTTGCGCTTTTCAAAAACGTGTAAATGCAAAATTTGGCAATTTTCAAAAATACCTAAATACAGTATTTTGCAAATTTCTAAAGGACCTAAATAGAATATTTTTCAATTTTCAAAAACACCTAAACAGAATATTTTTTTACGATTTTCAAAAACACCTAACTTGAGTATTTTTGAATTTTTAAAAACACTTACGTAAATAGAATATTTTACAGATTTCGAAAATACCTAAATGGAATATTTTGCAGTTTTCAAAAAGACTTAAATAAATATTTTGCAATTTCGAAAACAAGTAAATTGGATGTTTTATACATAAAAAAACATTTAAATGGAGCATTTTGCACTTTTCAAAAACTCAAAATTAAACACGCAGTTATATCCCAACTTCATAGCCTCTTTTTACATAGGTAGGTACTTATCTCATTTTGATTCTAGCTTAAATTGGATATGGATCGTTTCGATTCTTCACTGACGAGATGAAAATTTTATGATTGTGTTTTTTCATGTTTCAATACATATTTTAATAAGGTCCATTAATTAATAAGCCCATTGTAAAATTGTTAAAATTGCATAATCAAAGTAATAATAATATTCTTACTTTGTACTATAATTGCTTCTCCCATCTGCCCTAGTTATCCCCGTTGTTAAAGTAACAAATTGATTTTCATGTGGTTTCTCTCCACTTGTCTCCCCAATAGGTGTCACCCTCCCATATGGAATGTAAATGTCTGAGTCTGGACGGTATGTCATGGTCATATTAAAAAGGTTGTCAAAAGGCTCCAAGTTAATCCAAGTGTGGACGGGGGCTTCAAACATAAGGAAAATCCACAGTTGATTTTCAGAGCGAAATTTGGGCATGTCGACGTAAGAATCCTTATAGCCATCAAACCTGTACAAAATACCAAAGTTACACTTGATAAAAATGAATATAATTACATAAAGTATAGTAAGTAATATAGAGTCAATTTTCACAAGTACTTAACAGGTGACAGTTACACAATACGTGTAGGGTACTAATTGACACCGCAAACACTTAGCCTTGTAACATGCAAAAAATTTATAACACTCAAGACAACGCTTGGTAGGAAAACCATGTTTTTGTAGTGACTAATAACAAATTCACACACCGGCAACTATTTGTTTTGTTTTATTCATACATTATTATTACTTATTACATGTTTTAAGGATGACTAAGCCTTACTTATTTGAGCCCCATAAGTCCCTTCCATGAAAAATGATGGCATCACTCGAGGTCAATAGATTTTTGTCAAGTGTAAACTCACATTGAGAAAATGGGCACGTCGACAGGGTATCCGGTCGAATACATAAGCTGTCGAGTGAATATTCTTTATAAAATTCAGTCCAGAATAAAATTCTTTTTCGGTTCGTATTACCCTATAAGAAAATCAAGTTGAACAAATCATCAATCTTTTTTGAGAACGTGCAAATGTGTATGTAATTAAGATATAGATCAGGGCGGGACGAAGGAATTGCGTTTGGACAGCAATTTGTTTTCATACAAAAACCACCATTTTGGTTTTATTGATGGTTTTCTTTGGTAAAGCAACGCGTTGTATTTACATGTTTTTTTGAAAATTTGAAAATGTTCTTTTTACTTGATTCAGAAAAGTGCAAAATGTTCTATATTTACATGTTATGAGAAAAGTGGAAAATGTTTTATTTCCATGTTTTAGAAATGTAGAAAAAAATTTACTTTTCATGTTTAAAAGTCAAAATATTTTTGTTTACATTATTTTGAAAACTGCAAAATGTTCCATTTACGTGTTTTTTGAATATTCAAGCAGCGAGGGCTGCCTGCGCTGGTCGCATTATCTGGCTCTGACATTGATAATATTATACTTACTGCAAATATTAAATTAGAACTGCCCCCCTTAACCGGATTTTCGGAAAGCCCTGCTGAATTCTCCACCTTTGGTCTATGACCGTTTTGTAATCTGAATTGGTCATCACTCCTCACACCACCAGTTTGACCGTCAAAATATACAGTGTAGGCCACATAGGCCCCGATCATGTAACAAATAATGGTGAACCAAATTAAATATATTTTCTTCGAGTTTGATTTTGTATGACAGAGTCCGATGCCCATGAGGGAAAGAGAAAAAAGACGGCGATGACGACTTAGCAATGGAACAGAGGCGGAGGACCGGTGATAAAAGTGGCGGGATTTTGAATTTGAAAACATAACCGACAAACGACGATGATGAAGACGAAGACCGTGCCGTGCTTGCCTCTTGCCTAAAAAACAACTGATCGTGTGGTAACGTGTAACTTGTGGGAGACTAAAATTATTCTTGGTCTCTTTTGTTCTTTTGATTTTCTTCACAACCTTCTATGTTATAGCGAATTCATGAAATTTTGGAACTTTTACATTTTTCTTGTATTTGATTGTCTAATGCAACTTTTACTTTCGAGTAACGTAGCTATTTGAAATGTTGTAAGTATATTTTTTTTGTGGCTTTCTATTTTATTATGTATTATTAGTTGCATTTTTTCTTTATTTTCGTTTTTTCGTTGTCTTGAATTTTACTTGCGTCCCCCATCAGCCGTGTCCTCGTTGCTAGTTCTGGTTGACTAAAAACTGTCGTTGATCGTTGATAATAAAATAATTACTTTAGCTTCGTGATTTCGTGATTCTCTGATCTTTTATAAATTTTAGTAGCAGTGAGATTCAGTTTTCCAATTTTGAATTTTATTAGCACTATTAACTAATTGAGAAATTGTTTCCAATTCAAGTCCACATTTTCGTTCAGCGTGTAAATATAAAAGGAAGTATACTTCTGCAACCTACGAACAACAGAAATAAAAAAACACAATCAACAATCAGTACTTAGGTAGTGATAGGATAACACAATTTAAGTATTTTGAAAACATTGGTATATTACTACAATTAATACTTTAACAATGACAATTTTGAATGCATGTCACATGTATGTTTTGTCATTTGTAATCCACATATCTACCTAATTAGTGTATTTTTATTTATGATATGAAATGACTCATTCGTCATTATGTAGTTGTTTGTAGGTAGTGTGTGAATAGCATGTCGACTGAATCGAATGGCTGATCATATTTTAATACTTTCCCTAATAAGAATAATTCGATCTTAACTTCTTTTTAGTTGTTAGTAGGATACTATATTATCGTAATTTCAAATTTGTAAAATGGTAGCAATGGAACTGTATCATTTTGAAGTTTTAATTTAGTTCTATAATACTGTTAATTGGAATTAATTAATACTTCTGGCTTTAAATTTTACCTTTTGTCCCACTGGCAAGCCGCCGGCTGTTAATGCTAGGAATTTTTAAGGCACCATACTCAGTAATATAACGAAACAATTTGAGTATTTGAGTTTAGCTAAAAACGTGGCTAGTGGATGCTGGACAAAGATAAAAATGACTGGGACTGGAATATCAGAAATTATTGAAAGTTTACATGCGTGTGTGTGAGCGTTATTTGGTGAGCAATAAGTCGTTTGTCGTCTGCGCGTCGCTCTCTGCATGCTGCAATAATAATATTTGCAGTTCAGACTTTTGACATGTCATCGAGAATTTTGAATGTAGAATGTTTCATGTTAAATGCTAAATGATTATTTATTTTTGGTTGATAGGTTCAAGTGTCTCAAGTTCTCAAGAAGACAAGTCAAGTGCACTCAAATTCAAAAACCATCCTACTGCGTATGTATATATGTCTACGTACACTTCTATACAGTCACAGTCATTATCAACCACAATATTTCTATCACCGGAAATTACAAAAAAATGGTTTGATCATGACGGGCAGTATAAAGTTTGAATTGCGGTTGAGTGATGATACTATTGCACTATAGCCAACAGCCCACCACTAAAAAGCAATTATCGCACTTCTACATAATTTTACTTAGTTCATCACTTCAATTTGAAATTAAGCTTGTTAAGGCGTCATAATATTATTTATCGGAAGTACAGATGAGGGGTGTAAGTTTGAGAGTCAACATTTTATGATAAGAATTTTAATGGCAAACAGAAAAACGAAAAATGATAATGTATAATGAGGAATACTCGTTGATTCCCTCATGAAAACCTCACGGACCTCACTCACAACCAACTTTCAAAATTTCAATGAACATAGTTGAGGGTCACCCCAGTGTCAATAGTGGATCTACTACAATTGTCACCACGTACTTAGGATTTCAACATCATCATTTTCATTTAGAGCAACAACTGCGTGCCAACTTTAAACAGGCAATAGAATTCCTCAATTATTCTTGTTTCTTATCGTCTGTGAAGAATCAAAACGACCCATATCGACTTTTAGTTAGAAACAATATCAACTACTTATCTACAAAAATATTCAAATGTGTCTTGAGAGCATTTAAATAGAACATTTTATACTTTTCAAACATGCAAATAGAGCATTTTAGACTTTTCAAGAAACATGTAAATATAACATTTTACACTTTTCAAAAACATGTAAATAGAACATTTTTCACTTTCAAAAACTCCTTATTAACATTTTACGCGTGTTTCTCATTTTGTTTTGTTGACATAGCTCATTTTGATTGTAGCTCAAATTGGATATGGGTCATTTTGGTTCTTCACAGACGTTATATACCACTTGTATTAATATTTTATTTAATATGAAAGAAAACTAGTAATAAGTGCATGTGCTCCAATATTGCATGCAAAGATGCAAATTCTTTTATGGAGGTATGTATGATGTCCTAAATTACCTATACATTAGCCATTTTATTAGTTCTCACCGTATAAGTACTGTCTACTTTCGGGGTTTTTTCAGTACTGTTTTTCCAATTTAATGCAATTTAATTTTGTCAATTGGTAAATCCGAATTATTAGTTATTTCCATTAAGCTTACAGTAATAGCATTTTTTGTGCTATTACTATTCTTGGGACCTCCTGCGAAAAGTACTGCCTGAAGTACCTATTATTTATTGCGAGTCGGTAAATCCAAAGTCCAGTTATTCAGTATTCACATTGCGAAATTCCCAATTTCGAATCCAATTAGTGCAATTATGATCATTACAATACAATCCTTTTTGTACGGACATGGACGCATTATCATTGTCAAGCTTAATGGAAATGTTAGGCACTCTCCTACTTCAACATTACATTGACGTCGTGGTCGTCATCATCCCATATGTAAATTTTGATATTTTTGACGTTAATGTACAATTACTATTATTACAATTTATTTCAATTCCTCAATTCAGCACTAATTCTTAAATCCACATTCTTTCTGTCAGTCAGTCCACTGCATGGCCATTTCATGCGTCCATTTGTCACAAAAGAAAATTTAAAAAGTAAGTATTGTAATAACATGTGTAGGTACGTAGGTGCTTAATTATAATTATGTCATACGCCTTACGGTTTTTCCATTTTTCAGTGTATTCAGAATTGAATGGAATCGTGCAGTTGAATAACTGTCTTCCCTCTCTTCTCTGCCTATTCATCTATCTCAAAGTAAATTGAGTCAGTCCATTCTATATAATAATAAGGGTTTATACTTTTTGGGATGCTTTTGTAGGTTTTCGGCGTGTCCATCATCTGCCTTGCCTTTATTCTTTATGTCCGTACTCAAGTAAACTTTGAGTTCATCCTCCGTTTCCGTTTGTATAGGCAGGGCTGGGGGAGAGTTTCGTCGTTTCAATGCTGCCTAAGTACTTGCTTAAGTATGTTCCTACATTTGTAATTTGTAAGGTAATTCCCAGTCTTATTTGTATTCATGCATATCGTACTTATCAATTTTTCTAATCGTAAAAGTTTAGTAAGAGTAAAGTGCCCAATTTTCCATATCGTACATTTATCTTTGCACGTAATAATATTTATTCGCCGGTACCGGTATATTATAAAAAAAGTTACTGTTAAGCTAACTAAGACATATTGAACTCAACAGCCGCCTTTGGGTCCTGTAATATCTTCTACGAATACCAATCGTATTTACATTTGCTTACTAGCTGATACTGTATGTACCATTCAGGGCCGGATAATGTGGCCAGTACAGGCAACCCCCACTGCCTGAATTTTCAAAAAACATTTAAGTGGAGCATTTTGCACTTTATAAAAATATGTAAATAGAACATTTCGCTTTTTCAAAAAACATGCAAATATTTTTTTAATGTATATACATTTCAAAGCATTTTGCACTTTTCGAAAACATGCAAATAAAACATTTTGTATTTTTGAGAATTCAATAAATATAATATTTTAAACCTTTTTAAAACATGTAAATACAACATTTTACGGTTCACTAAAACAAATCATCAATAAAATCCAAATGTTGGTTTTTGTATGGAAACAAATTTCTGCCTAAAAGCAAATCCTTCGTCCGGCCCTGGCACCATTTAAGCATTTTACAGCCAAGGGTTTTTTTCTATTTCCGTTTTTTCTTTGTTATTTTACATAATGTAAAAACCCGTGTAGAAATGTCATGTCAACTGAAAACATACAAAAACTTTTAGCCAAGGCTTCTTCTACCTTTTAGTTGTATGAGCCGTACAGGTACGGCTTGTTAGGAGCAAAAATAAATAAAATAAAATAAAAAACCAAGTTATGTAAATAGTTAATGTGTACTGTAAGGCAATGTATGGATTCTGTGGATATATAATACAAATAATAATTCTGTTGGGACGTGGGAGTTATATGTTATTTTTTAAGCCTCACTGCTACAGTACTACTTTAAATACATGTAGGGCTTCGAATATTACTACAAAACATACGTCGGTTTATTTTTTTAAGGAGGAGGGGGCTGTGGGGAGGAATTCTATGTATTCCGTCTGCATTTATTGGATTCAGTTTCGACTTTGACTTGTGACTTTCAGTTGGTATTGAATTGAAAGTACTTACATGGGTTGGAAGTTGGAACGCTGTAGAAGGGAAATACTGAAATTCATTCATAATAGTAGAAAAAAACGATAATGCATGTGTATGGGCAAGCCAAGCCCACTAATTGCGAGGCCAACCAAACCACAAAACCAAGAATTTAGACAGAAACCCGAAAGCAAAAGTCTGTGTATTTCTTTTTGCTTACATGCATATTTTATTTTGTATATAGCTAACATAGTATATGTATGTTTTTCTTTCCTCATTTTGAAGTTTGAAATTATTCATCAGAAACTCACGGATATATCTATAGTAGTATGTAGAAGGATGACTCATAAAAACGTGTTGTTGTTATTTCATATAAAATTTTAAATTAGCTTATACATTTTTTTTACAACTTCAGATTCTGTAAGTTAGGAAGGTGTGATAATCGGAGATCGTGCTTTCCTATTTCCCATTGTACACCATTAAAGCCATGAGTCAGAGTCAGAGTCACTTGTTCGAAGCCAAATTTTATTATTATGAGTGTTATGTGTTATTATTTAACTGTAATTTGTACAATAACTATTGTATTTTACAATATACGATTCTGTTCAGTATGTTGTGTTTGCAAAAAGTAAAACAAGAATTTTACTAGTTTTGTTTTCTTTATAGATATTCCCTGTCAGGCAACTCAGGAAGATTGGGCAGATGTTGAATGGAGCGCCTGCAGACATCATTTAGTAGTGTTTCAACGTTTCAAGCCTAACAGAAGACCGCACAAACCGAATGATTTAAAACCATGAGAGGTTAAAAGTATGCTCAGCTCATGAATAAGAAGCTATAGACAGACTACAAAACATTGGAACGCTGAACGCAGAATACGTAAACGCACTTTAAATTTATGTTCGACATTATGTAGAATGTAGGTGCTGAACCTGCTGATCTTTTTTGTTATTCATACCCGTGTAGCATATTCCTATTCCTTCCCGTCTTCGGCTTCGGCTTCGGTCAACCCTACTTATTGTTAGCTGTGTACTCGAATGTTTTGAACTCTTAAAGCAAACGACGACAACAGTCATCCAGACCCAGACCCAGACAGCTACTTACATATAGCACTTTCCATTTACATGTATGTATTTCATCTTAATTTCCATTTTAATTATTCTAATCTCCATATTTCCATAGGATCATAAAAATGGAGTTGTCTTTCAGTATTTTAAATTTGCATTTAAATTAAAAATTAGAATTATTCGAGGCATAATGTATCGTCTGTGAATAACCAAAATGACCCATATCCAATTTAAGCTAGAATCAAAATGAGCTGTGTCATAAATACAAAATAAGTCACATGCGTAAAATGTTAATTACGAGTTTTTGAGAAGTGTAATCTGTTCTATTTTCATGTTTTTGAAAAGGTACGCAATTTTCTAATTCCATGTTTTTGAAAAGGGGCAAAAACGCGTAATTCCATGTTTTTGAAAAGGGGCAAAAACGCCTAATTCCATGTTTTTGAAAAGGAGCAAAAACGCCTAATTCCATGTTTTTGAAAAGGGGCAAAAACGCCTAATTCCATGTTTTTGAAAAGGGGCAAAAACGCCTAATTCCATGTTTTTGAAAAGGTATAAAAATGTTATAGTTCCATGTTTAAAAAATGTAAAATGTTGTATTTAGATATTTTTGAAAAATGCAAAATAATCTTTTTAAATTTCTTCTTCTTAAGTTCTTAAGACATACTTGAATATTTTTGTAGATAGTTGATATTGTTTTTAGCTAAAAATGGATATAGGTTATTTTGGTTCTTCACAGACGATATTACACTTTCCACTGCGATATTTAACACTACTTAACTACTTTAAGATTCGATAGGTGACGTCAATATTTTAATGTTTATATTTATTTTCGTAGTAATAATTACTTTTGTTAATCTTACGATTAGAAACACAAAATATAAAATACTGACATTTAGGCCACTAAAAGTGGCTTTGTCGTGTAATTTAGAATTAATATACCTACCTACCTAGGTAAGGTACGTTAAAATGAATGTGTAGTATTAATTATATAGCATTATCCGTCTCCGTCCATGGCTTATATCTTAGGTGTGCCGTTCTTTGCCTGGCTTTACGTAGCAAGTTTGGATTGCATTGCGTTGTATAGGATTTGCATTTATGTACCTACATGAATACAGTAATGAAGCTCAAACTCGTGATTTTACTCTTTCATTTTTTGTTATTCTTGAGGGCGTCTTTCTTCCTTTCCCTTAAATTCAAGCCCAAAAATGTATAATGATTGTAAATAATTACTCAGTCGCGTCAGAAACGTGTACGTGGCTCAAAAGTTAAAAGCGAAATAGCAAAGTACTTCTTTCTTATTGTCAGGCAGCAGTTCCATGGGATGCAACAATTATACATAGGTACATGTGATTACGTACGAATGTTAGCAACGACATTGTCGTGGGTGACGTAGTACGTGGTGCTACATTATTAAAAAAAATAGAAGGTAAGTGCCTACCGTATTTATATTTCAAATATAGCCGGCTAATAGAGCCCAAACAGATCAGCTAATGTACCTATACATATAATGAGATAAAAATTAGGTAGGTAAATACCATGTTTTATTATATAGTAAAGAATTTGCTTTGCTGCATGTATTTTTGCATTTTGCTAATTAATTGTAACTTAATATAATAGCTGTAATGAAATGCGTCTCGGAGAATGTAAATGTTATGTATAATAACAATAATTTGTTTTGCCGATAATGCTGAATCTACGAAATTAATCGGAAATCAGAACTTGACACTCATCTCTTCCCTGTCTGTCTTATATGGAATGGCGATGGAAAAGCGATCAGTCCTATCTGTATTATAAGCCTATAATAACTTTCGTCCTTTTGTTGACTTTGTTTGTTTGCCTTTGCTTCAGTTTTAATGGAGGTAAGTGGATGAAGCGTAGCAAATGATTTTGAAAAGCCTCTGCTGGAAGAAGGATATAAAATGTGTAATGTTTAACTATTGTCTGTCTCTATAGCTGCCTCGCCCTGAATTTGTTTGGATTCTCAATCTTGACTTGTTCTTAATTACTTGCGACATCATCATCGTGTATGTACATAGCTCAAACTAAGAGGTGCTGGGTGGGTACGTTATACCTACCTACGTAATTTAAGTAATTACCTATACCATTCCTATGGCCAGTTGCAAAATGTTCTATCGTAAAGGTACGCTTTTCTTACGTAGACGTTATACATTCTCCACGTTTTCAGAATTTTTTGTTAAAGTGTCAAATTAACAAGATGTTTTTGAAGTAATCTTTTGAAGTTTAAAATCTCTATGTTTATCAGCCTAAAATATCCTGATCAAAAAGCAGGGTAATTTTGTAAAACATGGTACTAATTATTATGGTGTTAACAATATTTTTAAATTCGTGAGTATTGCAATTTTATAATTTGGAAAATTGCAAAATGTCACAATTTAGATATTTATGCATAATTGTTCTAAATAGCTTAAAGCACTAAAATCAGGTTTTTAAAAATAACATTACAATAATTTAAACTAATTTATAGCTACTTCTTATTCCTTATGTAGTTTTAAAATAGTATTAATTCCTATACGTATATTACTCATACTCATATATAGCGACTTACTTTTAAAATCTGAGTAAAGTAAAGGAGGAAATGCATACGTTTTTAGTGCAATAACCTTTTGGATGTAAATCATCTGCACTATAACAATACAAAAGGATTAGAATGTTATAAGTTATAACGCTATATATATACTTAAGTATAGAGAATTAAAACAAATCTAAATTTGTGGCTCACATCATCACACTTCACTCCGGCTTCACTCCCATCCACTCCACAAATGGCTTTTTTGGCTTTGACTTTGAAAATTGAAATTGAAAAAAGTTCTTTTGTGTTGAATAATATTTTTAGGTTATAACTTTGAACAGTTGTTGGACTGAGCTAGACGTGACGTGGCTTCTAAATACGGAAAACGCCTTTTTGTCTCTTCTTGTATGCTGACGCATATACATACATCTCGATCTCATCATGGAAAATACTCTCAATACTCTTGTATGTAGATTTTGGATGATAATAATGATAATGATAATGAAAACTGTATGTCACGACCGACCACTGCACTGGCGTACACTGCCACAGGGAATATTATCTAATTTTTAATTCACATTTTTTTGTTTGCGTACGATCCACTGCACTTCTAACTTCTACCTAAATTAAATCACAATGCAATCAGTATATAATCACGGACGGACAATCATGCCTTCTTTCATCCATCCATACAGGCTGCATTTAAATAAGCCAATCTAAATTTGATAGCCATTTTTCAATGTCAGTTCACTAAAAATTGCATTGTTGGCGGGTAGGGAAATGTTACAAAACATTGCACTGTCAGTCAGCAATAGCAACGTAGAAACCTTATCAATAATTATATGTACAGCAACATTGCAATCACTTATTGTACGTGCTCGAAAAACTCATTGTTTTCTTAAAACTATAGGTAGGTACATAATATAATATACCGTACGAGCTGAAGTCAACGCGCAAGGTGAAGAACAAAATGGAGAATTATGTATAGTGCAATGATTTAACCTTTTTGCATTTATTATTGCGGATATCGTATGTGAAGAACCAAAATGACCCATTTCTAATTTATGCTAGAATTAAAATGAGCTTTGTTAAAAAATACACTAAATACGATACATACTTACAATGGTAATCACGAGTTTCGAAAATGAGCAAATTGTTCTATTTACATGTTTTTAAAATGGTCAAAAGTTTCTATTTAAGTGTTTTTTAAAAGTTTAAAATATTCTATTTAATTGTTTTTTAAAAATGCAAAATAATCTATTTACATGTTTTTAAAAAGATCAAAATTTTCAATTTACATGTTTTCAAAAAAATCAAAATATTCAACTTACATGCTTTTTGAAAAGTGCAAAACATTCTATTTAAATGTTTTTTGAAAAGTTCACAAGCTTCTATTTACATGCATTCATGAACATGTTATTTTAATTTTTTCTGTAGATATAGTGTATTTTGTTTGAAACTAAAAATGGATATGGGTAATTTTGGTTCTTCGCAGACGATATAATATTGTATAGCAATGTATTTTGGATAAATGCAAAATGTTATACTGTATATATAAGATATTGTAACGACAGTGCTGAAGAAATCAGTACAAATTTGCCAACATCATTTATTTTCTACAGTTCCCAATACATAATTGGCTACACTAAATATTTATTCTATTAATTAATTTTTGTATCCAATTTTCATAAAAAATTGTTGTAACGTATACTGAGTCTATTAGGCTATCCTCATTGGAGGACAGTGTTAAGTTTGTTCTTTTGAATAAAGTTATCTTTCTCTACTACCACGTTTGACTTTTCCACTTTAGCTATTACGTCAACGTGTGTGGGAAGCGTGGAATTTTGTTTAGCCGAAATTTCAAATCAAAGTTTTGTAAAAGATTACGATTCATCATTACAGATACACAGATACAGATAAGGCTAAACTTTGGTCTTGGTCTTATCAGCAATTTACCACAAAGTATGTACAGCTAATTATATATTTGCAATTTAAACTTATGACAGAAGTGATGCACTTTGGTGAAGCTTCCAGTACTGTCACTGTCACTGGCCACTGATCGGGCATTAAATTGATACTGAGAAACACACATGGAGATACTGATATTATTGGAGGAAACCAACGCTCACAACGACAACCAACCTATAAGCTATCTACGACTTGTTTCACCTGTGCTGTGACTGTAAGTTCGTTTGTGGTAAATGTGTTTCTTCTTGCAACAGGCTGCCAGTGACAACGCCAATATAAATATCAATACACTACCAATACTATATGTTGTTATTGTTATCACAAATTTCCATGTTCATGTCATGTGTCCATCTTTATAATAATACATATAGGTATTATCCGAGGAAGCAACCTAACCGAAAGCTCAAAAGTATAAATAAAAAATACAACATACACAACATTTATAAGTACAACCGAACCTGGAAATATTTTATCTGACATGCATTAGCACGATTAGCCTACGCTACACCTGCTGCTACTATTAGCATTAGAATATGCTTCATCGGATTCTTGTTTGGCTTCTGTTCGGTTTCGAATCTGAATCCTCAATCCGAATATTAGATATATGTATAGTTATAGGCAAGGTAGGTATTAATTCAAAGTCAAAATGCTCGTCTTGTATATCGTTGTCATTAGCTGATAGTCTTGTAGAGAAGTACACTACAATGACAATAATGCCCCTGTCCAAGTATAAAAATACTAATAGCACATTTTCTACTGTATTTGATATAGTTGATTATATATCGTCTGTCAAGAACCAAAATGATCCATATCCAATTTAAGCTAGAATCAAAATGAGCTATGTCATAAAAAAAAATGAGAAAAATGTGTCAAATGTTAATTAGGAGTTTTTGAAAAACACAAAATGTCCTATTTGCATGTTTTTGAAAGGTTTAAAATTTTCTATGTACATAGTTTTGAAAATTGTAAAATGTTCTATTTACCTGCATGTTTTTAAAAGTGTAAATTGTTCTATTTACATGTTTTTGAAAAGTGTAAAATATTCTATTTAAATGCTTTTAAGACCTGTTTCCATATTTTTGTAGATAGTGGATATTGTTTTTAGCTACAAATGGATATGGGTCATTTTGGTTCTTCACAGACGATATGTACCTGAGTAGCTATCTACAAGTCAAACTCAAATGGATTGAATGAACCAGAGGATTTTGAATTTAAAATAAATATCTACATTATGGAAGGATCCCTTTGGAAATAACTGCCCTCTTACACGCTACACACACACGCAAACTTATACCGACGAAGAAACGGAAACTGAAACATCGTGGTAAAAGGAAGATGAAACCGAAACCGAAACTTTGATGTCTGAAACGGGATTGAAATAAACTTCAAAGTTCGGTATGCAAAATACTAATACCATATACATTGTAGTTAGAGACATTGTTCAAAACCATATGTATTGTGTACGCTTGTCTACCGTTATATGCATACCTATACTTATATATATTTTGACTCACATCAAATTTCTACACTATTTTTAGAACCCAAACGGGTTCACGATTACGATTACAATTACTGTTACTATTAGTTTTTACTGCTTACTACCCTATACAACAGATATATGGCCACATGTTAAGCATAAATACGCAAACATTCAGCGAGATTACTATAAACTTGTATATGATTATTTACTTTGATACTAATTCTGTTTCTGTTTTTTTTGGAATTTAGAACCGGCCTTCTCTCCTTATAATAACACAGCAGTTTCATTTTCTATCTTGAGTTCGCTGTAATACACAAGCAAGAAGGCATGGACGGCACGGTACGGTACGTTTTTTACATGACAATGGTGGCAATGTTACTACTTACTTACATGTTGCGAGGCAAGAACAAAATTAACGTTGTCTATTATGTAGCAATTTTTAGTGTACCTAGGTAGATTTTTCTTTACTATGAATGCAGGAATTTTGAAATGTACAAAACAATAACAGTATATCTCCATGATCTACTAATTATAGAAATTGAGTATTTTCTCCAATTACTTTAGGAAAATCTAAAATAATTACAAATAAACTATGACCATTTGGAAAAAACTCACGATTTGCTATGGCAAGTTTGTAGCCCAAACCAAAACCAAATATTTATGCTTTTGTAATAGGGCCTCTTTTAATTTCTTTTAATACTACTTTGAATATCTTATAGTTTAATTTTGCAAATGAATTTTCAGCCTGATGAACAATGAACACGTTTTACCACGTACCTATGTATGTAGGATATCGCCTGTGAAGAACCAAATTGACCCATATCCATTTTTAGCTGAAAACAATATCCGATATCTACAAAAATATTGAAACTTGTCTTGATACAATTTAAATCTAATATTTTGCACTTTTCAAAAACATGTAAATAGAACATTCTACACTTGAGGAGTTTGCTAGCAAAACGCGTTAAGTCCATTTTTTCAGAAATTGAGATTATTGGTGTTTAGGAACGACTAAGTACATATAATTCACACCGTGCAATATTAGGGGTCAAAGGTCACTGGAACTATTTTAAATAATTCGCTGAAAAACCGTTTTCCGGCAAAACACGTTAAGTCCATCAGTCGTTTGTTGGCAAAACACGTTAAGTCCACTAAACCCAATAAAAACAACTGATTCTTATAAAAAAATATCCTTATTTTCCCGAAACTGCTTCTTGTAATGAAACGAAATTTATTCGCTTTAACATCAAATTCACGTGTACTATTTGTAGGGGATGGTCCATAAATGACGTCTCACAAATTTTCACTTTTTAAGGATAATCCATCGCCATGTCATCACTTTAACATTGCGTTCATTTGTTATCTTTCCCCACGGCATAAAATATCATTACTACATGACTAGATTCACATACCCTACCAAAAACGTCATTTACGGACGCTCCTTAACAGATCGATATGCAAACTAAATTTCAATTTGTTTGGTACATTTGGAAGCTCTGCTGTTTTAATGATACAGAAGGGCATGGTTTAAAAAGTAATTAAGAAATTGTACAAAAGAACAGTCGCGTTTCTTATGAAGAAAATAGAGACGTAAGGGGTCGTTCACAAATGACGTCATTGATAGGTTCAATCTTGGCAATCCTATGCTAGGGATAGTCATTTACGCAATACTTTACTTACTTAAACGTAAGTACGTACGTACGTTTATTTACGCAATATGATTAATCTAGTGACAGGGGGGAACATGGTTTTGTCACCGGAATTATTAGACAGCGCCCTCCCTCTGTCATCGCCCTCCACATACATGAACGACGGCGATGGGGAGGAACGAGAAGAGGTTGACGGTTAAAACTTTCAACGACGTTTTGCCTAGGCATTAGATGAGAGGGGCGGCACTAGTAGGGAGTTGGTGGGAAACAGTGCAAGATAAAGGATTTAGGGAAGGAAAAGCCGTGCCATCTTGTCCCTAATGCTAGAGCATTGAGGGTTGAAATTTTAAAACTCCAGTAGTGTGATAGCCAGCGAGCAGACAAGTAGTTAGCTAGTGAGAAGGACGGGACCAGAGCAGAGCAGCGCTAGTGCGACATTTTCTTTTCCCTTTTCATTTTTATTTTTCCAAAATCGGAAGTTAACTTAAAATTAAATTAACAGTTTAGACTAAAACTACCAAAAGTACAAAAACACCAGTACGCAAAGCAGACAGTCGGTCATTCAGGTCGAAATTCTCCTCATCACCAGCCGGAGATTCACGAATTACAACTAAAGCCGCGGCCGAATCTGTCAACTCTTTTCGTTCGTTTACCATCGCCATCAACATCACCATTACGGGTAAAACCAACAAATAATAATATTACTACATGAATTGTTATTGTAATAATTAAAATAATGATCTAAATTATAAGTAGATTTCATAATTGCCGTTAAGTACATGTCTTGTCATTGTGTTCCGTAAATGCCAGAATAGTTGTGTGTGAAATCCATAATATGTTTAAGTGTATGTATGAGAGTTGAGGGTGCAAATGAGATATAAAATAATAATAGACCAGCAGCATAAAGTGACAGTGTCTAGTTCATAGTATTTTATTGAAACATCCACGAATATTTTATTCATCCGCGGGATAATTATATTTAGTGAAACGTCCATCTAAAATAAAATAATATAGCAGGTAGTGCGCATACCTACATACATAATATTTTATAAAAGGGTATTATAAGTATTCATGAACTTACCATTTGTCATAAATTGATTCAAAATTGACTGCCGAGCCGGGGAGTCACGAATTACATTTTTGTGGCGGTGCAGTTAGCACCACCGGGCTAGAAGGGCAGAACTGAGTGCTCATTATTTTATTTCTCCATTTGTACATTAGGATAATTAGGCCAACTAGCCAGAGGTACAGAGGGATACCTTCTATTTGTTAGGGGAGCTTCGGACACTTCCCTATCAATAGGTGCGGGGGTTTTCCCTTTGTAGCTCCGAATAGTTGGAAAATCCGGGAATTTTAGGCCGAAATTTCGGGGTTTTCAAAGGAGCTGGAAGTTTTGGGGAATTTTAGTGTGGATTTTTTTTTTAGAACGTTTGGGGAGTTGTTTAGAAGGAATTTTTAGGAAATAGAACGAGGGGATTAGCGCACTACATCCTGCCGGATGGTGCTCAATTCCCATAAGAGTTTTTAGTTGGCGATTTGTGAGAGTGTGGATTTTTTTAGTGACGCATGAATAAGAGAGTTATGGCATGGTAAAATTTTAGGAAGTAAGGCATGGGCACATGTACAATAGCATGGTGATACATAAGTAAATGGCAAGGAACGACAGGGTAGTGGTAAGGGATAGAATAAATTAGAAATAGAAAAGAAGGAAATAATTATTTAAATACTGGATGCATTGTAAAATGAAGGCATGATTCTTTGGTTTTATCTTTCCTTTGGGGGCATGATTTTCTAATCTTCATTTCTTTATTTTTCAGACGTGCATGAACACCAGTCATCGCATGGTCATTTCACATCTACATAAATAGCAGCGGAAGCTTTTCTTCTTCACAAAAAGGGAACTCGGAGTAGATCCAGTTTCAGCAGTATCAAAAGCAAGGACATTGGTCATCGTCCGCATCCTCGTCGTATCGTTTACTTATTCATCGAGGGATTAATTCTAATGGTACGATAGAAATAATATAAATACAACTAGAATATTTGAAATGAAATCTCATTAGTGAATAGATAAGATTTATGCAAATAGATAGGCCGAAGGCCGCATAGGTGGTTAGTTGTGAGAAAACCTGACACTCACAAGCAAAGCAACAGTCACTTTGTCATCTGACTTCTACACAAACCCCCCATAAATTGAATCTACTTGAGTAATTACTCAAATACATTTCATTGAATTTTCATTCTTTTAAGGTCAAATTGTATTGAGTTACCGAGACCATTCATTCAAATTGACAGTATCAGTAGTCATCATTTTCTTTTTCCCTTCTTCGAAACGTACATGCATAGGGTCTCAAATTAGACTTATCGTTTGTACTAATCACACCCCATAATACCAATTCATTTTTTTCCGAAGGTTAAAAATTTCAATATTTCATCGTATCAGAATATTTAATACTGTTCCTTTGTTTGTGACCCAGGGTAGAGAGTTGAAGGCCAATAATAATCCTACGAATAGTCATTGTTCCTGTGGACTGGCATTTCCATTTGGTATACTTACATAGTTATTTTCTCCAGTAATAAGATAACAGAGGCAATTCATTAGTGCGCACTATTTTGTGGAGATTTAAACCAAAGTACTTACCTATACCTGACTTGTAAAGATATTCAACAAATCCAAATTTTGCTGAACATCCATTTCGATCGCGTCACTTCAATTCAGTAAAAATAGTTGTCAACTGGCTCTTGTTAGTTGAATATTAATTAAAATAAGAGGTTACCTATTCGACATCGAGCATTTCCAACAAATTAGGGATACTTTAGCCACTCCCCGCTATTGGTAATTATTTTAACGTGATATTTAACTGAATGTACTGGTATTGATTGCATCATTTAAAAGCTATTGGTAATTACTATACAAGGATAACCTATTCAGTCGAGAACAATACACTTACCTGTCAAGAATTGAATCTAATCATTTTCTTTGAAAGTAGTTACAGAAATAATTAGTTTTCTTTTTTGTTCATCATTTAGTCAATATTTTTTTCTCTTTCCAAGATCTTTTGCCGAGCAACCTCAAGTACATCTTAGGCCACAGTTTCAAATAACTTATCAATACAAGCCATTAAAATAGAAATTCATTTTTTTCCCTTACCATTTATACATACAACGTACTAAATCATTTTCTCAGAGTGTAGAGTGACTGCGATATTTCCAAGGTACATATTAGGTATTGTTTGAGAAGTCCAACGGGAGTTTTTCTTAGAATTAGATCATTCATTCGAAATATTTCATAATGAATAGGGAACGGGATTTAGAGGTGATTAGGAGGAAGATTGAGGAGTTTATTAGGAGGGATATTGAATTTAGGCAACCGGAAGGAGAGAGTAGTAACATCGCTGAAGGAGCGGCAGTACAACAGGGTGCGGTAGGGAGACCAGCATACATGACCAAATTTTGTCCCAGCTTCCGGATCTCTGAAGGCACCATTAGCATTAATCCTAAAAGTTTGGAAACCTTCGCGAGATATCCAAACTTGGTGGGTCCGGTCTCAATGGAGAATTGGTTGCGATTGATGACCGTTTGGCATAAATACATACCTATAGTCAAAAATCTGGCTCGTCCTCTATTTAGGAAGCTCACCGAGGACCCAATGTTCTTGTTGGACACAGACGACGATAATGTGATCATGCAAATTAAGCGCGAGATGGAAAGAGCTCCGTTGATCATGCATCAAGGTACTGGTGCCGAGATTGCCTCATGGTGCATTGGTGCTGCAAATCAATCTACGTTGGCTGTTGTACCCAGTAGGGGCAATATTCATGCAACACTATGTCCAATCGCGGTGGATTTAATTGGACAAGGATGGAGTCTTAATCCTGCTGAGTGTCAGAACGTCATTCATGCTGGACAATTATGTCACTTGATATTCATGACACGTCCACTAAATGGCTTCTTCGATCAACGGGCTTTCTTGCATTCCGTCACTCCGCTGTTGACAGGTTGTTTAGTCAATCTTAATGCACCTGAACGGAGCCATGAAACATTTGGGTTATATGCAGAGCAGATTGAGGGTATGTTGGAGCGCCTGAGCACGGATGGTACTGACATTTCTCGAATTTGTAGAAGGACCAGTCCAAGGATGGTACAACTCCTGAAGTACGAGGAGCCCAACTCTTTATTCATTAGCATGACTGCTGGAGGAGGGTTGATGGATTTGCTGCAGGTACAATTTGGAGAAATGGAATATGGGACAATTGTACAGAATGCCAGGATGGGTAGGTTGAATGAGGACGGTTCCATAAGGAAATTCCCTAGGGAGCATGTTTACTTTGAGGTATATATAGTAAATGTGCATGAGGAAACACCAGATAAGGTCACTATCCAGGTAATTAGGGATGCAAATAAGGACGGTTCGGATGCTAATAAGGAAAATCAAAGTAGGGAAGCATCAGGACATGCAGGTAGTACCACGACCACAACCATAGCTCCACAGAACATGCCTTCCGCATCACCAATAGATGAGGAGGCGAAAGACACTTTGGTGTTGGAAGGAACTCAGACTTGTCATCCGCATAGTCCACATTTCTTGCTGCATGGAAAAACAAGCACGGTGACAGAACCACAGACTATGCCTTCAGCTCCACCAGTAGATGAGGAGGCGGAGGATACTCTGGTGTGCATGCCAAATAAGGACAGTATTCATTATTGTGGCGGGGTTCATTATTGCCATCCTAGTAGTACATACTTCATACCAAGGGCAAATATCTGGGATACTATTAGTATAGACCTGGCACGGATCACATATAATTGCGCTACAGGTACGGGCTACTATAACTGGGATGGATGGTTAAAATTTCAGGGCATCGAAATTAATAGCGAGGGTACTAGAGACATACATCCACTTACATGGGTAGCCCAGTTGGACAACTCTCCGGGGGAAGGTCCAGAGGAGTATGCAGGTAGGGCATATACCGTTCAAGAATGCATACTGGATGGCCTTTTTCATATCACAGTCACTCCTCATTTTGTCAAACTTAAGATTTCGAGTGATTTCTTGAATCACCTCGACCCTAAAAATACAGACGGAAAAATCCCCCTGTACTTTCGAGCAATTAGTGATGAAATGGACAAGATCGAAGATCTTGAGGATGAGGCATGGCAAAAGATACTAAGCGAAATGGTTAGGCACAAGTATGAAGGCCAATACACCTACTTGTGTGCCCTCGAAAGAACGACAGTGCATGGAGGGGATTTTAGGGAGGTCGTAATACATTCAGTTAATGATTACGTACTCAAGGAAGACAGCCCACCAGAAATAGTTTCTACTCGTTCCCCGGCAGCTCAGGACACATTGAATAGAGATGATAAGGAGTTTACGGTTGAGCGAGCCGCATTGGGCGACTTGTATCACATCATCGTCACTCCACATGAAGTTAAAATCAAGGTATCCAGCGACTTCCTAAATTGTATTGATCCCGGTATCAATAACGGTAACATTCACGCTTATTTTGGGCCGTTCGGAAACGACATGGGTAAAATACAGGGTCTCGAAAACAGAGTATGGTCAAAGTTGGTGGGTAAAATGATGCGCCACAATCGGTTTCATAATCGAGGTGAAGCCGCATACATATGTTCGATAGAAAGAACACCTGTATGTGAAAACGACTTCAAGGAAGTCGTTGTTCCCTCGGTTACGGAACCAACAAAGGAGGAAGATTACCCCCCAATGATAATTAATGGCACTACCTATTGTAACCCTGAGAGTGAATTCTTCATAGAGAAGGAAGATATCCACGATAACATGGGTATAGATGAGATGAGGTATAGATATAATTATGATACCAAAATCGCGTACATGGATAAGGAAGAGTGGAGGGAGTATCAGGGCATAGCTTCATTTGGTAACGAAAACTATGATGTTCACCCAATTACCCGTCCCAAGACACCACCCTCGACACCACCTCAAGATCTCGATGGTGAACAACCCAAGACTCCACCCCAGGATCCAGGAAGCGAGACAACCAAAAACCCTCGGGAAGCTGCGCTTGACGAATTTATTCAGTTATCACGAGGGCCTGACACGGATCCGAAAATCTACATGCAAATCACTCAGGCCATGATGGACAAGTTACTCCAGACCCTTGACTACAAAGATCCATTCAAGACATGCAAGGACACACCACCACCGGGAGTCACCCTAGGACAAGTAAAATCTTGGAATCAGGTCATGAAACAGATCATCTTTAAATACAAGCAGGTACGGCAACCAGGCCCCGGAAGACGGTCATATGCATTGGATTTTGTGGGAGGAGATCCAACCATAGCACTTGCAGATCCGGATAACCCATTTGGTGAAAACTCGACTGGAAAGTGTATCAAGAACCAGAAGGTTCCCTTTAAGCGAGCAAGACCCACTACCCGTGAGAGACTTCAGATTAAGCTCCGGCAAAGAGCTCCCGGGACGGGATGGGATGACAGCATCCATGGTTCAATGCGGGGGATGCTCAACGTAGTTAATCCCGAGGCGGTAAAAATTATTGAAGAGAGTTTCTCCGAGAGCGATGAGCCTGTGGCCTCCTCTTCGAGTGCGGTAAATAACGAAGAGCCAGGGCGTCAAAGCAGTAGGCAGGAAAGGGAGCAACGCTTGTGTAATGCTTGGGCAAAGTGCCGCAAGCACAACAAATCCCCAGACCCCAAGAAGTAAGTATCGTGAGGGGGGAGAGTAAGGTGTAAATAAAATAATAATAATAAGACAAGTATAATAATTATACTAATTCTTTTAGTAGTCAATATAGCGTTTAAAAAAAAAAGAAAAATATAAAAACTCACATAAAAATGATCTAAAGATTTAAGATAGTATAATAAGTATTGGGGGTTAAAAGTAATATTGGTGATGGTGTGGATTTAAAGTTGTGCGGTGTTAGTATTTTTCTCTCACCTTTAAAAAATAGTAGTACGGTCTTGGAGGAGCGTACAATTGGAAGAAACGATAGTTGGCACGACCAGATGGAACGTACGGATGGAAGAAAGAAAGACTGGAGGAAGATAGTAGTATATGGAGAAGCGAGGATCCAACTTCCATAAAACGAAGAAATGCGGGACCACAGCAGCTAAAATGTACTCAGGATGGCTCACGGTCATGGGTCATGCCGTTCTGCACTCCAAAAATACTTAAAAGGGAGATGAGAGATGTGTTGGTTGTTGGGAACAATCATTGGATGAGCTGGAGATGGATGGGATGAAAATCACTACGGCGACAGCCGGGATCGGAGGTATAAGTAAAACAAAGGTCATTAATACATAAATTTTATAATGACCATTTCTTTGAATTATGCTGGAACTATGGCGACGACCGTCCCATCCGTGCCCGGATTTCCGAACAACGGTAGCGTAAGAATTTCATACAAAATTATTAATATAAAATTCTCAGAATAAAAATTATCACATATTTATGGGAGTATACAACAATCCGGCCAATACAATTATTTTATGAAGCAACGATGGGTATATGAGAATTATAATGATGGCACTTATGAGAAATGTAATAATATAAATTACATGTATCATATGAGAGTGAACATGCGAGGTCAAATATGCGGTTAGATGACAAATAATTAGCATTGATATTAGGGGTGTTCGGGTAAAACCTAGACAGGAAAATATCATATGCAGTAAATTATTATGTATGTATTTGAAAATTGCGGTGTGGTGACGTCCCGTCACTGGGTCCTGTGTGGCCGACTTAACAAAATTTAATTAATTTTGGGGAATGTGGCGTTTCCTTATTACAGGCAGGTTATTTCAACGATGAGCTCATTATCAATGTGGACGCTGATGAGCTTTATAACCTACTGGCCTACTTACCACCACCAGTTCCACCAAAGAGGCGCGTCAAATGGAGGAAATTTCATGGGAAATTGGCGGATTCTTCTACTCCTCATCCTCACATGCCAGCCATACCAATTCTACCGGTCCAAATGCCAGTTATCCCGGAAGAAATAGAGGAGGGTGAAGTGGAGCATGGATTTCCTGGAGATTCTTGTCCTTCGGAGAGGAAGATGGACGTTACCAGCGAGATATGTACTACGGGCGGGGATGTTGCAAGTGATAGAGCGGTTACAAAGAACCCGACGGGAGTAGTTTCTATGCAGTATGATGACAACGAGACCATCTTGCCGGACTACGCTCTTCAAAGATTGCAATTCTGGAGAGACCGCAGCACAGAGTACAGGGGCCGTCACCGAAAGCGCAGGAGGGATAACCAGTTTGACTATGTCTCAACTTCTGAAGAAGAAGGATCAGCTGAAGAGGTATTTTTATCACCACCCCATTCCACCAAGAAACTCAAGAGCTCCGAAATGGAACAAGAACCATCGGCGGCTATTCCTTCTCCTCAAGCTTCAACAGAGTATGGACCATCACCGCCACCACCTGCTTCATTCAAGTCCACAGGGCATACGACACGCACTTTCAAATCTTACTACTGTAATATTTATTAAGCATTACTCCGCATATGTAAATAGCACAAATGTAACTTTCGTATTGTAAATTACGACACTTACCCGAATATACACAATATTTTTTATTTTACAAAAATGTTATGCCTTCAAAATGCTGTTCAAAACTAAACATGATCTCTTTCGATGAATCTCGTTTTTCATTCATTATCTGTATGACATATTTCCCAGAGTTCAAATCAGTTATAATATTCAATATAGGATTAAGTTAGACATAGAATAATAGATTACTTTTATTTGTAAATTTCATATCAACGAGGAGTTGTCTCTGACCAAGAGAACGTTTCCTTGATGTGGGATGAAATAGCCCTTTTTCTTGGGAATTGCTACGAGTAAGTGACGTGAATTATTTTATTCTAAGGGCCGCGGGGGGGGGGGGGGGTGCTCCACTGGGTAGTTTTCAGATAAAGCTACCGAGCATTTCTCTCCAAAGCATAGAACGATTCTGGAATAGTTTGGAAAGATTGAAGGGATGAGATGGCGATATGTATGAGTATATTGCAAATTGGGAGGGAGATTATAGATAAATAAGTATATAAACATTAAATATAATATGAATATTTCATAAAACTGCGAACAATAGAATTTGTAAAATATGCTGCTCAACGAAATAATGATGGTCTCAAACTGATATGTACAAAACTAAATGTTATGCACTTCCTATTTACTTGTACCAATAACAATACACATGACATATTTTTATTACATAATTACTGTTTACTTTGGCGGATCACTCTTGTAAGACCGAATTGTTGATCCTGTTTTAAACATAGTATTAGTTATTCACCTAGCCTTACAAATTTTGGTGGAGGAGCGATGACCGAGGTGAGGCGCTGTCTCTCCCGGGACCGTCGGTCCCGGTCTTGCTCAGGGGAGCAAGAAACTGAGTGGGGGAGTATTTGTCACCGGAATTATTAGACAGCGCCCTCCCTCTGTCATCGCCCTCCACATACATGAACGACGGCGATGGGGAGGAACGAGAAGAGGTTGACGGTTAAAACTTTCAACGACGTTTTGCCTAGGCATCAGATGAGAGGGGCGGCACTAGTAGGGAGTTGGTGGGAAACAGTGCAAGATAAAGGATTTAGGGAAGGAAAAGCCGTGCCATCTTGTCCCTAATGCTAGAGCATTGAGGGTTGAAATTTTAAAACTCCAGTAGTGTGATAGCCAGCGAGCAGACAAGTAGTTAGCTAGTGAGAAGGACGGGACCAGAGCAGAGCAGCGCTAGTGCGACATTTTCTTTTCCCTTTTCATTTTTATTTTTCCAAAATCGGAAGTTAACTTAAAATTAAATTAACAGTTTAGACTAAAACTACCAAAAGTACAAAAACACCAGTACGCAAAGCAGACAGTCGGTCATTCAGGTCGAAATTCTCCTCATCACCAGCCGGAGATTCACGAATTACAACTAAAGCCGCGGCCGAATCTGTCAACTCTTTTCGTTCGTTTACCATCGCCATCAACATCACCATTACGGGTAAAACCAACAAATAATAATATTACTACATGAATTGTTATTGTAATAATTAAAATAATGATCTAAATTATAAGTAGATTTCATAATTGCCGTTAAGTACATGTCTTGTCATTGTGTTCCGTAAATGCCAGAATAGTTGTGTGTGAAATCCATAATATGTTTAAGTGTATGTATGAGAGTTGAGGGTGCAAATGAGATATAAAATAATAATAGACCAGCAGCATAAAGTGACAGTGTCTAGTTCATAGTATTTTATTGAAACATCCACGAATATTTTATTCATCCGCGGGATAATTATATTTAGTGAAACGTCCATCTAAAATAAAATAATATAGCAGGTAGTGCGCATACCTACATACATAATATTTTATAAAAGGGTATTATAAGTATTCATGAACTTACCATTTGTCATAAATTGATTCAAAATTGACTGCCGAGCCGGGGAGTCACGAATTACATTTTTGTGGCGGTGCAGTTAGCACCACCGGGCTAGAAGGGCAGAACTGAGTGCTCATTATTTTATTTCTCCATTTGTACATTAGGATAATTAGGCCAACTAGCCAGAGGTACAGAGGGATACCTTCTATTTGTTAGGGGAGCTTCGGACACTTCCCTATCAGTTTTAAAAATGAATACTTTTCTATGACGTCGTTTGTGGACACTTCCTTAGCAAACAACTTCTTTAAGTAGTAGCTAATTTGCACTCGAAAATTTAACATTGGAATGCAGGATTGTTTTAATTAATGCTTGTATTTACATGTTTTTAAAAAGTGCAAAATGTTCTATGTACATGCTTTTGAAAATTGCATAATGTTCTATTAACATTTTTGTAAAAACTGCATAATGTTCTATTTACATGTTATTGAAGTGTACAATTTATACTTCAATTTTCAATCAGAAATTAGCATGCAATTCAATATAATTCAAAAGGTTAATTTTTTGCATTGTTTCTTATGGGTTTTTTGGCAAAACACGTTAAGTCCAAGATTTCAAAATTTTAAATCATTTTTAAAAAATTAC
Source organism: Dicyrtomina minuta (assembly GCA_949802685.1). Classification (NCBI taxonomy): domain Eukaryota; kingdom Metazoa; phylum Arthropoda; class Collembola; order Symphypleona; family Dicyrtomidae; genus Dicyrtomina; species Dicyrtomina minuta. The sequence continues at coordinate 27,144,790 of OX461808.1, read as the reverse complement.
GACGCTGCGTCAGATTCGAGTTATTTTGGCTACTAATACACCTGGTAGTATGCAGTTACTGAAAAAAAAAATTTCGACAAAATATTAACGTTTTCACATGATTATCGAAATTTGCGGTTCCTGTAAAGTTGGGCAACATGGACTTAACGCGTTTTGATAACAAAGTCCTCACTTTTCAAACATATTTAAATAGAACATTCTACACTTTTCAAACATATTTAAATAGATAATTTTGTACTTTTCGAGAAACATGTAAATATATCATTTTGTACTTTTCAAAAGCATGTAAATAGAACATTATACACTTTTCTAAAACGTTTAATTAACATTTTAAGCATGTTTCTAGCTCATTTTGTTTTCATGACAGAGCATTTTGATTCTAGCTTAAATTGGATATGGGTCATTTTGGTTATTCACAGACGATATGTAAGATTTATTTTCTATTACAGATACACACTTTTTTCATATTGTGGTCCAACTAATTTTGAATTGTCGGCTTTTCGACTGATATTAGTTATTTGTTGTGCACATATTTACACTATTATGTGTTGCCCTGCTAAATGAGATTATAACTTACGTCTAATTAAACACATTGGCTCTCTAAATAATTATTTCCTTATACCCCAGATTTAGCATAGTCCCCTTCTGGGAAGTACCCTGTTAGGTACTTTGTAAAATTTAAATGCAGTGAAGCGTTTATCATTGCTTGTGATAATTCTTATTTGCACTTGTACGGAAACGTAATTGCAAATTGCAACTGTATAAGTAGTTACTTGTATGATTAATATGTATAATTTACTTTATACGTGTAATTACGTGTAATTTACAATATTGTTTAGATATGTTTATGTTATGGGATAAATCTTTAAATGTTACTGACATACTTACATACATACTTTCATAATTAATAATTATGTATGATCATCTTGTACGTGGAAATGAATAGGAAATTCTGATTTAAGATTCAGATGAGTCCAGAGCGTTAATTTTAAGTTTCATTTCAGTACAGTTTTTTTTTAGTTTTAGCAGCCTACGTAGTTGTACAACATATAGGGTCATTAACTGGCATAAATCTCTGCTAATCAGATGTGTCTTATTAGAACTTTGTAAGACTCTGTTCTGGCTCTGGTTTGCAATCTGATCGTGAGTCACTCTATTACACTGTAAATATAAAACCAATGTGTACAATGCGGGCTTTATAAGTTCATATACCTGCTGACCTATTATATTCTTATTGTTTTAAATTAGAAAAATTCAATCAATACCTGCATAGTAGATAGATATTTCCTATTCTTATTCGTAAAAATATCTGATCGTGAGTTACTTTTCATCCCATGTAAAACCTATGTATTACTGTCAGTAATAAGCAGTGTTCAATGTGGGTAATTATGTACGTCAAAGTCCACCCTAGTGTAAATTGAGGGTAAAATATTCAAGAAGGAAATCTCTATTAATTATTTATGGGCTGGAGGCGACGGGGACGGAACGTAGTAGGTTAGGTAGGTACTTATAGTAATAACAAACGCGCCATGCCCCGGAAATCTCAATGAATGTCCCCCAGTCATTTCACTTTTTTTGTTGAACTTTTATGCCGTAGTAAATTCGGGAGCAGAACCATAACCACTGTTCAAAAGTACACATACCTACATACATACATATATGTGTATACCTAATTTATATTCGTTTTCACATCTGCAGCTTAAATATATAATGATACATTAAAACTGAAACAAGAAACAATTATGCTTGTCACAATACAATACAGTAACCTATTGTCGGTTCAAAGCTAGTTGAGCTAGGGGTGACGATTCTACTGTACTGTACTGATAAAGTATGTAACACCTTCACTTGGTTCCCTGCAGTCTACGGGAAATTCTTATTGGTATTTTATTAGAATACACAGAACTACCTACCTACCACACTACCTACCAAGTAATAACTTGTGGGTTCTAGATTCTAGAATAATTCATAAGCATGATATTTTTTGCTATACTTGTTACATATTTTAATTTGTTGAGTATCTTAAACGTTGCGTTTTACTGCTATACTGGGGAATAGAAAAGGATCAGCGTACTAAACTTAAGACCAAAACATATTAGTAATTCACCTTAAATTTAATGGAACGCAGATATATGTATTTTGTATTTGTGCTTTTACGATTATATTTATCGTATGTGAAGAACCAAAATGACCCATATCCAATTTAAGCTGGGGTCAAAATGAGCGATGTCACAAAAACAGAATGAGAAACATGCGTCAAATGTTCATTAAGAATTTTTGAAAATCGTATAATGTTCTATTTACATGTTTTTCAACGATGTAAAATGTCCTATTTACATGTTTTTGCCAAGATGCAAAATGTTATAATTCCATGTTTTTAAAAAGGTGCACGATTTTCTAATTCTATGTTTCTGAAAAGGTGCAAAATGTTCTAATTCCATGTTTTCAAAAAGGTACAAAATGTTCTCATTCCATGTTTTTGAAAAGGTGCAAAATGTTCTAATTACATGTGTTTGAAAAGTGTAAAATGTTGTGTTTACATATTTTTGAAAAGTGCAAAATGTTCTATTTAAATGGTCGCAAGACTTATTTGAATATTTTCGTAGATAGTTGGCATTGCTTTTAGCTAAAAATGGATATGGGTCATTTTGGTTCTTCACAGACGACATAATGACATGTGTATTATAATTGTATATAATTGTGAACAAAAATGGAACTGGAGACTGGAACTAAATACTAATACTGGAACCGGAACTAATCCTATAAGCTATGTATATAATTTTATTTATTAGTTTTTGACTTTCTAGAAAAAGGTGAGGAGGTGCTCTCCAGTTTCTATGCACACTAATAAAGAATGGAATTTGAAACGAAGCGGATGCTGACTTTGAAAAAATATTTGCTGTGTTAAACTTTTTTTCAGCCGTGTGTCCTTATTTCCTTATTTATTTATCATCTCATGCCTACCCACGTCAGTTATGGACGTACATTCTAATTATTGCTCACATATTTTTCTTGTTGCCTACCAACCAAGTAAGTTTAAACCTTGTCTGCGTGTTGTTAAAATTATAAGTACTTAAATGACTTTTAAGCTCAGTCTGAATTATACACACAGTCTTTTGTTAATCTTAATCCTGGTGCTAATCGTTGTCGTTCTCGTTATCGTTGTGAAAGGTGAACGACTCGTAGCTCCTCAAAAAAAGCAATGAATATTCAGATTAATTTGAGAAACTTTTGAAGATGCTAAGATGGTGCTAATTTTATTTTGAATGAGAGTGCAAAATTTTGAATGTAATTACACACCTTGCCAGTTGCCAGTTGCCAGAGATAGAGATGGAAATATTGCTGTTAGGTACGTGCATATTTGCACTTATATGATATTAATCAGTATCATGTGTGTACTTATTTTTTAGTGTTGTATATGCATACCCATGTAGGTACTATCAGTGTATTCATTTGAAAAGATTTCCTAGGCCTTGCTAATATTTTTTTCTAAGATTTAAGAAATTGTAATTATTATCCTATTTGATACTTTTTAGAACGGATGATTTGGTTTCTAATATGGGTATTAGGATCATCATGAACTTCCGCATTTAAAGGTTGGTTTATTAACTAAATGCGCGTAATTATACGTAAAACTCAAATTTTTTGCACTATTTCCTAGCCCTATTGTCTGGATACAAAGTCGAAATAGCTGGGCAAGGTGTCCAAACCCTGCCGCTTCCATTTGATTGCATGGATATGAAACTGTTTGGACACCTTGCGCAGCTATCTCGACTTTGTACTAGACAATATATGCATCTTATTGTTACTATTATTCAACGGCGGTTGGGATATTAGATCGAGACGAGATGTTATCATCGATTTCTGTTGTAATTTATTGTTTTTTTAATGCATTTTGTTTTGTATATTTCTAGCTCTTCTTGTCACGTACTCACTCACGTACGATGTTACAGTCACTAGGGCCGTATGAGGAATTGGTTTTAGGCAGCAATTTGTTTCCATACAAACCATAACCACCATTTTGATTTTATCAATGGATTTCTTTGGTAAAGCAAAATGTTGTATTTACATGTTTTAGAAAAGTTTAAGATGTTCTTTTTACTTGATTTAGAATAGTGCAAAATGTTCTATTTGCATGTTTTAAGAAAAGGGAAAAATGTTTTATTTTGCATATTTTTGAAATGTACAAAACATTTTATTTGCATGCCTTTGAAAAGTCAGAATATTATTTTTACATATTTTTTGAAAACTGCAAAATGTTCCATTTAAATGTTTTTTGAAAATTCCAGGAGTGGGGGCTGTCGGCGCTGGCCGCATGATCCGGCCCTGACAGTAACACGATGTATAATACCACACACTATGCGACAATGAACTGTCAACGATGTATCAGTAAGCAGGAAGGATGCACATAAATATTTGGTTTGTCCATAACTCTTGTTTTTGTGCCTAGTATCATTTTTATAATTGTACGCGTAATAACAATCAGACATCACAAACCAATAATAATTTTCAGTTTCGTAATATATGATTATGTATTGGTAGTTAGTTTTCGAAAATTCAACTTTTTATCAAAATTAAAAAATATATGTAATATGCCTACTGTATTATTATGTTTTTTTTACGTAAATCGATATGTCTAAAAAATGACTTATGTTTTGCTTCAGAATTGAATCCTATAAAAACTGGCTTCTAATATCCTTAATTATAAAAATTGTGTAGATAAATACCATTAAATTGCATATGAAATTAAGAAACTAAAATTATTTAAAGGTATAGTAAGGTACTGTAAAAAAATATGGTTATGTATTTACCAAAATCCAAGATAATTTATATTTTGCCGAATTGGTTTAGGTGGAGACGGAGATCTTGAGCGGGGAGGAGCGTAAACGGAGTTGTGGGATTGAATATCTATCAGTATCTTCAAACATTTTGAAAATCCAGTAAAGAACTGCCCCAATCAACGAACCGAATGATATTAAAATGAATGCACTAAGACAATGTCTGAACATTACGTTGAGTCGCATTAGAATCTGTTATTATTCAAAAGGTGTACAGTACTTTTTGGTATACACTTTCACACCAAACTTCCGTCCGTAGGTAAGAATATTTTTGAGAATCCGTTCCTTTACAAAAGTAAATTATTAAAATTTGTTCTTAGTGACTAATATTATTCACTTTATATTTTCAATCCAACTTTTAGTTTTAAAATAAATCTTGTAATTTTAAAATGTTGATGCTATTTCACTTTTCACATTTGATGTTGCAAATTGTGTTGCTTGAAATTACTGATAATAGAGTGTTGACTGTTATTCACAGAGAAGCGTGCCGGCCGTTTAATTCTGAAAGCAATAAAAGTAAATAAAACTTGTTGAACTCTCTGTTAAATGTGCAATGTGTACTGCCTATATCATTTGAACTACCTACCTACCTTAATACTGACTACATGAGCTGTCGCAAAACAAAAAGCCGGTTGTGTCGTAAACATACATTTGTTTTATGTACCAATTGAAAAAATCCTCAAGAAGCACATTAAACTGTAGCCATAAAATTTTTTAAACTGCTACTGGTTCAAAATTCCCAGTAGAAAAATGAATAGAATTTTTTTAACTCAGACAGTGAACATAAGCTAGATACTATATTTAATTTAAAATAATTATTATGAAATACAGAATAACTGTTTTAAACATCGTGGGTCAGCTGTGTAAAATATAAAGCTATATATGATGTGCTCTTGTAGAACTGTATAGATAAAGGAATATAAAAAATAACTGTGTGTTATTTTTTCTCGAATGTTTTTTATCTCTACAAAGCAAAGTTGTAAAAATAATCTACAGAGAGATGCCGAAAAAATTTCTACAAAAACAGTTACTTTTTATTTTTCTCTATCTGCAATAAAACTCACTACAAGTAAGTACATCCCAAATCCCAATTTCTTATAGTGAGTACAAAAAAAATACATTTACAATAAATAAAACGTTTTTAATTCTAAAACATTTTGTGATATATTTATCAATTATGTATATCTCCTACATTTTGCACGTGGGAGGAAGAAAACAAAGGAGAAGCTGGAGGGTGCTGTTCAAATCGGTAGAAATCGTAGAACTCAACTCAACTCTCAACGTAGAAGGGCCTTTTGAAACATTCAAGTTTTCAAGTGTGTGAATTGACGTTTTAACTTTGTAAAGGCTTGTCTCTCAAGAAGGATGTTGTAGTAACTTCAACTTCCTTCTGATATTCCTATATATAATAAATAATTCTCTATACTGTCAACTTGTTCCTCTGCGACGTCTGACTGAAGTGCCCTGTCCGTCCGTAATTCTATTTAACAGAGTGAAGTATAAAACTGTTGTTGCACTCTCTGCTGTGTAGCTGTCAATTCACTCTCTCAACATTGCAACTTCTATGTACAATATTTTCTGAGATGTTTACCAAGAGAATTATAACATTGAAACGGAGCTAGCAGAGAGAGAGAGAAGATGAGGAGCCTAAACTAAAAAAGCCAACAACACAACTATATGTAAGTCGTAAGTAATGCAGTGCAATGCATTGGGGAAGTTAAGTTCCTCTCAGGGCCGGATAATGCGGCCAGCTCAGGCAGCCCCCGCTGCTTGAATTTTCAAAAAACGTGCAAATGGAACATTTTGAAGTTTTCAAAAAGTTGTAAAAAGAATATTATGACTTTTCAAAAGCATGCAAAATAAAAACTTGTGTACCTGCATTTCAAAAACATGGAAATAAAACATTTTCCAATTTTCTCGAAACATGAAAATAGAACATTTTGCACTTTTCAAAAATTTGGAAAAAAAATATTATGACTTTTCAAAAACATGCAAAATAATTTTTTTTGTACATTCAAAAACATGAAAATAGTACATTTCAAAGTTTTCAAAACACCTGTAAATAGAACATTTTGCATGTTTCTGAATCAAGTAAAAAGAGTATTTTAAACTTTTCTAAAAACATGTAAATACAATATTTTGCTTTACCAAAGAAATCCATTGATAAAATCAAAATGGTGCTTTTTGTATGGAAACAAATTGCTGCCCGAAAGCTATTCCATCGTCCGGCCCTGGTTCATCTCCAGTTTCATTTGACTGTCAGTCAGTTGTACTAATATATAGTGAGAACAGGGTTCTTCAGTCCATTCCACCATGACCACGAGAACTAAAGGAAAATACTACATAGATAGGATATAGGACCAACGCCAACAACAACCAACAAGGAACAATTCAACAACCACACCACACTCAATCACACTCTTCACTACACTACACATTACGACTACATACACTGGCTGTATAATCATATAATCTCTCAAGCTTGAGGATGATGATGATGATGATGGCAAACGTAAAGTTTGTAGGTAGTCAATGGCATCAGTATGGATTGGTATGTCATAAGGGGTAGGTAGTGCCCGTAGTGCAGTATTGTGATATGGTATGGTAATGGTCTGGGACTGGGGGTTGAATTTCTAAAAAAATCGAGAGCTCTATGTTGTAGTATAGGCAATAAAGATAAAGTTTCTGTGAGTGCTGTACTGTTGACGTTGAGGATTAACTCTTGACTGTATTCATATATTTCGTTTTAACTACGCTATGTATGTAGCAGGACACGTTTACCCACCTGATGAGGTACATGATAATGTTGACTGTTCGTTCTTCGCTCACAGACTACAATAGAACAGATGCAAAAGGTAAAACTATCTATATGTAGAGATTGAGAGACAGAGACAGGTAGATGCTCAGTATATTCTACAAGCCACACCACAGCAGGTTCATCCCCCAACTAAATTGCAACACTACTCCAACATTCAAACGAAATAACGAAATGAAACCCATTTGTTTTTGTTTGCAACTTTTTACTTTTTGGAAGTTTCAAGTTTGAATTTGAAGTTGTAGCACGTGAGTGTGAATACACAGTCAACAGCTCCGTCACCAGCTCGGCATTTTAGACATTACAGAAATTACACAGACATATAGTCTGTGAAGAACCAAAGTAACCCATGTTCATTTTTAGCTAAAAAGAATATCAACTATCTACAAAAATACTCAAATATGTTTTGAAAGCATTTAAATAGAATATTTTGCAATTTCCAAAAATATGTAAATAGAACATTTTACACTTCAAAAATATGTAAATACACCATTTAATATTTTTCAAAAATATGTAAACACAAACATTTTACAGTTTTCAAACACATGGAATTAAAACATTTTGCACCTTTTCAAATACATGTAAATAGGACATTTTAGGTTTTTCAAAAACTCCTTATTAACATTTTCCGCATGTTTCTCATTCTTTTTTTATGACATAGCTCATTTTGATTGTAGCATAAATTGGATATGGGTCATTTTAGTTCTTCGCAGACGATATGTAGACTGTAGACACAATTCAGCAAATTTTTGAGAGACAGAAATATAAAAACAGATTTTTATGCACGTCCGAGTCTCCATCCGTCTGCGTCTGCAGTAGTCGCACAGCATCGTTGTCGTCATGCTTTTATTAATGTCTCATAATTACTTTATATTATAATTACATACATGTATGTACAAACGTGTGACTGCGTACATAGTCTATGGTGTAGCTTTAAAGTAGATACTACTGGTACTATTTATGCGTTCGTGAGTTGAGTAATATCAGCATCTGTGGTTAACATGACGATGATAAAATGCAAAAGCAATTATTTGTTTCCTTTTTTGAAATTCAAGCAAAACTGAGCAGAGATGAAACGTTCTATGTGCTTAGGGATCCAAGTCTATACTTAAGTAGTTGCTGATGCTGCGCTGGTTCGGCTGCCGGTCTACTGCAGATGGCACATTCTTGAACTTAGGATGTGGAAGTAATAAAAGAGTTATTTTCAATTTTTTGTAAGATTCATAAATGTAGGAAAAAGTTATAATGTGCAAAATATAATGTATAATAAATAATGTACTGTAAGTTTTCGAATAAGCGAGTACCTAGGTATTTATTTTTATTTAAGTTGATGTCCAAAATGTAAAACTAATTTATACGAAAATACTAAAATAGGCCTGGAATTTTATTAAAACCTTACAGCAATGTTAAACTATCCGAAATACGAAGCAAGGTGCTGGCTTTTTATTATTGTCTATTTTCCCTTTCCCCCTATAGGTCAAAACGCGTCGGATTCGGATGTACGTACATTACATTGTAAACAAACATTTCGTAGTATATTCGTCATTCATTCATATGACATATTCAGCATTCATGAATGTCGGATGCTATTTTCCAATTTTCCATTGAATTCACATCTCTCTCGCCTCACACCAAAAACCACATTCATCCTTCCGTCCCACACAGCACCGCATGGTATGGCAACAATAATACCAACAAGTGCAACGAACACAAAGTAAAAAAAAGTAATTTGAAATGGGCAATGGGCAAAAAGGAAATGAACCGTTACAAAGCAAAAAATAAATTGTCTGGGTACTTTTGTTATAATTATTACGATTGTGTGAAATCCTATGTATAATGCTTCCCCCCGCACTTCCCGCAGTTTCCCATGATAAACTTCGTGATTTGTAATAATTTGTCCTACGTGTATAAGCTACTGGCTATTTAGGTGTATTTAGCAATTAATTATTACCAGTAAAAAAAATAAATCTTATAATATATCGATGACCTACATTCTAACATAGCCTTCAAATGATCTAAATCTTTCAAACATAAATAATCCTAGATCGTTGGATGTGTAATGGTCAGAGACATATATATTGTAAATAATATTGTAAACATTTTATCATATGGTATCATGGATTTTAGATTGCAGTCCAAACACATGTGGATAATTCCCATGTTTTTTTTAATGTTTATTTTTTCTTTTAAACTTGTATAAGGAAATTTCACGATTACGGTTATTAACACGAGTTATTATGCACGCAGCACGCTCTTTATCTTCCTTTTTCATTTCGCCCTACTTTTCGTTATGGTGTGTGATGATCATCATGCTCTTTATTAGGGGTTTCCTCAGTGTGTCCGTAATCCGTGTCCGTTTATGCTAGAATTCGAATTTTAGGTAGTCAGTCACTCAAGTCTGGCGAGTGGACAGGCAATATTAGCTTTTCGTTCCTACTTGGCTACTTCCTAAACTGTATTTTTTTTGCTATTAGTACTAATAATATATTATTAACATTTTAGTTACTCTGCATATTATTATATGTTTGTTTTGTATTTCTACGTATTTTTTTTTCTAACTTTTAAATTTCTGCTCTCGGGGTTTTTTTATAGCTTCACTCATATATTATTTTTTATATAGTCATACAATATTATTGATAAGATTAGATGTCATTGGTTTGTCATTTCGTGTAAAATGAAAAAAAAAGATGACGATCTCAAACACGGCGAGTCCAGTCCAGAGTTGATTACCAGATATAATATTTGAGTAAGTAACATGTCATGTCATGCAGTGCCGGTGCCGGTGCCTTGCCTACTCCCTATGGCCTATGGTTGACTGCCTCTCTCGCTTAATATTATACTGGCTATATAGTCTCCTATATACAGGTTGGATTTTGGATTTGGTATTTGGGTCTGGTTGCCATTGTCATGCTATGAATGCTGAGCATGAAATTGTCTTGTCACGATACACTTTATTATTATATTTTTATATAGAGATAATACTGATTTGAAGAGTTTTGGTAAAGGGGAGGATAATTTGTATTATTGCAGATAGTACACAGAGTATATATAATATAGGGCATGAGGGATATACTAAAAGTACAAATTCTTTTTACATGCTTTTCTTTATATGGAGATTGTAGAATTTAGATTGTGTTTGCTTTTTGTTGTAAAGTTTGTACGAATTGTACATAGGTATAGTAGGTAGCTAATTTTTTAAAATGCTACCTACCTGTGTTAAATACTATACTACTTTGAATTTTTTCCGGGAGAAAATTTTTAATGCGTTTTTATAAAATCAAACACCGTGTCTAAATAAAAATGGCTTTATTTTAAAAACTATATAGCATATAGCTTCTATATGCTATAAGTCCAGATTTAAATATCCAATAAAGCTAGATTAAATTTTTTTTGTTATAAAAATGTGCATTTTGTGTGCTTTAGGTTTTTGCACATTGGTCTAGTTTACTTTTACCGTTAGGAAAGCAATTAATTCCACATAATGTTTTCCCGTTTAAAATAAAATATAATAATTTAAATTCTGGTGAAAATTAACGCTATTTTAAATTTTCCAAAATTTGAAGCTGCTCAGTATTTAAAATTATACCCCTCTCAACAAGTGTTTGTATTAGATAGGGACATTTTATTCTTGGAACAAAGGCATTATATAGCTTGCTTTCATTTATTTAATGACGATGCTATATGTACATATGCATTTATGTGGTATAATTATATGTAGACCTATGTACAAAATATACATAATTTAAGGGTTTAATTATTATGTGCCTACATAACTTGTGTACCTTTTATTTCTATTTTTGTATTGCATGCTAAGCTAAATCGTCCTACGTAATAAGGACGTAAAGTGGTGCTGTGGGAAGGGACGGGGAGTTTTATAATTGGAATTTTTGAAATGGAAGTGGAAATGGAAGTTGGCGTAATAATGTCTGTAATTATATGTTGTTCAAGTTGTTCCGTGTGTTTTGATCCTCCCATTAGAACACATTAAATCACACGAGGGGTTTAGTTTTGTTTGAACAATGTAAATACAACATGCATAGGCACCAATAACAACCCTAAGACTTTAATGTACTAACTTTTATGTATAGTATTTAAGTAGCAGCAAAATTATCTGTACATTTCATGTGGATACCGTAAAGCTCCAAATAACTCCTGTGGGTCTCTTTTAATACCCGGGTCCCTAATAAAAACTCTAGAGGTCTTAAGCATTGAATCAAATTAATGGAGATGATTTTGTTTTTATGCTCTGTGGTTATTTAATTATTCCCAAGTCTAAAGCAAAGTTTGACATAACACGCTCCCTTGGAGTTATTCATTGGAGCTTTACGGTATATTTGCATTTATTCACGTGAGTACTAATTAACATAATATCTCCAGCAAAGACTCACAATGCCCCATATCTTCTCTAAGCTAAACACAAAGTGCACTATCTACAAAAATACTTTCCTGATCCTAAAAACTATCGGAAAAGTATTATGGGTTTTAAAAAACGTGCAATAAATACAGCATTTTTTGTAAAATTTTTTAAAAACATGTAAATAGAACTTTTTGCAATTTTCAAAAATCTGTAAATAGAACAGTTTGTACATTAGGAAAACCTGCAAAAATGAAACATTTTGCACTTTGAAAAAACTCAGAATTAACATTTTGTGCCTAGCAGTCTTTTTCAGTAAATTTTTCGAAATAGCTCGTTTTAATTCCAGCTTAAATTGTAAATGGGTCATTTTGAGTTTTCACCGACGATATGTATTCATGAAGCGCACCACTGCATTTGCCTTTTGTTCACGTCAATGTCACATTGGGGGAATGGATGAGGTACTTATGAAATTTATTTATAAATAAATCGGACAGCGCTAGTACCTCTGATATCATGTGACTGGCTGGTCATACTGGTCTAGCCGTCTAGCACTGTGAGTTTGGAATTTTGTCACATTGGATTTCTTTTGTGGATTAAAAATTATTTTATAAAGTATTAAAACTTAAAGTTCTTTGGTTTAAAATTTTTTAACTGCAGTTGGATATCAAATTCGTATAATATACTTGACAGTGATGCCGCTTTAAAATTTATTTTTTTAAATTAAAAGTATTTATCTATAAGTACATACCCATCTATATTTACGATGAATGATGCACTGATACATGATACTGTATGATATCTTGACAATTTAACATTTAACTGGTATCACAGCAATACGTAATGTAATTTAGATGCCACTTTGTGTTTGAAATTTACAGTTTGAATCTAGCTAGAACAGTTTGTAATTTGCATCATTTTTTGTAGACGAAAAGATACTAATGGATGGACTCTGCGATGATCATAAAAAATTACAATGATAAGAGTGCATGTGCAATAATGTGCATATACATACATTATGCTGTGTATGAATGCAATTTATTAATTACTTCTCAGAAATAACTGAAAAACGATGCTTGTCATTCCTAATAGTACGTTGACATTATAGTACTGAATTTATTTCATTAGCTGCTGCTTGTCCAAATTAACCGCTATTTTCTGTGAATAATAATATGGTATATTATATACAAGTGCATATTTACAGGAGAATCTATTGTTGCAACGGATGATTGATGTAAAGTAATTGGGGATGGAAGCGTGATCAAAATGACAATTTTGAATTATACGAAGGTATATTATTTGGCGCATAATTAAGGTATTATTATAGTATTACTGGATCCATCTCTGAAAAGACCTGCGTTTAATTAATGACGTGGTACTACCAAATTCAATCTTTAACTACGCCGATGCCGCCGATATGTATCACAGCTTACAGCAGGTGCTGCTTAAAGACGGGTTTTTTTTACGGAAATTGCAATAAAACTTTAATAATATAGACGTCTTGCTAACAAAACAAAATCCCCCCTTAATTACTACGTAATTTATTACTATATGCACATATTGTTATTGAACGTATCTAAATTATGACATAAATAAATGAGCATTCCAGCACATTATGCTAATTCAAAAAAATGCTGACTGAGTGAAAGCATTTTCATGCTGACGTCGTACTATATTATAAGCGCGTGGCCTGATTTGCTCTGCTGCCGAATTTTTAGCACGTGATTTTACACAGTTTAAATAATCTGCTTGTGCCCGTCTGAATGCTGAACAAAGAAATAATATATGAGGCACGCGGTCGGCCGTAGTCACATCATGAAAGTGTCGTAGGTTGTGACGAGTCTAAATTCTAAGCAAATCTTGGAATATCTATAGAATAGAATTAATGATATTCGAATGAAAGTGTATATTAAATTATCCACAGATTCATAATTAATTGTTATGGTGATATTATTGTAATGGTTAATTGAAATCAATAATGCCCGCACGACTTCATTTCTATAGAAAATGTTAACAAAGTGAAACCGACGATGAAGATGTTGTTATTGTGTTTGTCTCCTCTATGTAGCATGTGATTTTAAAGCTATGTATGTATACGAAGAGTTTTTGACAAAACTTGTTAAGTCCATCGAAGCTAATTTTACAGTAATAACGAATAAAGAATAAAAGGTGACACGATTATTTTTTTGAACTACGTTTTTTCTGCAGGTACTGTAACTGACCGACGAGGCGTTATTACAAACAGTTTCATAAATCTAGACTGATTCTGGAGTTTTTTAGAAAATATTCAAAAACTTAGATTTGTGGACTTATCCTGTTGTGACAAAGAGACATTAAAAATGGACTTATCCCATTTTGCTAAACAACTCTTCATTTTTAACTTGAATTACTCATTATTTTTATTATACGTTTATAAATTCATTGACTAAAACCAGGGACAGGCCAGGCCAAAAATCTCCAGACTAACTGAATCTTAATAATTCTGTTTACTGTGTACGTAAGTATTGCCTTGACTTTAATTTAAAATCTTGAAATAAAATAATGTATGCAATATATTTTTACACACTGGAGTCACAACCACATACTTCTTACGTAAAGTAACACATGATGTATAAAATAAATCACAACTATCCGATTTCAATCATTGTCTCACTCTCATTTTGAATGGGCACCTTCAAGAACGCGGGTCGTCACCATCACCATGGTGGACAGCAAGCAAAGTAAGGTTGTGTGATACATTTTGAATCAATTTAGCATAACGTGTGGTAAATCGTTTCTCATTAGTTTGCTTTTACAATTAATTATCAAACAATATTTTTACACTATAATAACCCAGCTATCTATTAACTTTCAAGTTTCTGAAATTATTGGGCAATTTCTGACTTTAAAGACTGTGTGTTTAATACAGCCAGCGCCGGACGAAGGAATTGGTTTTAGGCAGCAATTGATTTCCATACAAAAACCACAATATTGATTTTATTGATGGTTTTCTTTGGTAAAGTAAAATTTTGTATTTACGTGTTTTAGAAAAGTGCAAAATGTTCGTTTTACCTGATTCTGAAAAGTGCAAAATGTTCGTTTTACCTGATTCTGAAAAGTGCAAAATGTTCGTTTTACCTGATTCTGAAAAGTGCAAAATGTTCGTTTTACCTGATTCTGAAAAGTGCAAAATGTTCGTTTTACCTGATTCTGAAAAGTGCAAAATGTTCGTTTTACCTGATTCTGAAAAGTGCAAAATGTTCGTTTTACCTGATTCTGAAAAGTGTAAAATGCTATATTTACATGTTTAAAAAACGTGTTAAATGTTTTATTTCCATGTTTTTGAAATGTGCAAACAAATTTATTTTGCATGAATTTGAAAAGTCAAAATATTCTTTTCACATATTTTTAAAAACTGCAAAATGTTCCATTTACATGTGTTTTGAAAATTCAGGCAGCGGGGCTGCCTGCGGTGGCCGCTTTATCCGGCCCTGGCCATTGCAAATAATTAGTTTTGATAATTAATTATTGTTTTACTAATTTTCTTACTTTAATTTAAATACTATTAATATTCTGTGTTTCTTTATTTTTCTATTTTGCTTTTATGCATTTTTGTCACAAATATTCACAATAACACCGGAAATCTATAACCTGCGGCAAAATAAGGGAAAAGTACTGTACACGAATGAGCAATAGACAACAGTGATTTTATTAGGGCAGAATTAGAACCATGCTGAATTTAGTAAACCTACCGCAACGCTTAAAAAATAGTTTATTAGTGCGTACCATAGCCTTTTAATAGTAGTAGTCACTAGAGTGGCAACATGCAGTGTGTGTCCAGTATTGAAATATCCATCAGATGCCACATCCACTTGCTTGGATCAAACACGCTGAGCCTACCTGTTCGAAATTGACTAGCTTAAGAACACTTGACAATAGTTCTGGATCTGGATCGTTTCGTAATAAAATATAATAAATAAATCGTATTTCTGTTTCAATCAAATAAATATAATCACTTGTTCCTCAAATCAAATACAATGTAAAATAAGCGTAGTTTTTATTCACGTAACACAAGCGTAGAAAATATCGGAGTAATCTTTTAATGATCTGTTCTGGTGATCTCTCAAATTGAGTCTGATTATGAAAAATAATAATAATCATCATCATCGTAGTAGTAGTAGTAATTTGACCGTAGCCGTAACCGTAGCCGTAACTGTAGTAGTAATAATTGTTGACATCTTCGTGGCTGTCGTTGTTGTTAGTAATTAATTATTACTAACTATAATTAATTTTAATGATGACGACAGTCATGGGGATTTTGATTACGAAATCTCCAACATTTACTCCACCCACAGTAATTAACATCACTCAGTCTTCTTCCATCGTCTTATCAATTTCCAGTACACACACCCTTGACAGTGGTCGCCTGTAGATTCCAGAACTAGTAGTCACATCAACTACTCGCACAATCCCGTCTTTTCCAGGAAAAACCTTAGAAATAAATCCCAATGGCCAGAAATTCCTAGAACTGTTAGGATCCACTAGAACAACCACTTCTCCAATCTTAACGGATTCAGTCTTTTGAAGCCATTTAGTACGTTGAACCAAAGTAGGAAGAAACTCTTTAATCCACCTCTGCCAGAAAGTATCTATCAATTTTTGTGTAATTTTCCAAGCATCTTTGAATTTGAAACCTTTAGAAAAGTCACTTGGAGCAAGAACTACACTGGAATTTATAATCAAAAAATCGTTAGGACATATCGATTTGAGATCTGATGGATTCGAAGAAACGCAGGTCAAAGGCCTGCTATTGACAATATGCTCTATTTCAGTAAGCACTGTTCGAAGTATTTCAAATTTCGTAGTCTTTTCTTTCAAAATCGCATTCAATGCCGTTTTCACTGATCGAATTAGCCGTTCCCATGCCCCACCAAAATGAGGAGCTGATGGAGGATTAAAAATCCAGTTGATACCGTCTTTAGATAAACCTTGTTGTAGTTGATTTTGATCGAAGTTTTTCAGAGCAATTCGTAACTGGCGATCCGCCTTTCTTAAGTTTGTCCCATTATCTGAGATCAAGCTTGTAGGGAGTCCACGCCGAGAAACAAATCTCCGAATGGCATTAATAGTCGAATCAGTAGTAAGATTGTCAGCTATCTCAAGATGAATAGCTCGAATCGTTAAGCACGTGAAAATCACACCATACTTTTTCACTCTTTTACCTTCAGACAAAACGTTTAAGGGACCAAAGAAATCAAGACCCACATGATTAAAGACTTTTACTTGTCGGGTAACTCTGAAGTTGGGCAATTGACCCATTAAAGGTACACGAGGTTCACACTTCCTCTTTCTGCATTGTAGACAAAATCGGCATAGTTTCTTAATCAAGCATCTGGCACTTAATATCCAGTATTTCTGTCTAAGTTCGTTCAGTATTGTCTCTTGGCCTTGATGACCTAACTTCTGATGATAATGCATAATTAGTAGATAAATAAATCGGTGTTTGGAATCTAAGATGTACGGACTCTTGACGTCCTCTGAAACATCAGAATTATTAATTCTTCCATTTATACGAAGTAAACCTTCATCATCTAAAATCGGAGACAGTTGAAATAATTTACTCTTCGTTGAAATTAATCTTGAATCTTGAATTAACTGGATCTCTTGATAAAATGATTCTTCTTGGCACTTGTGAAGCCACCATAATTCTGCTGTCTTGAATTCAGCTGCCGAAATATCTGAGAAAAACTCTTCTTTAATCTTGCGCAGTTTGTTAAAAAGTATCTTGATAGCTCTTAAAAACCATGCAGTAGCACGAATCAATTTAATCCAGGAACTGAAGTTGTCAATGTTTGGAGCTGGACGTAGATTTCGAGGATTAATAACTCCAACAAATTCACTTCTAATCTCAGAATTATCAAACTCTAAACTTTGCTCATTTTCAGTTGGCCAATATTCTTTTGACTTCAATAAAAATGGAGGACCTTGAAACCAACGACTTGTACTTTCTAAATCACATTTACCGACGTCTCTTGTTGCATCATCTGCAACGTTTAAATTAGTAGGAATCCATCGCCAATCATTAGTATCAGAAAGTTCTTGAATCTCACCAATTCGATGAGCCACGAAAGTCTTAAAACGTCTGGATTCTGATCTTATCCAACTAACAACAGTTTTTGAATCGCTCCAGAAATAAGTCTTCTCAATCTGTACATCATGTTCTTTCTTAATTGTTGAAGCTAATCTGCTAGCCATCACTGCTGCTTGCAATTCGAGCCTTGGTATGGACATTGGTTTTAAAGAAGCGACTCTTACTTTTCCAGAAATAATTGCTAGTGAAATTCCAACATCTGTAATTATTCGAAAATACGCGACACTAGCATAAGCTTTTTTACTGGCATCACAAAATACGTGTAATTGAATCGAAGGTGATCTTGAAAAGTAATCGTGATAACATCGAGGAATTCTAATCTCCGTGATCTTTTGAAGATCCGATAACCATGCTTTCCATCTTAAAAACAATTCAGCTGAAATTTCAGTATCCCAATCAATCTCAGAAGCCCAAATATCTTGAAGTAAAATTCTAGCTCTGACCACAAAAAATGCAAGAAACCCAAGAGGATCATAGATTGACATCACTAATTTTAAAACATCTCGTTTGGTTGGAACTTTTGACCCATCTTTGACTTCCGTTGATACCTTATGAAAGTTAAGTCGATAAGTAAATTCATCTTTTTCAGAGCTCCACCACATACCCAAAACTCTTTCAGTTGGAAGATCCCCTTCTAAATCTAAATCTTTGAATTTTGCTGCTCTTAAAGAATCAGGTAAAGCTCTCAGTACTTTCTTGGAAGTACACATCCAATTGCACAAACAGAAACCACCTCTTCTAAAAACTTCTATCATGTCTTTGATCTGTACAATTGCCTCATTTTCAGTATCTTCAGAATCTAAATGATCGTCCATGTACATTTGCTTAACAGTAGCCTTAAAAACTTTTGGAAATTCTTCTTTAAATTCTTCAGCATTCTTATTGAGGACATAGATAGCTGATGATGGAGAACAGGATGCTCCAAATATCATTGATTTCATTTCATATATCTTTGGTTTGATATTTCTATCCATTCCTCTCCACAAAAATCGTTGACTCACAACATCTTCATCTCGAATTAGGATCTGAGGAAACATTTCTTTTACATCCGCAATGTAAGCAACCTTCTTTTTTCTGAAATTCTAAAGAACAGCAGGAAGAGGTCGTAGTAGATCTGGACCAGTAATGAGCATATCGTTAAAACTCACTCCTTTTGATTTAGCTTTGGCATCGTTAACCACTCTAATCTTGCCAGGTTTATTTGGATTGGTAATGGAGAAATGACATAAAAATCTATCCTTGGGACTCTTCTTAGCCAGATTAACAGAACTAACTTCTCGAGCGTAACCTTTTGAAATAGTGTCGTCCATCTTTTCACAATACTGACGAGCATAATCAGCATTAGTATCCATCGTCTTTTCGATAAGAAGTAACCGTCTGTACGCTTCTTTGAAACTCTCAGGATATGTGAATTGATCATTTGCCCATAAAAAACCTGTTTCCCATCTCTCACCCACTCTCTTTGTAGTAGATTGAAGCAAATCAAAACCTCTTAAATCTTGTTTAGATCGTGGAATCTCATGAAGAATCTTAACACCGAAATCTTCAGTTGTAAAGGATCGTTTAACTAACTGATGTAGAATTTCGTCTTCCGTCTCATGATGAGAACAAACCGTTAAAGTAAAGTGAGAATCTTGCTTTCCAGTAAAAGAACTATTCCCATGAACCGACCACCCTAGTAAAGTCTTTGAAGCCACA
Source organism: Dicyrtomina minuta (assembly GCA_949802685.1). Taxonomy (NCBI): domain Eukaryota; kingdom Metazoa; phylum Arthropoda; class Collembola; order Symphypleona; family Dicyrtomidae; genus Dicyrtomina; species Dicyrtomina minuta. Next base: position 27,124,955 of record OX461808.1, on the reverse strand, counting down.
GGTGAATGCCAAAGACCAGTTTTCAATTTTCTTGGTATAGTGAGAAGAGAATTATCTTGCCCAATAAGAATCATAGGCTTAGCACCTCTCAAACTTGAAAATGAAACATCACGAAGATACGGCCACATTTTTTTCAACTCATTCATGTTCAAATATTGTGATGGTAAATCAAATTCCTTAACTGTCCTGCAATTACGCAACGTATAAGACTTCACACCTTGAGAATCTCCACAAATACCTAGCTGAACCCTCATCGAATTAGCATCAGTTTGCGTAGTGTTATTTGTCCAAGAAAAGCACAATGGCTCAATGGGACCTTGAAGTCCAAGTTGAGAAGCGATCTTAGAAGCTACAAGAGTGACAGTAGATCCATCATCAAGTAATGCGTAAGTATTTAGAACTCCAGCAGGACCAGTCAGTTTAACTGGAATGACTCTTAAATGAACATTTGTAGTTTGAAGAGAAGATTTGAAACCATGACCAGCAAATTCAGTAGAAATTGTAGCAGTCGTTGCTGTAGAAGATGGAGGAACACGGTTAGTTGTCGTAGGATGAAGTAAAGGATGGTGATGAGACTTGCAATTATCTACACCACAAGCTTTTCGAGAAGGACAATTGACTGTTTGATGATATCGATTTAAACAAATAAAACACAACTTGTTCTCAGTCACTTTCTTCCATCTAGCATCAACAGGAAGTCCTTTGAAGTCAGAGCATCTATCTATTGTATGATTCAATTTATTGCAACAATAACATTTCACGTCGTGACGTGGATTTTTCTTAGTAGCAGTAAATACTTTGTTGTCATCGTGAAACCCTCGTTTAAACCCCGTCTTAAAATCAGAACTTTTTTTTGAATCAATTAAGTTGTTGTTATGTAAACTCGAAGGCAATAAAGCAGCTGTACTTGCAATAACCTTCAACCAATCTGATAAGTCGCAAATATTGACATTGTGACCTTTTTGTAGAACAACTTGACACCACTGCATCTGAAGTGTCAACGGAAGCCTAATAATCAATTCCTCTAACAACTGAAGATTATTCAAATGATTGTTACAACCTAGACTCTCAAAGGTAGCAACCATATTGCGAACAACATTCGAAAATTGTAAAAGGGAATCTGCTTTTAACTGCTTTGGGACATCAACAGCCTTTGCTTTGGATATACAATTTTTAATAAGTAAATCAGATCTACCGAAGGTGGACTCAAGAGATTGAATAACCTCTTCGACATTTTCGGGTAACCCCAAAATTGGAATAACTAACTCACGAGCCTTGCCTCTCAAACTTTTCTGAAGTCGCAACATATTCTCAGTATTAGACAACCCACAAATCTCAGTTGAATGACGGTACTGAGAAATGAAAGTTGGCCATTCTTCAATCTCACCTGAATATATCGGTAAATCTTTGTTCACTGACTGACGAGTTAACATTTGCTGTTGAATCGTTGAATTAGTAGTAGTATTACCTTGAGATAACATTTGAGCTAAAGGTAGAATCTGTTGAACTATATTCCCAATATCAGTAGAAGTATAGCTCTGTTGAGTAATTAATCTGGGTTGTGGATTTACATCAATATTACTTCTCAACTCAATATTAACTGGAGGAACAACAATGTTCGTAGCAATCGGGGGTAGATCTGGAGGAGGTACATTAACGTTGGTAGCAAGCGGGGGTAGATCTGGGGGAGGAGCATGAATTGGGGGTAGATCTGGGGGAGGTGCATTAATCGGGGGTAGATCTGGGGGAGGTACATTAACATTATTAGACCTTACCGGGATTGGTGAAGATGTAATAAGACCTCGACGAAGAACAGGGTTACTTGCAGCTCATCGAGCTACACGTTCGTTTTGGATCTGGATTCGAGAAGGAAGAGGATGTCTGGAAACATGGCCACCTTGATCTTGATCCATTGGACGAACTTGAGTTATTTCAAATTCGTCCTCTTCATCTACTTCGCCATGTTCCAGGTTGTCCAAATCACAAGAACATCGAAGGAAATTTAATTCAGCTTGTTTGACTTCGAGTTCAAGTTTCATGATCGCACACTGCTGTCTTAAAGCAGCAGCAGGATTATCTTGCCGCTAACGTGACGCCCTTGATACTCGTGACCTATGACGTTCACTATCATGTGACCTAGGCAAGCCACCATGTGACCTGAGGATCTCACTACCCAATGAATCAACAGTGGATACATTACCTGAAGAACCGGTCTCATCGTTTATTAAAGCAGCTTCAGATGGTGTTAATCGTGGACGTACAACAATAACTGGAGGCATACGGAGTAAGGTAGAAGCTGACGTACGAGCAGGTTCATCATCATGAAGTACAGGGTCATCCATCAAATTGCCAAACATTGGTGGATTCATAGGATCATCGAGCATTTCTGGTTCAAAGCGCAAGCTATTTCTTAAGGAAAAACCATATGTCTCATAGCCACCCATGATATGTACATACAACAATGTCAGATCAGATCAATGTCAAAAAAATAATCAATGACAAATTCAAGTTTCTGTGTGTAAATTATACTGTAGTAATAAAGTACACCGATCGATTGCTCTTTTACGGCAATAAAATTCTCAGCAAATTTGGTGCTGTCAAATCTGTGTAAAAAATTATTCACAAAAAAAATCTCTGGAAAATTTCACTCAGAAATCTCCAAACAGTTTTTGAAATTATTAAAAATCTCTAATTTCAAATTCAAAATATTCAAAGTCAAAAAATCAACAATGAATATAATTCTCAATACACCCAAGGATGTATCTATGGTAAATGGCGATCAGCGCGAATTTTCAAATCTTGTTGACTGTGACGTCCGGCAGTACAACTTTCAACTCAATCAGATGTTGAAATTAAAATTCAAATCAAAATATTATGAGTGTTAGGGGTAACCGGGTTTAGTGTGGTGATACTTGACAGTGACGTTGACACAGCAAAACAACAATCTTTCAAGCAGCTGGTAGAACGGCTTCGACAAACTGACAGGTAAGCTCTTCGGTTTAATATTTGCAGTGTAGGATTAATTTTGTTTACTGTGTTCTAGGCTTCAATAAGTTCTCCACACCCAAAAAAAGAAACCAAGACGAACAGGAAAGAAACAAGACCAGCAACAGTATACAGCACCACCACAACCACTCAAAAATCAAAATCAAATCAATATTAAATTCAGTTCAAAATCTCGGTAAAAATTCAGATCAAAATGCAGTGAAAATAAAAACTCAAGTTCAAAGCAGTGTAGATAAAGTGAAGTGTATTCTGGGAGGGGTTCTGGGAAGTTCACTGGATCAGGGAGGTGACGAAGGACCACTTTATGTTCGAAATTGACTAGCTTAAGAACACTTGACAATAGTTCTGGATCTGGATCGTTTCGTAATAAAATATAATAAATAAATCGTATTTCTGTTTCAATCAAATAAATATAATCACTTGTTCCTCAAATCAAATACAATGTAAAATAAGCGTAGTTTTTATTCACGTAACACAAGCGTAGAAAATATCGGAGTAATCTTTTAATGATCTGTTCTGGTGATCTCTCAAATTGAGTCTGATTATGAAAAATAATAATAATCATCATCATCGTAGTAGTAGTAGTAATTTGACCGTAGCCGTAACCGTAGCCGTAACTGTAGTAGTAATAATTGTTGACATCTTCGTGGCTGTCGTTGTTGTTAGTAATTAATTATTACTAACTATAATTAATTTTAATGATGACGACAGTCATGGGGATTTTGATTACGAAATCTCCAACACTACCCATTACATTCAAAAGGGGCAGATGGAGTTTGAAGATTCATTGATTAATTATGGCACTAACGGTTTCATTGAATGTCTCAAATGAGGTTAAACACTTAAGCAGATATATTGTCTTTAATTTGGGATGTTTTTCAAAATAATTATAAGCTCCTGGAGTCTGTGTGAAGACAAAATAAAAATTAAGATTTCCATACTTTTGCCAAAGCATCGAAAAAACTTATTCTATGACTTTCTGTCAATGGATCAGCATATAACCAATTCAAAGTACTTGGCGGGAATACTGCCTGCTGTAGTTTGGTAAGTTTGGTTAACTTTGGTTGGGTCGTTTCCCGCCTACTACTTTGAATTGGTTATATGCTGATCCATTGACAGAAAGTCATAGAATAAGTTTTTCGATGCTTTGGTCAAAGCTAGAAAATCTTAATTTTTGTTTTGTCTTCACACAGACTCCAGGAGCTCATAATTATACTGAAATAAATCCCAAATTGAAGACAATATATCTGCTCACCTGTTTAACCTCATTTGAGACATTCAATTACACCATTAGTGCCGCAATTAATTGATGAATCTTCAAACTACATCTGCCTCGTTTGAATGCAATGGTTAGGCTAGGCTAGGCCTGTTTGATCCAAGGAACACCAGCGCCACCGCAATTTCATTTCAATACTGGACACACATGTGTACGGGAAACATACGAAGCTTGATAACTAGAGACTCAAGACTCAAATAGCTATGGTGCGTACTAAATTAAATTCGAAGCTGCTGGCTGCAGCCGAACGCTACTCTGTCGCCAGTATTTCTTTGTCTAATGGGTCGTCCACAGATGACGTCCATCGGTCAAATAAAGGCAAGACAAAGAAAAATTTCATTGTCCTAAACTTTGGGATATTTTAATGTCATTTATGGACTACCCCTTACAAGTTTTGTAATTTAGCCGGTATAGCTGCATTTTTTTCGGACCGGGACAGTTCGGCAGTTCAGTGTCGAACGTGGAGTAGACGTTGATTCTTAAGCATTGAAATGTAGAAATTGAATATTTATGGTTTGATTAGTACAATTTTGTTCTTATTTTTGAATCATGAGATTCTGCAAGTAATCAATCTTAATACCTGTTATAATAATTATTGTAATGTAGAAAATTTTAGATGCTAAATTGAGATCGTCCGTGGTTCACAATTCGTATAATTAACTATTTTAAAGGACTATTCTTATAGACGACTAATATTGAAGCGAATCTAAATAAGGATGCAAGTGTAGTGTATTTTTAATTAATTTTTCATTTGTTGTTTGTGCAGACAAAAGGTTCTGGCATCTGGAGCGTACTTTTCCGATTTTACGCTGGGCTCCGAATTACACCAGGAAACAAGCTATAGCGGATTTAATTGCAGGGCTCACTGTTGGACTTACTGTACTACCACAAGGCCTTGCGTATGCCACGGTTGCTGGATTACCGCCTATCGTAAGTTTATTGTATCAAAGTATTGCAAAAAATTCAGATTAAATAACCATTCAACCTTCAACCTTAGTGGTTTTGGTGTGTTTTTCTAGTTTACTAATAATTAATAAATAATTTGCAAGTAATTAGACAGTACTTTATCCAGTCACTGTTTTTGTTAAAAATTTTTAGTACGGCCTTTACTCAGCGTTTATTGGATGTTTCGTCTACATAATATTTGGGCCTTCTAAAGCAGTGACGATTGGTCCGACAGCCATTCAATGTGTCCTCACGCACAAGTACACCCAAGGACGGTCACCCCAGTATGCTGTCTTTCTATGTCTTGTTACTGGCGTCGTCACTTTTTTAATGGGAATCGGTCGATTAGGTGAGCCATTATTATTATTAATCATTGATAATTTCTGCACCAAATTTTTGTTTGCGGCTAACTGGTAACTAAATCGCTGACAGCAGCAGTAGATTTGTGTGGATTACAATTTATATCGGAGTTCGATATTACTTGAATGATTTTCTTATCATGATTTGGAAGGATTCATCTCGAACTTCATATCCTCACCTGTCAACAGTGCATTCACATCAGGTGTAGCTCTCACAATCGTAGCTCGTAGCAACACAAATGAAAGCACTTCTTGGAATACAGTTCCATGGCGAAGGATTTCCAGCAACAATCGTCGGACTTTACGAGCATGTGACGCATGTGAAGAAATGGGATGCTCTTCTCAGCCTAGTTTGCTGTATCGTTCTTTTAACTTTGAAGGTATGTAATTCCTTTATACACATATATCTAATTTAATAGTAAATTACTGGCTTTATTTTTAGCCATTATATTTTGTATTTATGTAGAAACTGCAGGTGATTTTGAAGTGTATTGGGGGACGTTCAGTCGCTCTGGATAAATCATTATGGCTTATTTCAACTGGACGAAGTATCATTGTTATTCTTGCTTGTACTTTTCTCGTCGCTTACATCGGAACCGATTCGCCATTCTCCCTAGTTGGTAATCGTAACAGAAATATTTTTGAAGATTCGAACAGGAGGTTCAATTTGTTTTCTTCGAATGGATTTTCACACTTTATACTTGCTGCAATGATTTTGTAGGTGAAATCGCTCCCGGACTACCACCATTCCAGGTTCCACCTTTTGCCATTTTTGAGCCAAGTGACAACACGACGCACTCGTTCACAGAAATTCTGTGGGAGCAGCAATCGGCATTAATTGTACTGCCACTTTTGGGAATTATGGGTCACATGTCACATCACAATCGCTAAAGCATTTACAGTTCCAGTAACGAAAAGCGTAATAGATAGTAGTCGTGAATGGCAACCGCTTTTTCTTCCATTTAAAAGAAACATTCAAGAATTAAGAATTAATATGAAATGGTTCTAGTTTTTTGGATGTGATTAAAATTATTGAGAAGTTTGTTCTTTAATTTTGCAAAATGTTTTTACTTAAAAAGCAACGGGTTTTAAAATTGTACTAGCAAGTTAGCAACCCTAGCAGGTAAGAAAGGCAACGCCAGTTATATGTAATATTATATTATTGCATTAATAATCTGCTAACATTATTTTATTATGGGTTGGAGTAACATAAGACAGGTTATATGCGATTTAACTTTCGACAAGAATAGATTTAAAAAACATGGAAAATGGTAGGAGATTATGGAGTAGGAGATAAAAATAAAAATTGTTGACTCTTTTGAAGAGTGAGAACTGAATGCTGTCATAAAACTTGATGTTCAGAAGCCCCTTCAAAGTAGCCTGGCTCCTAATGCTGGCTCACCGATCCATTACACTTTCCTTTATTATAATATTATGTAGGTTCGCTGTAAGACGGAAAAGAAAATGTAGTTGAAATAATTAACCAAAACTTATTAAATAATTATAAATAATACATATAAGTAGAGTTAAACTGATTTAAAAACTGTAAACTATGTAGGTACTGATAGAAGTTTATAATTATCTTCTATGATAATAAATAAATGGCAGAATAGGAGTAGGTAGGTAGGAGGAGAATCAAACTTTTATTTTCCGGAATAAAATTAATGAGTTGTTAGTCGGTAGGCTGGTAGTTTGATTCTGCTTAACATTAAGTTTTACATTACTGGGACTGGGGCAGATTGGGATGACTCGGCATATTACAAAGTTTGTTATTGATATTTGCAAATATCCCTAACTAAAACTATACGAGGTTGCTATTACAACCGCTGTACTCCTATCATGACTTCTTCCCCTTCCAAACAGACCATGTCCCCATGGTGAGGAGAAGAAATAAGAAAATTCGAGCGAGATTCTTGGCTTGAGTTGAGGCGTTGACACGTATCGGACTTGCAGAGGGTAGCACAACACCCTATCCTAAAGAGCGGCAACAGGGAGGGATGAAGCTCCTTTTTCGTCAATCCGTACTTCGGCAGCATTCAAAACGGGGGAAGGGGAAACTGCAGGGCAGGGGATGCCACTTTCTTAACCTAATTGGTTGGCTAACCTTCGGCAGTCGGAGGTGTCGGACGTCCAGGTGGGCACAAGTTGTCCAGCGTCACAAATTTAAAAATTTTTCCCCACAAAAAGGACTCGAAAGGTCAAAGTCTGGAGTAACCGGAGGCAGTGAAGTGAGTGTGAGGGGTGAGGGCAGGATTGCTTAGGTTACTGTGAGGGCCGGAGGGACTTGTCGTTTTCTTTCTTCGGGGGGGGGGTTGATTTTTTCGGTTTTTGTTTTGCTTCCCGCACCTCCACCAGGGAACACAAACTCTCCGACAGCTTCAAATCCCAGGTCCAGGAAGAAAATTAGCCTCAGCCGCTATGACTCGCTACGTCTTCCGAGAAATCGGAGATTCAAAAGCACGGATGATTTTCTCGTCTTGAAAACTGGGGGGGGAATAATTAGGGAACTCGCTTGGCTGTGAGTATGACGGGGAAGGAACGCAACGGACCTTGATAGAAGTTTATAATTATCTTCTATGATAATAAATAAATGGCAGAATAGGAGTAGGTAGGTAGGAGGAGAATCAAACTTTTATTTTCCGGAATAAAATTAATGAGTTGTTAGTCGGTAGGCTGGTAGTTTGATTCTGCTTAACATTAAGTTTTACATTACTGGGACTGGGGCAGATTGGGATGACTCGGCATATTACAAAGTTTGTTATTGATATTTGCAAATATCCCTAACTAAAACTATACGAGGTTGCTATTACAACCGCTGTACTCCTATCAGTACTAACTAACTGCGAATACTGGTAAAAGAATCAGAAAATAAAAAATCCGGCGCTTCGCGCCGGATTTGTAGACCGTGGGCGGGCCCGAAGTAGATGCTGAGCTTCAACAAAGGCGCAAGACAATTTATGTTACGCTTAAAGATGATATAAGATTTATGAAAGCTCCCCTACTATCAATAGGACATACTAATGTGGGTAGCATCTGGTTCTGAAATTTTTTTATAAATTCCACCATTCACAAATGACGTCATTCGTAGAGGCTTCCTTACCATCAATAAGCTATATATGGAAGTACGTGGCATGTAGTCAAAAAACGATAGAATATTTTTTAGAATTGCATGATTTACCAATGACGTCATTTATGAAGCCTCCCCTACTATCAATAGGCCATACACGAATGTACCCAGCAAGTAGTTAAAAAAAAGTTGGAGAATATTTTGAAGTTAAATATCATAGTTTTTAGTACCCCCAGTCCCAAAATTAAATTTGTTTCCAACCCATTTTAACTGTATGTCAAGGACTTACCTGTATATGTTGACGTCATTATGGACGATCCTTAAATATTTATAACATATATAGGAAAGTCCGTGACATGTAGGTAAAATAGGTTGGAAAAAATTTAATGTTGGGACTGGGGGGTACGAAAAACTATGAGATTTAAAGAACGTCATTATGGACGATCCCTGAATGTATATAACATATAGCTATAGGAAAGTCCGTGACATGCAGTAAAATAGGTTGGAAAAAATTTAATGTTGGGGCTAGGGGGTACAAAAAATGGTGATATTTGAAGGACGTCATTATGAACGATCCCTGAATATCTATGACACATATAGGTCAGTCCGTGACATGTAGTCAAAATAGTATGGAAAAACATTTAAAATTGGGCTTGGGGGTTCTTAAAACTATGACATTTAAAGGACGTCATTATGGACAATCCCTGAATATATAAAACATTGAAGGACGTCATGCTCGCAGCATCTAACAATGGTTAAATAATTAAACGGGAGGGGGTGGGGTACCTAAAATTATGATAATTTTGAAAGACGTCATTAACGGACGATCCCTCACAATATATAAGGAAAAATTTCGGAGTTGCTCCATTTAACTACTAATTGTGGAAAAACGATCTCAATTAAAAAATATCTATAACTAATATAGGTAATTTCAATACATGTATGTTAAAACAGGCTGGAAAAAATTTTAATGGTGGAATTGTGAGTAATTTAAACTATGATATTTGGAGGACGTTATCATGGACGCTCCTTCAATATCCATAACTAATATAGGTATGTAAGTCCATTACATGTAGTTCAAACAGGTTAGAAAAAAAAATTAAAGTTGGAAATGAGGGTACTTAAAACTATAATATTTGAAGGACGTCGTGTATGGACGATCCGTCACTATCTACAACCCATTTATACAGCTGATGGTATCATTTAAATGGGTACGTGCATATGAAAATTCCCCGTTTGCATTATGTTTAACATCAGCGGAAATGAGTGGGTGTGTCAGAAAATTCATCAATTCAGATGGCATCATTTGTGAGCGCTCCTTTACATTCTATTTTGTATGGTATTTATACACACAGAAGGGAATGCTAAGAGTGAGAAGCGTAGGGCGAACGTCCTAGGTACGTAGGTTCAGTGGCAGGTATGTAGAGTAGCGACAACCGAAAGAAAAGGCTGGCAAGGATAAATTTTGCATGCAAACAATGGCAGCTTTATCTTTGCCAGCCTTCTGTTTCGGTTGCCTCAGCTATTTGGTTCAGCCGTTTTTTTAGGCTCTTAACTTTAAAAATTTCTGACATAGGTCCAGTAATCAATTTATTGTGGATAACTGGTTAGCCTAATTACAACTAAAAAACAATACAGACCTGCCCAGTCGCATTTGTAGTCGTATTATATTTTTTTTAAGAAAATTGGTTCTAACCTGTGACCTGTAGTGTACGGCCAACGGACGGATGGACGGACATGACCATTACAATAGATGCTTAAGCTCAGCATCTAAAAAGTAAGAGGCCGTCCAACGATGACGTTTAGGTAAAAGGCAAATTTTAGACCCCCTCCCTCCCCTATCATCACTATTAGTCATTTGGCTATTACGCCCTCCGCCCCCTACAACGTTTACATCTTAGCATCTAATTAAAGCAAAAAATTAGCCGAAAAAAACCGTTAAAATAGCCGTTAAAATGAACGAAATTAGGCAAATGCATTTTTGCATGAACTTCTTAATTATGTTTCAGTGTAACAATAAAAAAGTAAATTATTAGTACCTATTATTTAAAAAGATGAATTTATTTATTTTCCCTTCTGGCGGGCTCTAGTTTTTTTAAACTTGGGTAAACATTTATTTTTTCTTCCCCTTGAATTTATCGTCATTCCAAGTTTACATAGATAGCTACACCCTCCCTCCCCTAAATCAAAACGTCATTGATGGACGGCCCCTAAGTACTAAGTATAGTGGAAAATAGCTGCAAATATTATTATATTTCTCTATGTCAATGAATGAAAATAATACCTTGGGGGGGACAAGTAACTAATTTAAATCAGCCGCTCTATCCTCCACAAGCAAACAAACCTTCGAGAGTTCGTCGAGTACTTCCTCATTGCTGGGTTTAGTCATTAGTCTGGAGTTTGGAAAACCATGCCTCAACTTACTTGCAGTTTTAAAAACGTTGTTTCCCGTAGGCCAGGGGTCCTCACTAAGTTAGTACCGCGTACAACTTTAATTTTCAAAAAAGAGTATAGTACCTGCCAAAGCATCTTTTAGAAAATTACTTTTCTCGGCACTAAATTGCATCGGCAATTCTCTTGTTATTTGATAATCTTATAATTAGTTACTGCCAATTCTGAGGTGTGTAATTAATTCAAAAATTTTCCAACCAAACTTTAATTTAAAAAAAAACTAAACATGTTTTGAAATATGTTGACATTGCTCCGCGTTATAATTTTCGCCACGTGTGACTTGTCACACGCGTGTGTACTGGTGCTTTTCATAAAGATAAATCACATGTCACACGTCACACGCGACTTTTTTTGAAAATTAAGCTTGCACGCGGTAATAAATTAGTGAGGACCCCTGTATAGACCATGTAAGTAGTTCTTTCTTTTCTCCTGCTCTACTCACGTTCACGGTCACGGTGCAAGGCGTGGATCACTCCGTGGACGCCACGGAGTAGTTTGTCGACGATTTGTTAGGAATTGTCAAAAAATTACGTCATCGAAAAATCACAATTTATAGGACCCTCCTATCATACCCTAAATGGATAATTAACATAGGATGTCATCAGTGTCTAAATACACCCATTAAACCTACCAATAACGTCATTTGTGGACGATCCCTTATGGAAATTTTCTTTATTCTACTAGGTTTTCTCAATAGTCAGTCATGGTCGTGGTCGTGGTCGTGGTATGTCAAGAAAATGCGTGTAAAAAGCAAATATTTACTTATATTATTTAAATATTTACTAATCGTGAAGTTAATTTGTCAAATTATCGAGGGCTAGGGCTAGAAGAATCTCTGATAGTTCTGATACTATGTTTTCGATACAGTACAATATAGCCTGTGGCTGTCAAGCCTGGGCCTACAGATAAAAACATAACCACATTTAACGCATAATACATCATCCTTTCCGGTTCATTTTACCTGGTTTTTCGGAGGGGAACAGTGTTCAAATATAGAAAGAAAAAAAAAACCATGTTTCCATAGTTCAGTTCAGTCATTTTAAAAGAGGGAGAAGGAGGGGACCAGGGGGGGGGGTTTCTTTGATAAGTGCTGGCCAGGTCGGGAAGTGCTGGCCAACTTTAGTAAGTGCTGGCCAACTTTAGTAAGTGCTGGCCAACTTTAGTAAGTGCTGGCCAACTTTAGTAAGTGCTGGCCAACTTTAGTAAGTGCTGGCCAACTTTAGTAAGTGCTGGCCAACTTTAGTAAGTGCTGGCCAACTTTAGTAAGTGCTGGCCAACTTTAGTAAGTGCTGGCCAACTTTAGTAAGTGCTGGCCAACTTTAGTAAGTGCTGGCCAACTTTAGTAAGTGCTGGCCAGTTTGACTTTAGTAAGTGCTGGCCAAAACCACTTTAGTAAGTGCTGGCCAGTTTGGTTGTAGGATTATTCCTACCCGGACTTTTCCTACCCGGACTTTTCCTACCCGGATTATTCCTACCCGGGCTTTTCCTACCCGGACTTTTCCTACCCACTACCAAACCTAGGACTTTTCCTACCCATGTAAAAAAAAATAAACTACACATCGCGCAAAGATATACCCACAGAATACAACGTTATTATATCTTTTCTTTCGTCCTTTATCAATTCGTGTAGATTATATGTAACATTTTTAAGTGTTGTCTTACACCATCGTTTTCAGTTTTAATGCTAGGGATAGTTTACATGAATTAACATAATTAATCAAAGACAATAGTTGCTATTATTTATAAAAACTTATTCACAATTAAGTATTTATTCTAATTAGTATTAATGTAATAAACTCGTTTGAAACTGCCGTGTTATTACGGTACACTCATAAATAGTAATACTTGTTTTTTGTGTCATGGTCATGGGTAGGAAAAGTCCTAGGTTAGGTCGTGGGTAGGAAAAATCCGGGTAGGAAAAGTCCGGGTAGGAATAATCCGGGTAGGAATAGTCCGGGTAGGAAAAGTCCGGGTAGGAAAAGTCCGTTTACCGGCCAGTTTGACTTTAGTAAGTGACGGCCAACAAAAAATTCTAGAAATGGATTAAAACTGCACGTGGAACGTTGGTTAACAGTATTTCCTAACTATTAACCGAAAGCAACACTGAATCAGGCTCCTAAAGCTGCCTGAAAATGGATAGGTTATATTTTTCCCTCCGCCTTCGGCGGGCCGCCTCCGGCGGCCGAGGGAAAAATATAACCTAACCGTTTCCAGTCAGTTTTTCCTGCCCCCCCCACCCCCCCCCCCCCCGTCAAACCTAACCTAACCTCAAAGATAACAAACCACGAAGGGTAGCCAAATGTGAATAAGTAGCGTAAACAGTAATAAAATGTGTAAGAACAAAACTAAAAAGTAAAGTCAATTTTAACTTACACGGCTAAGCAACTCTGCTGCTAGTATCTATACTACACATATTATCGAAGATTTTACTTCCTCCACAACATTTTATCTTTTGGAGGTAAAATTGTACTTTTAATCATACACACAATATTTTATTTTAAAGGACTGTATAAATTATAGTAGTACTACGTATTTTATGTACAATAATGTATATTTATACATTTTGTACTGTTAACCAACGTTCCGGGCGCAGTTTTAATCCATTTCTAGAATATTTTGTTGGCCGTCACTTACTAAAGTCAAACTGGCCAGCACTTACTAAAGTGGTTTTGGCCAGCACTTACTAAAGTCAAACTGGCCAGCACTTACTAAAGTTGGCCAGCACTTACTAAAGTTGGCCAGCACTTACTAAAGTTGGCCAGCACTTCCCGACCTGGCCAGCACTTATCAAAGAACAGCCACCAGGGGAACCCCTCCGTTCGGAATCCACCATTCGTGTGTAATTTGAAAGGAAGGCGAATGAAAATAAAGTAACAACATATCATAGAATTTCGCTTTTCTGTCCAGTATCCGAATCAGACGCGGTAATTAACGGAGTATTTTAAAAAGAGAGATGGAATCCACTCCCCCTCAGGGGTGTGTACACAGTACAATCAAGTACAGTGCATGCGAGTAAATTATGTCCTGGGTGCTCTTTCGGGGGACTCCCTATATGAACCATCATTTCACCATCACTACCATCAGTTCACCATCAGTTCACCATCATTTTACCATCATCACTTTACCATCGCTTTTTAAGTGATGGTAGATGTATTGTTAAGTCCTGGTAAGATGGTACTTATCAATACACCTACCATCCTACCAGCACTTAACAACACCTATCATCCTACCAGCGTCCTACCAGCACTTAACAATACACCTACATCACCTTCTACCTACCATCGTATACACATAACCAACATTGCCGGCTACGGGCTACGGGATCGGGCACAAATTGTGCCACCCACGTTGAGAGTCTGTTACATTAGATAGCTATTTACATAATGCTTAAGATGGTGACACGGTGGGTGGGTAGGTCTAAACATGTGTTAAACTTGAATGGCACCATTTCTGCCCGATCCTCACGATGATTCGTATGAGGCCAATAGAAATGAGATTGGCGCGCCCATTCTGGTTTATTAAGGACTGCAATTCAAAAGATTCAAAGCGTGAACAAGGGAAGAAAATTCTGAATCTGGTTTGATATCTAAACCTCGAAGTTACCCTTTCAGCGCATTCAAAGATTGAATTACCAAAGAAAGATTAATTTAATGATAAATTAGCTCAGGTTACATTCTACATTCAAGTTTTGGTTTGTTGGCTCCTTTCTTTTTCACCTACAGCTTCCTTTATCTTCGAAATCCGAAGAAATTGGACTAATCTACCGAACCGACTAACAAGTTTTCTTTGCTTCTGGGTTTGAAGTTCATCATCGTCAACAAGAGTAAGTTAATTTAAGTTACATCCTTCTTCATACTAGTTTAGCTAAAAATATTGGCAGAAGCATCTTGGATAATGTCGAAAAATCATGATTCTTCATTCTCTTACTCTAGTCAGGCAGTCTTGAATGCTGATTAGTGAGTTACAGTACCATGATATGATATATATGAGAACGTCCGTAAATGGTAAATAATGTCACCAGCTAGGTCTTGTAATTAAACATTTTGTAAGATGTCAGCATATGCATGTACAAAACTATTAAATACATGGGAGAAACAGTGTAGTACATCCATTATTTTACAATGTTCTTCAGAACTTTTTGCTTTCTTCAACATGTCTTTGTTTTTGGTTAATCCAAGGAAATTGGTCATTGGTTAATTCAACACAAGATAAGTTGTAGTTAAGTCTTATCTGAACCGAAGCTTTCACAAGATCTCAAGTAGCATTGAACTCCTTCATCTCTCCAGGATGATTTTATATGACCGAATACGCGCTCAGCTTACGCATTACACACTGGAATTGAAATAACAAACGACACTATTTTAAAAAGCTCAGCGGTATCTACTTTAGAAAAAAATGCTGTCCTTTTTCTTGTAATTTCATGTTAATTTTTTAGCGATGGAAATCCCAGCGTCACCGCACTGTAATCATTGTGGAGCTCATCTTCATTAACTTCAATTTTTAGTTATTTTGCGAACTTCATAAGTTTATTGTGTTTAATTAAAAATTCCGAATTTCCCGGGTCTAATATTTGTATTTTCCTGAACACTGACTTTTTTCCAAAAACAACGTGCATGATGCTCATCCTCGCCCTTTTTTACCCATGACCCAAACAAAGGGTTCTCTTACCATTTTTTATTATACACACAAAGTCGTTTTGTTTCCTTAGGATGAGTATTTGGACAACTATTAGATTTCAGATTTACTGGGTGTACTGGGTATGCGGACATATTCCCTCTGGACATATTCCCCCTGGACATTTTCCCCCCGGACCGTTCCTCCCTTTACCTTTTCCTCCTGGACCTTTTCCCCGGACATTTTCCCCCCAAACAGTAACGCCGGACATTTTCCTCCCACACCCTTAATTAAGTTACTGATGTATTATATTACGCGGTCGTGTAAAAGCACGCATTTAATATAATAATATCCAAACAGAAAGATTTTTATTTATCGTGCAATTGCAATAGTGATAAGTATCGTTATTTAATGATTTATAGTTGGGTTATGTAGTATCAAGTTATTTTTTTAATTAGTAGTGTAATAAGTTAAGGTACTATGTACCTAACTTTAATACTTTACTATCGTTTTCTTACCCATCTATTAAGGAATGATTTTATATAATGCCAGCATACATAACTAATCTACATTATTGTAGTCATATCGGGAAAAAAGTATAGTACATAAGTTTTCTACTAATATGCTAAAGATTTTATTTATGATGAAAACTAGTTATTTCTTGTGATTTAATTTTCTATGTTAAAATTGATTGTTTTTGTATTTCTATGCAAACCACGCTCAGGGTGCAATATAGTATAATTTTGATTTTTATTTGTGACATATTACATTATTAACAAACATTTCATAGAGGAGACGTCTGAGACTAACTATATATACTATGGCATGGCGAATGGCCTTTGAATTGAGTGTAATGTAATATTTCCTGGATTTATCCATTTATAGACAAGTCGATATCGGAGAGGTTTAAAAAAGCTACATTTGATCAAACTCTGAAGTGCAAAATACACGGTTGACGGTTACGGTAAATTAAATTTTCTTTATAATCATTTTGAAAGTCATTCATTTTCATTTAATATTCACACACAGTTTGAAGTTTATGTCCATGCACTTCAACATTATGTAACGTGTCATTGTTTTAGACATCGCGATTGAAAAAAGTGAGAAAAAACAATTTTCAATTGAAATCGACAGTCATAAAGAGGAGTTCCATTTTATAAACCGTTCATCAGCTCTTTAGATGTCCGTATCATAACAAAAAAAATTTCCTGGGGGGATAATGTCCAGGAGGAAAATATAGTCCTACAACCCTACCGACAAGTATGCGACGTTTTTCTCCACATTTGGCAGTCGTCGGGTGTTCTCGTGTTCTTCGAAAACTCATGCCTCAACATGCTAACTGATGCCCAACTTCGATAACTTACGCCCCACAATAAAGTTGTAAAATAATATAATTTTGAGCTATATTTCCGTGCTATTGATACTTCGTAAGTATTGCCTACCCCACGAGGTTTGTTATCTTTGAGGTTAGGGACTGGGCTGGGGGTTAGGAATAACTGAATGGAAACGGCTAGGTTGTATTTTTCGCTCGGTCGCCCGAGGCGGCCGGAAGGGGAAAATACAACCTATCTATTTTCAGGCAGCTTTAGGGACCTGGTTCAGTGTTGATTCGGTTAATTTCGATTATTGTAAAGCTTTTTATATTAGGCCATTGGTTATCGAAGTGGGGCACGAGTTATCGAAGTGGGGCACGAGTTATCGAAGTGGGGCAAGAGTTATCGAAGCTGGGCAAGAGTTATCGAAGCTGGGCAAGAGTTAGCGAAGTTGGGTTTGAGTTTCCCCTTAAAGTTGCCAACTGACGAACGGACGAGCATTATATATAGGCGACGCAAAAGCACAAGTATTAAAAAAAATACGTCCATGTCCCAAGGGGAAGTGCTGGTGCTGGTATTGAGTCAGTTTCAAATCCAAATTTTGATGACTGGGGGTTTCTTCGGAAACTCATGCCTAACTTCGCTTGACGTTGACGTAATAGAATTTTTAATTCAAGGTGTGTGAGTGAGACCGAAACCAAAACCGAATCCGAGTGCAGAGGACAAACTGAAGGAAAACTTTCCCTCGTATTTAGCAAGTTCAAGTTGAACATCCAATATTATACCCTTGAATACAAGAGTATAATTAGGCATCTGACGTCCTAGAATTTTATTACTCCACTCCACATGTGCTCGAGTTATACTCTCTACAGTAGAATTGTAAATATTCCACATTTATGTGCAGGACGATTCCCTGCTGGTATACGGACATTTTCCTCCTGGACATTATCCCCCCCGGACATTATTCCCCAAGGACATTATCCCCCCAGGACATTTTCCTCCCAAATCGTAAAGAGGACATTTTCCTCCCAGCATCAAAAACACATGGCAAAATGAGCGAGTATTCCTTTACGAAAAATTTGTTCATAGATTTTCTCCATAATATGCAAAAATCTTAAGCTGAAGTAGGCACACCAAAATTTTCCTTTTCCCATTTTGCTGTGATGTAAAGATTACGGAACTATTTATTAATCAAAGGCAACGAATGTCATGTCAGTATTATTGCAAAAATCTTGTAGTCTGACCTCAATGCAAACAATGCTTGATTAAACACCAATATAGAATGTACAATAATTATAACCAGAAATTCGTTTTCAATAGGTTATACGTATATAGTAAAACTTGTGCTGAGTTTAGGTACTGAAGTAAATAATTAAAATGGACATTAATAATCATAATATGTTAAGGTAAACTTTCACACTCAGAAATTAATGTACTGCATTATTACTTCTATTATTAAAACAAAATCAAACTACAGATACTGAATTCTAATGTTTAAATATAAAATTGGAATATGAACTATATAAAAATGCTTAAAATTATCATTAAAATCCATATCTTATCAGCATACGGTAATAAAATAATATACTGTAGGTAAATATAACTTAAGCTAGGTAATACTAAACATGTCATAGTAAAAAAAAAGATACACGGCTAAGCAGAGTAAAACTACGCAGAATATCGTAACGGAATACTCGCTCATTTTGGTATGTGTTTGTGTTTTGGATGCTGGGAGGAAAATGTCCTCTGTGCGATTTGGGAGAAAAATGTCCTGGGGGGATAATGCCTGGGGGGATTATGTTCTGGGGGGATAATGTCCAGGAGGAAAATGTCCTACAACCTCCCTGCTCCTTCTCCTTCTTCTCCAGCCCCACGATAATTCACATGTAACTCCAACTTAACAATCATAATTGGGGAGAACCTTCTGAGGAAGGTATATAATTGTTTCGAAAACCCTCTCTACTAGTTTCTACTTTGTTTTCGTAATTTCCCGTCCGCTAAATTTTCAAAAGTACAGGGATTTTGAAGGTTTCCATGTGAAACTGAAACTGAGCTGAAAGGTCTACAAAGCGTTAAATTCGGAAGGTAATAAATTCTAAATTCTAATAAAATTAAAGGGAACTGCAAGCGGGCCGAAGTTCAAAGATAAGACCCACAAGCTGCCCAAAGAATGATTTGCAACATTCCCGGACACAACTACCTAGTAGTGCCTCTCCATAATTTTCGAAACCCAGAAACTGAAACTTTTACAAAGTTCATCACTTGCACTTCGTCTGTA
Organism: Dicyrtomina minuta; assembly: GCA_949802685.1. NCBI lineage: Eukaryota > Metazoa > Arthropoda > Collembola > Symphypleona > Dicyrtomidae > Dicyrtomina > Dicyrtomina minuta. Next base: position 27,105,646 of record OX461808.1, on the reverse strand, counting down.
GTTGACTCTAACTAACAAGGAAAGGCCGCCGCATGTACTCTCTCGATTTAAAAAATATACCCACACTGAAGTTGGCTGTACTTGGTTACTACAGATCCAAAGTAACTTGACTGCATTTTGCGCCGTTCGCTTACAATCACGCTCCAAAGTTTTAAGAAATCGAATTTTTGAAACTTCGGAACTTCGTAGCTTCTACAATTTCCGTCCGATTTGCGAAACATTTAAAGTTTTGTGATCTCTAGGACATTGCTTAAAAATAAAAATTAAAACTTTAATAATTTCAAAATTTTTTATTCTTTTCTTAAATGTTTTAAAAACCAATTTTTTTAAAGGCAATCAAAATTTGTGAAAAATCGATTTTTTTAACTTTGGCGCGTGATTGTGAGCAAACGGCGTAAAATGCAGTCGAGTTACTTTGGATCTGTAGTAACCAATTGCAGCCGAATTCAGTGTGGGTATTGTTTTTAAAATCGAGAGAGTACATGCGCCGACATTCCCTTGTAAGTGAACAAATAAATATTTATAACGTCTTGTTTTTTTAAGATTACTACAGAAAGGCAGTGTGAAGTAAGTGTCTGATGGTATTGGATCGGAACGGCATTTGGTCGACGACATTTCAAAGCCAGGCATTTCACCAGGCATTCACCGATTTCAAGGACAATGTCTCCCTGGACAATGTCCTCCGGACATTTTTTCCCCGCCGATTGTCCCCCCGGTCATTTTCCCTCCGGAAACTTTCCCCCTGATAAGTAACAGCGGAAATTTTCCCCCCATACTCTTATTTGGGTTGCTGCAGTGCACAATATTGTAGGATTAAGTTATGATTACTGAAATGTTGGGTAATAAGAATGTTTTTATTTTATTCTTGCTTAACATGAAAAAATACTTAAGACATAGTATAGTTCTTAGCCTTATAGCTTGCAACATGGGCGTTGTTTTCCCAAAACACGTACCTTCACACAGTGAGCTACCACATACCAGTTGTTGAATTTAAGGGTTGTGGGGGAAATTTCCGCTGCTAGTTATTGTGGGGAAAGTACCCCTGGGGGGGGGAATGACCGGGAGGACAATTGTTGGGGGAAAAATGTCCAGGGAGACTTTGTCCGTATACCATTCCACCGATTGGAAACTCGCGTGTCGACGTTGCGCCTAGAGAAACTAACAATGACAATGAGTAATAAATACAGGAGTATTGTAAACTATAGATATGATGGACCTCAAGCCGCAAGCTTAATGTTTATTTTACACATGGTTATCCCACCCAAAACTATTATAGTATCTACGTAAGAATTTGCGATGTTTCTGAGCATTACCAACTCAGTGTTTGTATATGGCTGTTCTTTCATAAGTCATGCCCAGGCCAGCGCCGGTAAGTATTGCCCAATTTGACTTCGGTAAGTCACGCCCACTTCGGTAAGTAATTACCAATTTGATTTCGGCATGTCATTACTAATTTGACTTCGGTACGTCATTACCAATTTGACTTTGGTATGTCATGCCATGGCTTCAGTAAGTCATGCCCATGAATTTGGTAAGTCATGCATCGTGGTATAGTATTATAAAATGCGAATTTTTAAGTTAAGTTAAATAATTTGTAATTAACTGTCATATTACATTGTAATAACTGTTACCTAATAAATAAGTCTGTCTCTGTTGGGCATGACTTACTGAAGTTGATCATGACTTGCGGATGGTGGGCATGACTTACGGAAAGTGGGCATGACATACCAAAGTTCGACATAACTCATCAAAGCAACCGCTTGTAGCCTGATACTAATCATTACTCATTGTTAGTGTATCTCGGAGAATTGTCGCTTGGCGACTGTTCAATCGTTAGTTAAACTGCCGGGCTTCGAAATGTAGCATAAGCAAGAACAGACAAAATTGACAAAATTGGGTGCTGGAAAGCGTTTGTGTCCCCTGTAATTGCCCATGCTACTCAAAAACAATACAATCAGTAGCATAAGGTATAGTTAGAACATTGACAAGTGCGGATCAATATCTTACGCAGCTGCTAGTAACACTTTCCAATGCACCATTTGACTTTGTATAGTTGTATTGTTTTTGTTTCAATTACTGATTTATTAAACAGACTTTAAAACAACAGAAATCTATCAACAATTTGTCTATCAAGTATATTTAAACCGATGGCCATAACAAACATTAAGACTTAAGTTATTTTATCTAACAATTTATGCTGTAAATATTTAGGTTGAGAAAATATGAAAACTGTATAGACTAGCATATAGCGTATTCTCAAGCTAAGGTTATAACAATAAATTTAACCCTACATAGCTTACATTCAATTAAAATCAAACGAACCCTAAAGATAAGTATTATAAAAATTGTAATTTAGTGCGTATACAATAAAATCTCAAGCTAAACCCAATTTTTAAAGACTATATAGGTATTCAGAAGATAACTCAAACTAACTAAGATCGCGCGTATATTACAAATACTTATTCATCATCATCTGAACTACTTTCGCAATACTCTTCATCTTCACAATAGGCATCAACTTCAATTTCATCTGGAAATAATTTCTTTAATTTTGAATTTGTCGATTTTCCCATAACATGTGGCAAATAGAATTTTCTATCTATTGGATCTAAGAACTTCATAAGGTCATTCAGGTCATTCTTTTTTTTTGTTTTTCAATGGCAAAGGACTGGTGTAACTGTAAGCGTCAGTAATTAAGGGACAGTGTTCCATCGAAATAAGCTTTCCACGTAACAAAACTCTAAATAATTAAACTTCAGTATCTGTGTGGAATGTTTTGCAACTAATGTTGTTAATGTCGTCCTGGTGAATCTCAAAATACAAAAACGTAGTCACGTGAAGAGTCGGCGGTTTTTTAAAATATTTTTGCAATGGCACAGAGTTGTAAAAGTCTGATTGCTGGAGCTGAGTACATATGAAAGGTTGAGATGATCTGGCGCTTTCAATCACTTTTTTCATTCCTTGGAGGGTTTTTCACAGGTTTTTTTTGGTGTTTTCTTTCTATTGGGGCAAAGTCACTATCGCTGTCATTATAACTATGCCCAGAAATAAAGAATTTCAGGGTACAGCTCGTAAAGTAGCGCAGGCGAACTAATTGCTGCGCAAGAACTATCATCGCATGGTTGTATTTTTGGGCTACACATCTGTCTGCCCAAATAACTAAATGCTTTTCGCAATTAATTTCCAACGGCTCATAATTGTCGGTGATGTGCTTGTACCAAATAGAAGCTATATCACTCGAACCTTTCTTTGCTATTGTTTCATCCCATACGTACATGAATCCATTATTATTAGATGAGTCGTGGATGCCAAAATTATTGGCTATGAATTTTCGCTTGAAGTATGCTGACTGATTAGACAACCCTGGCAAGACCCATTTCTTCTGACAATTCCCTTTCAAAGTTACATATTTTGTTGGGTTCGTTCGTGCTAATTCTTTGTCTTTTTTGTACTGGTTGACAGTTTCTTGTGCGTGATCGTGGTGCTGTTTTGTGCCCTCAGAATCTCTTGTCTAGCTTCTTCTGTCCTACATAATTTTAAGTTCATTGCAAACAGGTCACACGATTCGCAACAATCTGTATGAGGAACACCAATGCAAAGCTTTGTATCTGTGTGGTGGAATAAAAGCCGGTAGGAGGTCTCAGATAGTAAATTGTCTCCTACTCTAGAACAAAAGTCATTGTACATATCCGTAATTGTTAGAGTTGATGCCAAGAACTGCATGTCGACACGTATGGTTTCTCTACAATAATGATTATCATGCTTGGGGTATGTATGCATGTGCATAACAGCAACTTCTTTGACCGCCTCATTAATCTTGTGTGGATTGTCCGACCGACCCTCTCATGTTACGTGGAATGATTTCGTAAGCCTCAATTCTTTCTTGAATTCGAAAAGCTCGCCCTGTGCTGATGTCAAGTATTGTGATGTAGGTGGTACGGCAAAAATTGAAATGACGTCCTCCAAATGGGATTATGTAAGTCCATGATGCTTCTCTATCAACTCTTTTGATGCAAATTGTACATGCCATAAATTTTGTTCGTCTGGGGCCACTGAATTGTAGTGACGGTAAACATGTCGCCGTGCATCAAGGCACAAGTCCTGGCACTCAGAAGATTCACATTTTTGTGTGCAGAATGTGTCTTCCGGATAGTTGATCTTTTCTTTAGGTTCAGGTTTGACATAGCTCTCGAGCTTCCGCTTTCTTCCTCCATTAATTCTATCAAAGTCCGCGTCTGACAATTCAGCGTTGTTTGATTTTGTCGGTGACGGTAAGTGTTCTCCGTTCCACATTTTATAACTAGTCTGCAACAAAAAGCAATTATAACTTTTAAACTGGTGTACAATTTATGATGTATTTACTTCAATAATTTGAATTTCATCGTGATCAAAAAGGTATAGTAATGCTTATCTTACTTTGCATTTCGAGAATTAACACTCGAAAGATATTTTGATAATACATTTCTTAAGAAATGTGATCCAAAAATTGATTAGCTAATAACATGATATCAGTTAAATTATAATGACATAATAATCAAAACACCGCTAGTAATTTACTGCTGTCATTTTAAAATTTACAAATTCATTTATTTCTTACTCCAAAAGATATAAACGTACAGCTTAAATAACCTAATAACGGGTTTCTTTGAACCTAACTTTTCTGTCTTGACATGGAATAAGCATAGCTGGTATTTTTGAAATCAGCCACAGAAATATAAGTTTTTAAGTTTTTCAGAAATGAATCCAAGTTAACACGTGACTTGCTAAGGATAAATTAGTTATATTACACCTTTTTACACAACACAATTACGTGGAATACAGAATTTCAGATTATATTTTTTATATTTAAGTAGAGTTGTAGGGTTTGTATGCCTTAAAGCCAATATAAATCATAAATATTCATTAGTTTGAATTGACTGAAGTTCATAAAACCAGACTCAACCCGCTTACTGTAGATGAGGATATAAGAGATCACTGCATTAGTTGGTATTTACGCTAGTAACTATTCCATTTCCCTCTCCTATAGTGAAGGAGTCCCACTCGCTAGGCCCCTAACTCGTGGTCATAAGGATGCACCAAAGATTGGGTTTCAATCGACTATCCAATGACGTTTACCGTGCAACACAGCGCCGTAAATGATTAGCATTGGCCAAGGTTTGAAGCTAGGTCTGAGACTGGAAAGTTTGTTCCAGTCCTAACCACTCACCCAAGCACGCGTGCTTCTGAAAGTCAAGATGACAATTTTTATCAAAATCTGTCAGCTTAAGCTTGATTTGTTTTGTCGACTGCATTTTGTAATAGTAAATATTTACTAAATGTAACCCGAATTTTTTATCTTAGATTGCAACGGTTTTTAAACCTAAACTCCAAGGATGTATTGTCTGGATACAAAGTGGAGATAACTGGGCAAGGTGTCCATTTGATTGCATGAATACGAAACTGCTTGGACAACTCGCGCAGCTATCACGACTTTGTATTCAGACAATATTTCTATATTATATAAATAATAATAATTTATTCATTGAGTCGATTTGGCCGCAGCCCATACAACATTGGTAATTTACATTTGGTTTTGCAAGGATATTGATCCTTGGTTGAATAAGGTATTTGTATAAGATATAGAGTATAGATATCAGTATGTATGTATGAAAGTGCGTTGGTAGTTTCTTAAATTTTGTTTTTAGCCTGTACGAAAAGCATGATATAAATTAGCCTTGAATGCGTCATGGTTCATGGTAAACAAATTACAGTTAGTTATTCGAAGTATTAATCACAGGAGTCACAGAGATCATTTAAGGTAGTAATGCAATATAATACAGGTAGAAATCATTTTTCTATATAGAGTAGAGTGAGGGAGGGGGGGGGGGGCAGGGGTGGTGTAGTGGGGGGGGGGGTTATTCTTCCTCGATACATTTAAAGTAAAAATTCCTGGTCCTTAGGGCTTCATCCCAAAAATTGAAGAGTAGTTCAAATCCTTTTGCATCTGGGTAGCAGCTGAAGATTTTCAGTATGAGAGTTTTCCTGGTCGGTCTTGCTTCACTCAGCTCGCTAAGGAATTTTGTTCTGGGTGATATATAATGTGGACATTTAAGCATTATGTGGTAGGTGTCTTCTTCCTCTCTTCCGCATAGCTCGCAGTCGGATGTTTCAGCTTGCTTCCAAATTTTCTTCATTCCATTAAGGTTGGTAGTTTTTCCTCTAAGGACAATTCTGGGAAGACCAGCTCTTAAGTTCAGTACAAATTTCACCGTGTTCCAGGCTAGGTTCATCTCAAAGTATTCTGATCTTAGGGCGTGGGTTTTCAGGTTTGCGTAGTGTCTTAGAGTTCTGCCACTCTGCATTGCCTGAACATCCTCGTTAATACAGTACAGTCGGTACTTTTCTAGGATCTCTCCTCTATGCTTTTTAATGTATTCGGTGTTCAGATTTTGGAGAACCTCGTTTAGAGATGCATCAGCAAACATCTTTTCCACCTGCAGCTTCCAGTTATAGCGGGGATCAGTGGCTTTGATCTTCATTGCCTCCTATGACAAGTTCCAAGTAATGCTGCCTTCTTTGGAGCTGATGATGTTTTCGAGGAAGCTGAGTAAAGCTTTGAATAATTTAAGTTTTTTGTTCACCATTCCCGTCTCTAGCCTGAGGTAGTAACCTGGTGTTGAGTTGGATGAACTTGTGAGTCGTCGTAAGAACATAGTTTGGAAGGTTTCAAGTTCAGTAATGTAGCGGATTCCCCATACAGGCGCAGCATACATTAGTATCGAGCCGACAAGAGAGTTAAAGAGTCGGATGTGTAAGTTAATGTCTCTTAGTTTAGCTCGATAAAAAAGTTCAAATAGTTTGGCTTGCGCTCCTTTAGCCTTGCCAAAGAAGTGTTCTTTTGCTTCATTAAAGATTCCGCTCTGAGAGAATGGGACGCCTAAGTAGACATACTGGCTCACAATTTCTAGTGGTTCGCCTTCCCAGTTAAACTTAGTGGAGTGACTAATTTTGTTTCCCTTCCGAAAGATCATCACCTTTGTTTTTGATAGGTTGGCTTTCAAGGCATTCGCTTTGAAGAAACTGCTAAGTATGTCTATTTGTCTTTGAAGATCCAGTTCGTTAGAGGCAAGAAGTATAATATCGTCAGCGTATAACAGTATTAGAATTTCAAGGGTGAACATTTGAATTTCTTTAATGCCGCTAGCTTGGAGTATTTCGGTGATTTTATCGATATATATAGTGAACAGTGTTGGCGATAGGGTTTCACCCTGTAATACTCCCCCCGTTACGCTTATCAGGTCTGTATACCCTTCTTTGCATCTAACTTTAGTCTTGGCTAGGTCATAGAGTTCCTTAATCTTTGCTATGTAATAGTCACTCAAACACGCTTCTTTCAACCTGGTCCAGAGTTTATCTCTTTTGATGGAGTCATAGGCTTGGCTGAGATCTACAAACAATGCAAACAGTTTTCCTTTTTTCTTGAGGGCTGGTCTATTAAGTTGTTTGAGGATACATGTGTACAGTGCAAATATATGGTCAGCACAGCTACGACCTTTTCTGTAGGCAGCTTGGTTCTCCGAAATAGTTTCATTCACAAAGCAAAAGGAGTTAAGTCTATCTGACATGATACAGGTATACAGTTTTGTGACTGTGTTGATCAGAGCAATTGGACGGTAGTTACTTGGTAGTTCTGGGTCCCCTTTTTCGAAGATTGGTGCAGTTACAATTTCCCCCCAGCTTCCTGGTATCTGTTCCGTTTTTGCAGCGTTGAGTAATTGAAGCAGGTATTCATAGGTTGTGCCATCTAAACTCTTCCAAACTGCATTTGGTATCCCATCAGCTCCAGGCGATTTATTGTTTCCCAGTTTTGTTGTTGCCTTAAGGAGTTCCATCATGGTTATCTCAGCGTCGAGTGTGTCATGATCACAAGGTAAGGCTATGTTACTAGAGTCCAGGACTTCTGTGACATCGGTTTCTGTAGTTTCAAAGACCATGCGGAAATGGGCATCCCATTGGAATTTAGTGATGTCGTTAGGCCTAAAGCTATGCTTTTTATCTCTTAGCATGTTAATTGCCTTCCAATAGCTCGTTGAATTCTTACTGTGATGGATTTCATTTTGCACCAACTCATAGAAGTCTTTCTTCTTCTTCAAGCACAGTCTACGGTATTCTTTCTTGGCGTTTAGAAAGCTTTCCAGGCAATCCGTAGCGGGACTATCGTGCATCATGTTTTTTCTGTACTTGTGGAGGTAAAAAAGTGCATTGCGTTTGGCGGTGCTGCACTCCTTGTCAAACCATTTAGGGCCATAGTTTTTCCTTATGCTGTTTCTTGTTTGAGTGCTCATTCCAACCTTGTTTGCCGCTAGTAATTTACTGCTGTCATTTTAAAATTTACAAATTCATTTATTTCTTACTCCAAAAGATATAAACGTACAGCTTAAATAACCTAATAACGGGTTTCTTTGAACCTAACTTTTCTGTCTTGACATGGAATAAGCATAGCTGGTATTTTTGAAATCAGCCACAGAAATATAAGTTTTTAAGTTTTTCAGAAATGAATCCAAGTTAACACGTGACTTGCTAAGGATAAATTAGTTATATTACACCTTTTTACACAACACAATTACGTGGAATACAGAATTTCAGATTATATTTTTTATATTTAAGTAGAGTTGTAGGGTTTGTATGCCTTAAAGCCAATATAAATCATAAATATTCATTAGTTTGAATTGACTGAAGTTCATAAAACCAGACTCAACTATTCCATTTCCCTCTCCTATAGTGAAGGAGTCCCACTCGCTAGGCCCCTAACTCGTGGTCATAAGGATGCACCAAAGATTGGGTTTCAATCGACTATCCAATGACGTTTACCGTGCAACACAGCGCCGTAAATGATTAGCATTGGCCAAGGTTTGAAGCTAGGTCTGAGACTGGAAAGTTTGTTCCAGTCCTAACCACTCACCCAAGCACGCGTGCTTCTGAAAGTCAAGATGACAATTTTTATCAAAATCTGTCAGCTTAAGCTTGATTTGTTTTGTCGACTGCATTTTGTAATAGTAAATATTTACTAAATGTAACCCGAATTTTTTATCTTAGATTGCAACTGTTTTTAAACCTAAACTCCAAGGATGTATTGTCTGGATACAAAGTGGAGATAACTGGGCAAGGTGTCCATTTGATTGCATGAATATGAAACTGCTTGGACAACTCGCGCAGCTATCACGACTTTGTATTCAGACAATATTTCTATATGTCAATGTCGCAAGAGAGTTGCATTCACTGAGTGGAGTGCAGACAATGTTGCACTCACAATTTTTAGCTTGAGCAAAATTCGAGTGGAAATAAGTTTGTTTGCAATTATGAGTGTGGAGTTTGAGTGCCTATTATTTAGCCTGCTCTCAAACGAGCTAAATGTGAGTGCACGGTACATACTCAGGTATATTAGGTGGGTTAAATTAAACCAGCTTTATTAAATTTCTGGGTGTACCATACTTGTAATGTAGAAAATAGCCAGCTTGGACCTTCTTAAATAGCGACAGATAATTCGATCTCACATGCGTCTAACGCTCATCTAGTGCAGTCCTGCCTACTGTATAACAGTATAAACAGTTTTACATTGCAGCGTATTAAATAAATTTTAAATCTTTTATGATACGCTCTGCTTTTATCATAAGAGAAGAAAGCGGTTAATAGTAGTCATGCTGTAATTGTAGCCACCCACTCGGCTTGACCAGCATGCCACAACACGAACAATTTATCTTTATGTATAGAAGAAAGAATTGTAGGAAACCCCTACTTCGCTCTGAAAAGTTCCGAGAAAGCGGAAAACTGCGACATCTACTGGGACAGACTATTGCTCAATAGGGCTTGGGAAGCAGGCGTGCTTGGGTGAGCGGTTAGGACTGCAGACTGTAACGAACTTTACAGTCTCAGACCTGGTTTCGATCCTCGGCCACTGCTTATCGTTTACGGCTCGGTGTTGTACGGTAAACGTCACTGGATGGTCGATTGAAACCCAATTTCCTTCGGTGCTCCTTAGTGACCACCACTTACTGTAGGAGCCTACGGAAAGGGACTCATTTACTTTGAAGGAGGGGACGGGGATAATTGAAAGGGTAATTTGACTGAGATTAAAGTGATGCAGTAGCCTCCTATTTCCTCACCAACAGTGACTGGTTTAGTCTGGTTGTATAAACTTCAGTTAAATCGACGTAATAAAAAAATTATTATTAATAGGGTCTAGGAATTTTTCAATGACTAGGTTTGAAGATTAAGGGGCCCACGATAAGCCAAAGGGCCCCAAGCTTCCGGTTACTTAATGTATAAAGAATTGTAGTCCCGTCCGGCCCTTTGGGCATTGCAAAAATTGTTTATCATCACACAACGGACATCTAAACACCCTGCTTGTATGTTGGGGCGTACTATTCAAACTCGAGGTTCTTACCCCCGTGTACAATCAGAGACCCCGGGTATTAATAGTGCGGGAAAGCTATGGTAAAGACCCGCGTATTAATAGTGCGGGAAAGCTATGGTAAAGACCCGCGTTTTAATTTTAAAAATTTTATGACGTCATTTATGGACGACCCCATTGCAGTTGAACTGTTGTTAGTATGCTCAGTTGCAAAAAGCTGATAATTATTAGCAAACATAATTTTAACACTACATTTACTCCATGTCATAATTTATCTGTTTTCACGAAAGTATGGAAGAGGGGACCCTGCTTTCACTATTTTTTTCCACTGTTATTCCCACTGAATTGTCTTGACTTTTTATTTCAAGAAAATTTTGAAAATGCAAATTCGAATAAAATGGAGATGGGCCATTTTGCACCCAAACGACTGTACTAGCAGCAGTTACTAGCCACAGTAGATGACGTTATGATACAATTCGTTTGATACACAATAATTACACAATATTTAAAGTTTTGGCGGCAAAATCAAAAATTTCAATATTAAATTTTTGGATTTATTGAGAATATAAAAATATCTGTAAGTAAATCGTCACAGCTAACCCGTTGACGGCTTCTTCCCTTTAATTTACAACCTGTTAATTGACAACTAAAATTTGGCGGCAAATTCAAACTGTTTAATTTCTCTGTTAAGAAATTATATACATTATTGGAAATATAGAAATTATTACTTTTGTTGATGAACATATTGTTATTCACATCGTAGTAACTGTTGCCTAATAAATATTTCTTTCTTTGTACGAAATCCTAAACCCAGCTCTGTTAAAATAACATTTATTGCTTGATTACTGTTAATGCTAATTTTTCAGTTATGGCTTCACCTCGAGGTTTGTTGTAATCAGGGTTACTGCTTCATACACCCCAATACCCGGCCTCAATTAGAAACACTTCCTACATTAAATAATGATAACAAGCATAGTAATAGTATTTATTATCTTACCTACGATAGTAATTACTTTTCCGAAATTTTCACTTGATTTTTCTGCTGTCAATGATGGAGTGGAAGTATGGATGGAAACCTCAAAAACATTGTTGGATGCTATGTAAGGTCCTTACATAAATGGCGTTTCCATTTTTACCATTACATAAACATTAACATTGCATTAATAACATTAGGTGGGGCATGCTGGACATCGTTTGTGTCCTGCCCTTGTTCATGACGAGCAGCTGACTGTTGATTTTAATGGCTAAGTTTGACTACGTGTGCAATCATCTACGCTGTGTAGTAGATTGGCAATGATTTAGCAATAGGCTATAAAATGCGAGTATGTTTACGTTTACGAATACTTTACTTTTGCGGGAATACTGAAGCTGTGCAAAATGCAGAAAGCAACTTCTCAATAGTTCTTAGTCTCATAATTTAGATTCTATTTTTTTTGCTAGTTTTTTGTAAGTTTGATTTGTGAAAGACTAAAAATATAAAATAATTCGACGTGTTACGCTTTTCGTTGCGGCTAATGTTTAAAGGTGGATAAAAATTCTACACGGCACTCAAATTCAATTTAAATGTTTTTACAACTTTTATTATTTTTCAAATTATGAACTACGTTGACAGCAAAGTAACAGTATAATTATCAGCCGTCTCAATCGGCCTATTATAGAACTTAGCGAACATTACTGATCCAGATTTCCATCCTGCTTTAAAAAAAATTTGATCTGTAGTCACGCCTTTGTTATAGGCCTTTGAAACCGAAGCGTGCCTAAAACTTTGACCTTTATATATAGATATGTCAATCCCTGCTAACTCCAAACCTTGTTTCAACCATCTACTCACTGTTTGGGTAGTTACAGGGTTGTGAGGTTTTTCTAAGCTTAAAAATAATTCATCAGAAGTTCTATATAACCGAGTTCTATTAATGTACACTTTAATACAATCCAGTAAACATAATTTTGGCTCATTTACATAATTTTTATATCTCCAAATAGGATGTTTATCTCCTATCTTATATGTTTTCTGATTCAATGTTATTTTGATAATCACAGAGTCCCCTTCAAATTTAATGTTACTTAACTTTAGCGAATAAATAGTTTGAACTCGCTGAGCCGTGACCAATGCTAATAAACACACTAGCTTAATTGACAAAGTTTTAATCGTTAACTCCTGATTACCCTCCCATGACTTAAATAATCGTAAAATAACATCTGCATCCCATATACTATTGTATCGAGGAGCCAGAGGTCGCAACTTGCCTACGCCTTTAACAAATTGAGTCACCACAGGGTGATCTCCAATACAATAACCTTCAATAGTTGGTAATATTAACGACAATGCCGATCTACAAGTGTTAATAATACTGTAACCAATATTACTGTTATACATATTTGTAAGAAAATCTATAACATTTTTAATTGTAGGTTTATAAATTAATACTCTATTAGTCTTACAAAATTCTAACCACCTTCTTAAGTAACTTTCATACTGTAACTGTGTTGCTTTGGAACACGATGACATCAAGACCAATACACTATCTCTGGTGTAGCCTTGTTCTCTGAATGCTTCCCCGATAATACTGCTACCGACAATCTAAGTGAATTACACAATGGATGATTATAATTAAACACCAAAGATTTTAATAAAGTCTTTTGTGGGCCAACAACAATTATTTTTGAAATACATAACTTTATAAACTTTGGAAACCAAGGTTGGGTAGGCCAGTATGTATCTATCACTATACCCTCAGCTCTTTCAGTTTTTATTTTCCTGAGAACCCTTGCTATCACAAATAACGGAGGAAAACAGTAAAATTTTAACTTTGACCAATTTAAAGTGAATGCGTCAACGCATACTGATCCAGGGTCTGGCCTCCGTGATACATATCTCTGACACTGCGCATTTAAATAAGAGGCAAACAAGTCAATTGTAGGTACGAAGGGATACAAATTAATTAATATTTGTTAATATATTTGGACAATTAACATCCATTCATGTTCATCATGCTCAGTTTGAGATAACGAATCAGCAATAGTATTTTCTGCACTAGGAATTTACGATGCCACAATCCAATTTTGTTGAACTTCAGCCCACTTAAATATTTGTTTTACCTCAGAATGTAATACATCCAAATAACATCCTCCAAATTTATGGATATAAGCTATCACCACTTGATTATCTATTCGAAGTAGAATGTTTGTCTGTTTGAGTAACTCTGTCCAAGACAACAAAACATACTTAACCGCTAACATTTCTAATTCATTTATATGGAGATTCGATTCGAGTGTCGTCCAATGTCCTTTAACCTCTAAACCGTTCTAGTGGCCACCCCAACCTGACAACGAGGCATCCGTCTCTATCTCGCAGTCAAAACTATCTGCTCTAAGCTTATTTTTGGCGCATTGAATATTCTTTATCCACCAGTTTATGTCCTCTTTTGCAGTGACTGAAAGAGGTACCATATTTGACCAATAACTACTGAACTCTACTAATGCCTTTTGCTTTTCCTTTTCTAACTGTCTGGTATAAAGCAAACTAAACGGCACCGCTGGCGTAGCAGCAATCAAGTTACCTATAAATTCATCTAATCTATCAATTTTAAATATACTTTTATTAAGCATCTCTTGACATAAATTAAGTATTTTATTTTTCTTACTAACTGGTAGCTCAGTAGTCATATTTAATGAGTTAAAGATGAACCCGAGGTATTTCACTTCTCTTGACGGCGTCAGCGCTGACCGATTATAATTAATCAAAAAACCTAAATTTTCTAATAAATTAACTGTGGCTTTGACAGTAGCGCCGCAGCCGACTTCTGTCTCGCTAGTTATAAATAAATCATCAAGTAAATGTCAAAAATATGCAAATCTTGTCTCAATTTTGACACTACTGGTTTCATCAGTTCTGTAAACACTCGTGGGGCAGTAGATAGACCAAACGGCATAACGACAAACTCGTACAACTGATTATTCCATCTAAATCTTAAGTACTTTCTACTGTCAGCATGAATTGATATCAAATGATAGGCATCTCTTAAATCGACTGTAGCCATAAACGAATTACGTTTTAAAATGTTACACACTGTTCTGTATTCCTCTAACTTAAAATGTTCCGGATCAAGGAATTTATTTAACTCCTTCAAATTTAATATTAACCTAAAACTGCCATCTGCTTTCGGTACTGTAAATATTTTGGACACAAACTGATTTGGGTGATTGTCTACTAAGCTTATGGCTCCTATATTTAGTAATTTGTCAATACATACTTTTATTCTTAAGTCCTCGGATTTTGAAAATTTCGATACACCCTTGTTTATCTGGTATGGTTTTTGTATACATGGAATTTGATACCCTTTTACAACATTTAACACACTGACATCATCCGTTATACTTTCCCATATTTAAATGTATTTAACTAATTGCGCAGCGTACAAACTTACATTATTTATTTGTTTGGGGGTCGCGGAAACTCCTTCTCTCGACGGGTGTATGTTGTTTGGGGGTAATTCGTCCGCCGCTTGTTGAAGTTGCCCCAAAAGTTTAAAGACCTCCCTTGATTTTGAAATCGGGACTATGTAGACGCCCCTCTCCCATACGGGTTATAGCGCTGATTTCTGTAGCCTGGAGTCTTGACAACCGTTTGACGTGTGATTCGGAAAGTACTACGAGACGCTCGCAAAAATTGATCCAAATTGTCCCCAAACAGGAAACTAGTAACAGGAATTTTAGAGGAGCAGATACTAGCTGCTGTCGGCTCTAATACTCGGCGAATATTCGCACGTCGGCGAGAGTTTATGTCTTGCACCAAAACCTCTTAGACAAGAGGCTGAATTCATTATAGTTGTAAAAATATTTTTCTTCTTCTTGTTAGTCCACTTCCTTCCCATATTTGCCAAAGGAATAACTTTCTCCAGCAATCTGGCTTGTGCTACCATTGACATTCCTACCATTTGCTGTAAGCTCTGAAATTTTCCATCCGTAGTTCTAACTGGCGCTGTAAGTTGACTCCATATCTCGGGATTTAACCTTGGAGCTCCTAGTAGAGGCGCATTTTCTGGTACTTTGTAAAGTTCCTTTAGGCTTGTGAGCTTGTCTTTGCTGACTTCAATGGCAGGAATGCGTTTAAAAGAATCTGATATTTTTTGTGGCAATGGCTTTCCATATTTCGGAGCCTTGTTTGTCGAATACAAAATTATTTGTAAAGCTTCATCAACCTCGTCTTGGTCTTCATTGTTTACGTCACGTAAACCGTCTTCCTCTGAATTTCCTATTAGGTCCTGCACCAAGTTTTCAGTGGTAAAAGGGGAAGGTTGAATGTCTTCACCTTCAGAACATACATACTCCTCCTCCTCATACGTTTAGCGATATCGGCCAGGAGATTTCAGGATTGCTATTTGATCTGTGAGAGTGCGCACAGCTGCAGTCATCTGCATCATGACATCTGGTACTCGATCCAGATTGGCCAGCTTATCCGCAATTGCTCTATAATTGGGCGGAGTTGTCAAAGGAGGGATCGGCCGTGAAGAAGAACTATTCTTCCGCCCCTTGGGATTTGTGACTGCTTCCGTACCGGCAATATCAGGACTCTAGTACAGCAAATCACAATACAGATAAGTACGAGCCATATACAACCACGTAGGTACATGTTATGCTCTATCTTGGACATGCATTGGAAGTGCCATGCTCAGATCTTATATTTGGAATTAAATTACTAATATAAAGTTTTTTCTTTAATATTACCCACGTAACACAATCCACTTTTTTTTAAATAATAATAATTATTATTATATTATGACCATACACGAAGTGGCTGATACGAGGTTCTTTTTGATGTACGATCAAATTTCAAAATTAAATATCTCTTGGATGTAACCATTTATTTAGGAAATGAGAGATTGAACCAAAACCCTGAAATTGTAATAATTAACTTAGTTTACGATTGAACTTACCTATTTGGACTCAAAACCGGAGCGGATCCCGTATTTTTCATCTCTAAAAAACTTTTTGAGCGAGAGCGTTCCAAGGACAACCTGCTGCTTCGTGAAAAGTTAAAAAACTAAACTCAAAGTGGATGTGGAAGTGGGGTGCAGGAGAGTTAGCAGGAGAATGATTTTTGGTTTGATGATGCAAAGTTGGTTTGGGGACCAACTTCGTCTTTGAAGTTCTGCCTTCGATGAAAAGGCAATACATTGAGTTAAAACTATATTTCTTCTACCAGAGGATTGGAGGTAACGAAATATAATTCCAGTCAAGTTTCAATCTACAAGTAAGTATCAGTTAACTATAAATTATGATGAATATTTTGATGACGCTTTTGTGTATATACACATACACTTAAGGCGAAGGCAGGGACAGTGGAGCAAACAGGTGGTAAATTATATGCCTTGCGTTAGTTTTGTCTTCGAATGTATACACACCTTCCGAATCCAAAATTGTTTGTCTTTCCTTTCGTTTCCTTTTTGTCCATCCAGTTTCGTCCGGTACAGCACATGCCGATGTCAGGGTGCTAGAGATAGTACTGGTACCATAGCACCAGCCAATTGGATTTTCAACGCTCATGCTCTTACAGAACATACGCATAATAACTTCTTTACTCGATTGTTTTATTCCCATCTTTTCTTATTCCCTATAGTAGATCTACGTATATGTTGCACAAAAGGAATTTGCCTTTTGATTGATCTTGAATTTCTTGAAGTTTTTGGAAATCGTGAAATCATGAGCGTCATCAAAATATTCATCATAATAGAGAATGAATCTGATTCTGAGCCTGATTCTCATCGCATAGGGCTATTGCTATACCAGTATAAATAGCAAGTAAATTTTGAGAATTGATGCAAATCTGCATGACACACCAGACACAGCACAGTAGTAATAGAGGTAGTTATACGTATATGCATATTACTCCGAAATTAGAATTGAGTGTCATATCTTGTATGAAATTTTTGAGATTATATCGATCACTCGTATTGTACGATAATACTTCAGTAGCCCACAGACTGAGTTTTTTCATATTCTTCCACTTCAATTCAAATTCAAAATCTTTCCAAAGCTAGTCCTATATATGTCCGCAGACTCGTGTCGTAGATCTAAGGTACTCCTCAAAGAATTTCACACTCTGCTTACACCTGAATTTCTTAATGTTATATTTTTTCATTGCGTGGGCTAGGTTTAGGTTTATATTAAACATTATTACATGATAAATACAATTAGCACTGAGACTGAGTGTCTCTGCTGGATTGGGACTTTTAAATTATATAAATGCATGTATCATAATTCTTTGTAGTAGTACTACATAATTAAAATAATTAAATGTATTATCGCATTGAAAATGACATGTCGAACATCCAAATGTTGGTTTCAGGCAGGCAGGATGTAAAAAATAGAGATATTATTGCGTATCATTGAGCATCAATACTTAAATCTCGAAACTGAATTCCCAATATGCTATACCATTTAAAATTTTATTACAAAATTCAAAATAAATTCATTCTGGTTACGGAATTAATGAGGGAGCTTGGAAAGTTAACGCTATGCAAAAGTCTATTTTGACCCGTATATCCCCTTCCCCGTTTCTGGCATGTGCACACATGGTCGTTAAATTATGAAACGTAATGTTAAAGACATCAATTTACGCAATGGTTGTGGAGATGACAATGGGGGTGGGTAGGTTTTAAAAATTAAGAATTTTGAAGAAGCTTGTGATAGCCCCCTAGTATTTAAAATGGATTAAATCATATTCAAAGTTGGCGCTTCATCGTTCGGCGGACATTGCGTTGTGCATTGCGGAATGAATAATTACTGCACTGTATTTAAAGAAAAAGAAGTGTCAAGTCTAGTGAGCCGTAAGTCCGTGAGCCTGCCAGCCAGAGGAACATTGTTTGGGCGTAATTATTGCAAGTAAACGGATGGCCGTTAGCCAGTATTGGTCAACCTTCACTCGGACGGGAAATGCCGGTTGACGGCTATCCATCCATGATTGACGGTTTGGATTCCAAACCGTCAATCACTCCAAACTTTGGATTGAACCGTTGAACTGATCCACTAACTCACTAGTCCAGACTCAGTTCAGACTTTGAAAGTCAGTTGTTGGTTCTTTTGGCATCTGTTGGTCTTCCCAAATTCGCATTCGAAACCCAATTCACAATTTCAATTTTAAGTAAAAGGGATTGTAATCAAGTGGCCTTACCTAATTATTATTTCATTAAATTTTTTAAGTGCTAAATTCGAAATTAATTAATTTTGTTTCTGCAAGTCGACCTGAGCAACCATTATAAGTGTTGACGGTAGGTTAATTTTTAATTATTTTGCTCGAATGAACATATACCGTGGTTAGTATGTTCTTGACCAATTCAAATAATTAGCCTTTTATAAAATTAATTAATCAGTACTAAGTGGGATTGATTGTAACAAAAAAAAGTGCATGTTTCTTTTACTTTTATATATTATACATGTATTTTAGATGCCAGCAAAAGGACAACAGAGTCGTGGACAAAGGAGGAATATTTCAGAAGTTGCAAGTATTTTAAGTCGAGAACCACCTGGTGTCTATCGTTTCGCAAAAATTGGTCTTGCACTTCGTGAGAGTTTGGCGGAGCTTAGTTCCATGAAGAAGATCACGCCATTTCTGGAGGCTCATATTTTTAAAGAGTTTGATTACACAATGACGGAAAGGATGAGTCGGATCAGGGAGTTCAGAGATGTTCCCACGGTTCAGTTTGAAGCGGAGGGGGTCTCAAAGCATAGTCTTGTGGATGGAGGTTGGGAGATTCATTTTGAAGACGTTACTGTTCACTCTGGTGAAATCTACCTCGAAATCAAGAGCTTCCAACTTTTGGCTGATACATTTTCAGATCGATCGTTGGAAAAATCTAAAAATATCAAGTTTCAGCTCAAGCATTGAAAAGTATTAACTTGGAGGCAAGTGCTTGCACAAGTTTTGAGCGTAAAGTTGAATCTAATCATATATCTAATAATCTGTTCATTTCATTTTCATTTGTCATATAATTTATATTTGCATATTGCATTACTATATTTGTTAGCATTGAAAGCTAGTTAATAGTTTTCATAGCCACCTCTCATATATTATTTCATAAGCTTCGAGTTCTCATAAAATTTTAACACTGACTGTACTATGATAATGATACTTCATACCTACTATGTACTATCTAATCGTAAGTAACTAAATTCATTATTGTGAAATCCTGTAAATCGTGCTAAAACTTTCCAAGTCAAAGTGGAATGTCAACAACGCCGGAACAAACGACTAATAGGTAACTTCATAAGCTATTGGAAAGCCCAGAACAGGTAGGTAACCGAATTGCATCAAAATGAGTTGTAATATGTAATAAGTAAGTGCAAGTTTGTCTATGCAAATTTTAGTGATGAAAGATTCCCGGGTATGGATATACGGGCATTTCGGGTAATTTCGGGGAATCGCGATTTTCTTGGGTATTTATGGACGAATTTTGGTGAACTTTTTTTTAATCAACGCGCAATAGGCAGATCTCTAGTCGTTTTTTTGGAAATTTTAAAATTTCAAAATTTCAAAAATGGAAAGTTTTTTAAAAAAACTTTATATGTTTGAGCCTACACAATAAGATTAAAACGACATATATATGCACATAACTCAATTGTTTATAGTGTAGTTTTTGACAGCCTTTCTTATAGATGCTTTGTTTTAAAAATACATAGCGGAATTAAACAGAAAACTTGCAGTATCCATGCCAACTAAAGAAAAAAGGTAAAACCAATGCCATAAAAATGGATACAACTCACACACTAATAATAATTCTAGCAAAGTACAAACAAAACCCAATGTAGAATGTTTTTCTCTACAACATATGGGAATTTTATTAAAATGGGAAAAGAAAACAATTCACACAGAATTAAAAACGAAAATATTTTTCAAATATCTAAAATGATTGCTGCCTTAAACATTGTATAAAATCATCCATTACAATAACTTCAATTTTAAAAATAGCCTAAATGCGACAAATGTTTTAAAATATTTAAATGATGGGAATCTGTGTAAGGAAGTTTACACTGCACTTCCTACAGCATGCCTGTTAAAATAGACCGATTATTGTAGTTAACAGTCATTATCAAAATACCAAATTGTTTTTAAATTAGAAGATTTAACGTTAAAACTTCGATTTGCTTACCTTTTTATAAATTTGAAATAATTTTGTAAAGTACAACACATGCGAACCGAAAAAAAAACGTCAGCAATCCCACAAGTATTTCAACAGCCCTTCTATAATATGCCATTAAAATAATTATATATATTTCATTATACAATGAAATCAAAGCAATGTAATCTTACACAGGAATGTCAACGTAATATTCCACTTCGTCACTTATTTCCATAGTAAATTTAAAGCAAGTGGGCATAAGTGTTATCAACACCAATATCGGTATCCATCGGAACGCATCCATATCAAAAACGTCAAAAATGTAGTGTTAAACAATGTTAGACCGATTTTGGCGCCTATGATGAAACGTTCTAAACAAAATTAAATTTGTTTGTTAAGCAATATTGTGTAAAAGTATTACGTTTTTCAAATAAAATCAATTAATCACAAACTTACTTGGCAACAAATTTGACAAAAGAAACCAGAGTTCGAGTTAAATAAATCACGACAACTAGTATTAAAATAATAACAGCCAACCGAAGAGCTTTTCTGAAAACAAATTTCAAGTAAATGTCATCTAAATGCAATTCAAAATATTTAAAAAATATTTATAACACGATTTAAGTACTTACAGTAAAATATGCTCAAACTTGTAGACGTTTTGAGAAAACCGAGAAACCGAATTCCCAGTTTATTTTACCCCACTGACAGTGTTTTTCCCTACGGCTGATACTTTTTTTATAATTGTATTTGTTGTGTTAACGACTTTATTAACAACAGAACTTACTTTAGAATGTTGAGGCCTAGAGTGGTCTACAATTACAACCTTAGGTTTTGGCTTGATATTATCTGTTATTCTAGAAAAGCCTAGAAACCGTAATGAACATATGAACCCCAAGAATAGGAGCGAATGGAATAATAACTTCATTATAACTGAAAATATAACTCATGACCGTGTCTTTATATACTCCACGCTTGGTATTGATAGAATTAAAATAGATAGGTTTGATTAACGGATACGTATGATAAACAGTTAATAATAAACTTTAAGATGTTGAAGTCAACAAAATAATTTGGACGAATGTGCTTTTGTTTGCCTTTCTGTAAAACTGTATCGACTCGTATCCGTTATGTAAACAAGCTTTCTATTTAGAATTTCCCAAAAATAGGTATGCATCGCTAAGTGTTAATCTGAATTTATTATCAATCTGTCAACATTACAGCAAAAATAAATACAAAAATCACGTGTCAGCAGTCAAATTTTTGTAATCGAAATCCCTATTTAAAGTAATAGTCAGAACTCATTTTAATCAGTTTAAATTTCTTTATAAAGAGTATCCGCTGTAATTGTAATTTTAAGAATTAGCTACAGATTTTGTTTCTACTATATGGAAAAACGTTCCATGCAGTGCGTTAACCCCTACAATTTAAAAGGCCATAAAAAAGCAGTTAGGAAAAATAAATTAGACGCAGCAATTGTCGAGCAGTCCGCGAGACTTATTCCTAACCTTACGCTTGCTATTGATTCAGTAGTTTGTTCACCATGTTTTTTTAAAATACAAAAAGATTTAAAAGCTCGGGAATTGGAGTTAGCTCGGGGGCAGTCACCACCACAACATAATGTACCTGTGCTGGATGTTATTATACCAAGTAAGTGTATTTATTGATAACTGAGTTTTACTTGTAATCTTAAATTTGAAATTAGGAAACAACTAATTTATTTAACTTAAACTTTCAGGACCTGGTCCATCAGGTATCCCCACAGGATCTACTTTGCTATCCTTAGTCGCTCCTGGGTTCTCTGGTAGTGCAGGTTCGGAGCAAGCAGGTGATAGCAGACTTATGCAGCCGCCACCAAGTAAATGTTCTTCGTTTATTCTTTGTTTTTGTTTTATGTAGTATTTTTGATGCTGTATTTAATGAGATAAATTGTTTGGTAAATGTAGCGACAAAGGTATTTATTGCTCGAAAGAGTTATAAGTCTAGAAGACCAGATACAGCAGTCCCCTCTACTTCAACTGCATCGAGTATACCAGATACTGATTTCAAGCTGGATGAATTGAGCGATGTTGAAGCTAGCTTTGAAAGGAGCTCCCGAATTGCAAGCAGTGTCGCCTATTCTGATGTAGCAATGGAAGATCTAAACGCATCACTAGAACCTTTTAACGTAACTCCAGTACGAAAGTCTCATCTTCACCATCCTTCTAAAATGGTAGCTAAGTTTTTACAAACGCGTGACATTATAAAGCATAAGTTTGAGAGAGTCGTAAAAACTGAAGCACCGTTGTCCCCAAAACGAGCCTGTATTGCATGTGAAAAATTGACAAATGATTTAGCTGTAAAATTTAATTCATGTTGTACTGTAAAAGAGAAGTTTCAAAACCTTGAAGGAAGTTGTCACCCGATTTGGGTGTACAATTAGCCAAGCGAGACGAGCTTCCGCATTTAAAATGAAGTTTGGAGCGTTTTATTACCCCCCACGGTATTTATCTGGTCATCGGTTGAAGCCTGAGATTAATAAAGACGTTATTGCATTCTATTTAAGTGAGCAGAATGGAAAAATTCTGGCTAGACAGAAGGAAACAATACTTGTTCGGAACGGAAAAGGAAAAGGAGCGTGTCGCGAAACATCTTTTATGGACAACTTTAAGCGAAATGTTCATTGAATTTACCATTCAATTCCCTTAACATGTAGTTCACTTAACTAAGTTTTCTTTGTTACGACCCAAGCAATGTGTTTGGCCAGGTGGATTTGCCATATGGACTTTGCTCAGCATTACGCTTTTGTTAACTAAAATGAAGTTCAATCTGCTCACTGGAATAAACAGCACGCTACAGTGCATTTCTTTGTTCTTAGATGGTTTAGCGACGAAAAACAAACATTAATGCGTAAAAGTTACGTTGTTATTAGTGACTACCTTGTACATAATTCTATATCCTTTCACGTGTTCAGAAAGATAGCGATGGCACGAATTACGATTGACCTTCCCGAACTAGGCAAAATGTATTACGTGTCTGACGGCAGTGCTCGACAATACAAAAACTAAAAACTTTTCCAATTTGATGCATCACGAAGATGATGTTAATATCTAAGCAGAGTGGCATTTTACTGCTACTGCACATGGAAAATCTACATGCGATGGAATATCTGCAGTTATTAAGCGCGAGACTCGTTTGCAAAGTCTCAAGCCCGGCAATGTAATAAAAGATGCTAATCAAATGTACGATTTTTGTAGATCCAAATGGGGACCATCCAGCTCACTTGAGCCAATTTTGGTTAAATCAGAACAAGGTATTTTAGAATTTTCTGCACAGGCACAAAGATTCAAATCATCAATTACCGTTTCAGGAATACAAAGATGTCATTCTTTCATTCCAGTTTCAAGCACTGAAATGAGAATTAAAAGATTTTCTAATTCGGCAGAATTTGAAACTTTCAAATTTCGTAACCTTCCCAATGAGGTGGCTGATGTTCCGAATTTTTCCATTGGCAAGTACTCTGCAGTTTTGATCGACAGTGTGTATGAACTTGGTGTTATTGTTAAAGTAAACACATTCTCTCAAGAATTAAAGTTGAGTATGATGCAAAAAGTTGGCAAAAGAAATCATTTGTTTTGGCCTTTAATTACAAATGTAAAAAAAATCCCTTTTCGTCATTTCTTAAAACAATTAAAAATTCCATCTATGACTTCCTCAACGAGAATGACATACAAGCTGGATAACGAGGAGTACGGTTACCATCTCTTGTTAAGCAAAAACTTGAAGAATTAAGTTATGACATATTAATTTTAAATGAATCTTAATAATGAATATTGTGATAAATATTAAATAATAAAAATAGTTTGCTTTTAATTGTAGGAATGGACTGTTTTAGGCAAAGAATTGAGAAGCAGCAGTTACAGTCCGATTTTTGAACTTTCTTACATGTTTTTAAATGTTAGTACTTTTATATATTACTTATAAACCAGCATATCCTGCAGTTTCTTAAGAAATTTTGAATTTTTAAAATTTGTTTTTAATTCTGTTCAAATTGTTTTCTTTTCCCATTTTAATAAAATTCACATATGTTGTAGAGAAAAACATTCTACATTGGGCCTTGTTTGTACTTTGCTAGAATTATTATTAGTGTGTGAGTTGTATGCATTTTTATGGCATTAGTTTTACCTTTTTTCTTTAGTTGGCATGGATGCTGCAAGTTTTCTGTGTAATTCTGCTATGTATTTTTAAAACAAAGCATCTATAAGAAAGACCGTCAAAAACTACACTATAAACAATTGAGTTATGTGCATATATGTCGTTTTAATCTTTTTGTGTAGGCTCAAACATATAAAGTTTTTTTCAAAAATTTTTCATTTTTGAAATTTTGAAAAAAGCTTTATATGTTTGAGCCTACACAAAAAGATTAAAACTTTTAAAATTTTAAAATTTCCAAAAAAACGACTGGAGATCTGCCTATTGCGCTAAAAAAAAGTTCACCAAAATCCGTCCATAAATACCCAAGAAAATCGCGATTCCCCGAAATTACCCGAAATGCCCGTATAGCCATACCCGGGAATCTTTCATCACTAAAATTTGCATAGACAAACTAGCACTTACTTATTACATATTACAACTCATTTTGATGCAATTCGGTTACCTACTTGTTCTGGGCTTTCCAATAGCTTATGAAGTTACCCTAATCGGTGTGTTAAAGTTAGTCTTTTATAAGTTTAAGCTTCTATATTGATGACAGGTATTCGTCTGAAAGTTTTGTGAATCATGTTTACCTTTAAGTTCATTGTTTATGAATTGTTTTTGTTAGCGCTAGCGATTAAGTGTTAGCGCTAGTGATATTGCGTATTATTACATACTCCTTTTCCATAATTTCATCATTTGTAATGCTTAAATTGTATCATTAATTGAAATAGTTGTCATAAGTAACTGCGTTATTTTATTTCGCAGTCAAGTGTCAACACTCTCATTATTTTATAATTTATATTTCATATTTCATTATGTTTTGTGTATCAATGTAATTGTAAGATTTAGTACGATAAGATAATAATCGTGATTAGTGCTTTTACACTGCTTTGGAGCAATATGTACATAGTCTGTTCGATTGTTTTAATACTTGTCAGTTCAAACACGATGAAATGAAACTCAAACACCACACTATTGTGTGAACAAAATTTGCATTAGTTTCTAATCTATATTTATTACTTAAAAAAATCATGTTTTGAAATGTTGATTACTCTCATTTTAAACGAAAGGGAGCGATGTAATCTGAAATGGTAGTAATTTATTTAACCTGTATTCCCAACTATGTAACGATGTGCATGTAACTTCTTATACTGTTTTATTTGTTATAGTTTATAATCATGAATATTATTGTTAAATGTTGCAATGACGATTTAGAATCTTGTTTCAACCGGTTAGCCTGTGTACCTAGTTCGTCTAATATTCTTACCATGACCACAATGTTATGGAATAATCAAGGTCTATTAAATAATAAAATGAACAATTAATGTATGTTTTTTATAAACTTTATACCGTACATAACTAAAAACCATCTTTATATGCACTATGGCTCGACTTATTTATTGTTAAGTAGTTACCAATTTGATAGTTTTCATAGATACTGTTAACATATCTGCAAACACCTGCATAATATCTACTAAATACTAAATAGAAATAATTGGTCCCAGGGTAAAGATTGTTTGCATATTGCAGCACATAAGTTATACTTTTGAATTAGTTTTATTTTCAAATATGAATGTGAACTGAACAAAACTCAATAATATAGGACAATAATAATTTGATCTATTGTAAATTATTTAACTTTTAGTTACATTTAGCTTCAAAAATTCTTCACCTGCCAGCACTAGAAGCAAAACTTAACAATATGAAGGTTTATCTAAAGTGTTAAGTCAAGAATTCGATGGTTAAATATTAAATACGTGGACCCTACAAGTTTCTGCTGGTGGATGTATAACTTTGTGTCTTCTGCTGGTACTATACTGGGTCTGACTCGGATTCTGGGACTGTTGAAGAAGTTCAACTTCAACATTTTTTGGAATTGATTTTTAATGCTTAATGCACACATAGCCGGGAAGAAAGTGATGGAGAATAAAACATGGTGGGATTAGGATGAGACGAGTATAGTTCTTATTTACTATAAAAATGATCTAAAAGAGTCATAAAAGTAGTATTGTATATAATATTGTAATGTATTATATTATTATCCCTGGTCCCGGAGTCTGAAGTTATAAGGAAACTAGAGTTTTTGGAGTTTAGCGGAGTGTGTAAACTATTACTTTCTGATAGACTTGAAGTTTTCTTCACACACTCCACTTTGACATCTACTTTTTGAAAGTCAAGAACCGCAACTTTATGGAAAGAAGGGGAAGCTCTATTATTTTCTTTTCCTCATCATTATGAGATTTTATTTGCGCATTTAACAATGCTTTCAGAAGGAAGGACTTCTTAAAGTAAAAGGCCGCTCAATGAACAAAAGAATGGAAATTGTTGCCAATAATATTATTAGTTTATTTCCCCCACTACGAACTACGAACCTTCATCAGCCTTTCTCGGTCATTATGAGGCATACATATACGTTTTTGATACGTACTTCCTTACGTTGCATACCAATCATAATCATTGTGGACGTAACCAAACGCGAAACGTGTGAAATATCTATTCGATTTTGACCTTCTCAAAGGTGCACATTTTCATTTATATGTGGACTTGTGAAAAAGTACAAAAGTGCTTTTGAAAAGGACAAAAACTTTAGATTAAAATGTTATAAAATGGTTTTGTTGCATAATTGACAATTTAATTATTTGCAGTCCAAATAATTAAAATAGTTTCATTTTAACAAGGTACTTTAACACAATTAAACAACCAACTAAAAACCCTATATGTACTTTGAGTCGGATGTTACCATTGGGGCCCACATAAGTTATAATGAGATTTAAGCTAATCTTGTCATTGTTGAGGGTGCTCTAGTGGCCTAATGGTACCAGCAAGGCGCAGCATTTACAAGGTTTTCTGCCGGGCTACGAATGTATAATTTTGTCGTGGGTTCGATTCCCTTTGAACTGGCCTCGGATCTCTTTTTCGTGAGAAAGTTGATCTTAAATGCTGCACTCTCCACACATATGGCGAAATGGCGACCAATATCATCAAAGTCTTACTCGGCTCTGCGTTAGTGCGGGGTAAGTTAGTCATAAAACTTTTCATTCATTATGCGAGCTTAGTCTTGTAGCTCACTTTAGAATGGTAACTCAGATATCTTTGATGGTGTTGTGAAATTAGTTTTATAACACGTTATATTACAAATATTTTTAATTTTAGTATTGGCCAACACTAAGAAATATTAAGTAAGTAGTAGGTACGTGCAGTTATATATTGAGGGTGTTTTAAAATTGCTATAATAACTATACTATAGGTAAATCCCCTAGGTGAATAATTTGTAATTTGTAACAACGTAACCTGCTGTTCATACACCCGCACAGTCCACACCATCCATGTCGTCATCACTGTCAAGGTTTCAATTTCAAGCTTTTTGTGTTAGCCTGACAGAAAAATAATCTCTACATTAGGAAAAGCACATAATAACGTAAAAAAGACTATCCGGGGCATTGAGTCACTCAATGTAAACCCATACTATACCTAGCGTTCGTTGCGCTTTCCTATAAACTGAACTGCGAAAGCGAAAAATTTCTTGGCTGTGATAGATTAACTTTTTCCTTTTTCTCACAATCAACTTCATAGAATTTCATAAGCTTATTACAATAGTGCTTCCCCAGATTTTTTCCATCTTTTTCTCTCTCTCTCTCTCTTTGTATTCCAAATGACATATTACATATTTTTTGTCATTGCTATTATATTCTATTAGTATAGAAGCTACACAGACTTAGTCAGTCTCAGTCAACCAAAGGAAAGTCAAAGCTCATAGCAGTCTTATTAGTCTTTTTATTTTATTTTAGCAAAGATCATGGGATTGAAATATAGGTTTTTATTTTTTCTGAACTTTTTTCCTGTTTTACTTTATATTAAATATAATAGATGGATGAAAATTGAAATGGACTGGAAATTAAATCATTTTTTCTTTCTTTAGTAGAATCTACGATTATGTAAAAGAATATTTTTATTATAGTCATAATATATAGCTTAGGGAAATGAAGTTATCGGAACGTCCTCAACGAGTATCCATTTTGGGAGCAGACCGTGAGTGACGAGTGGTCAGCACTAAAACAAAAATGGTATTCTCCCTCGCCTCGGAGAGCGGGTGGGAGGCCATCCCTGAGTTTACCTTACCTCCTCATGTCATCGCTTGGGGATTTTTCTCCGAATTTATTGATGAATTTATGCTTTCATATTTTTCCACCCATAACCTTATTTTTAATCATAAATTAGATAGTGTCAGACGGTAGATATAGTTTATAAAGGGAGTGTCCACCACTCCGGAGGGGGCCGGAGACCCATGAAAGGGGGAGAAGCTCGGCTGCTGCAGACTTCCAAGATCTCGGATATGGCTATAATGGTAAG
The DNA here is from genome assembly GCA_949802685.1 of Dicyrtomina minuta. Taxonomy (NCBI): domain Eukaryota; kingdom Metazoa; phylum Arthropoda; class Collembola; order Symphypleona; family Dicyrtomidae; genus Dicyrtomina; species Dicyrtomina minuta. The sequence goes on along the minus strand of OX461808.1, from coordinate 27,076,612 downwards.
TTTGGTTTATTTCATTTTAAGCCATTAATTTATGCTACGTTTATGTTTTCTCACTATTTGACGTTTAATTTTACTCGTAGGATTTCCAGTGGCAAGTAGCTCGGTTGCAGAGGCCGGGGCGTTGAGGAAACTATCAACTTTTCAAGCTTCGCCACCACGAACTTCCGAAGATCCGGGGAGAAGTAGGTATCCGTCGACGGTGCGGAGCTAACGGAGCATTGGGACCGCCGACGAACCAACCAAGGCTCCCCGGAAATTCGGTCTGCCACAAAAATTTTGCCAATTATTCTTTTTTGCCAATTTGAATGGGAAGTTAGGTTTATTTATATTTAGTTTTTATTTTTATTTTAGGAGGGCAAGGCGGCGCAATGGTCGAGGGTCTGGCTGCCCTTGAATCTAATGCTGTTGAGCGTAATGGACAAAGAACAGGAACTGGTCCTTGATTTGCTGAGCGTTCCAAATGGCAACGACCTCCCTCTCCCAGTCCTTACGCACAACGCAACGCCTTTGCCTTGAATTTTGAATTTTATTTAAATTAATATTATATTTTATTTGAGTCTATTCAATTCTATTTACTTTTACAGAAGGACGGAGCAGCGTGAAGGTTGTGGGCCTGGCCGCCCACAACTCCAGCCTCGCCGGATAGGAAAGTCAAAGGACTGGAACAAGTGCTTGGGTTGCCGAGCATTCCAAGTGACAAGCACCTTTCATTCAATGAAAACACGTACGATCGAAGAAGAAAGGTAAATTTTTAAAGTTAATTTTATAATAATTCGAAAGCAAATGAAAATATAATTCAAATTGAAATATTACGATTTTCTCCATACGGCAGAAGTCCGGGAGCTACAGATTTAATGATTCAAGAATTGATTTATAATATTTTGGTTTTTCTTGTTTAGGTTTTCGTCCACACATATATTTTGATAATGATATTTTACAATGATTTCTTACGCGCACTGCTATAGCAGTGCTTATAGTTTCCGAATCCAGATCCAAATGAAGTACAGGTAATTCACGAATATTAATTTTTGACTTTTACATTCTTAATTAATGGTCTATTGACCTCGAATAATTATAATAGTAAACTTAACGCGAACTCATAGAGGGGAACGGCGAATATGGAAACCACGAGGCACAGAAATAATAATATGTAAAAGTTATCACTACACTGACTTTTTCTATTTTCTTTAGGTTTACGATGGCACCAACAGACGTTCTCGAAGCAATCCCCTTGTAAACGTCTTATCCCCTTTCGAGTTTCCATGTTTTCCCTTCCCTTCCGATGAGTATGCTTCATTTCAAAAGCTGAAGAGAATTTTAGGAAAAAGGAAAATAATTGAGATGAATCTGAATCCCTCTCTTTTCGAGGAGTCGATCGTGCAGTTGGGTTCTCCTTGAAGCCAATTTTCCAATTTGAGTTCTTGCTGAAAGCCAAATCCCCACTGCCTTAGCACGCTTCGCTCTCCTTCCTTCCTCGCTTCTTTTTCCTCGAGATGCATCTTTGCCGCAGGTCTAATAATAATCTATAATAGTCTTATAATATAAGACTATTATAGCTTTTGAAAGTAACGATTTGAAATCAAAATTTCGACAACAACGTAGCGGCTGCAGCAAGCAAACCTCACAAATACTGTACATAGTGAGGTTTGAAATTTGAAATCACCTTGCGTCTCGTTTAACCCGGGCTTTGTTGCTGCATAATTTAACAATGCATTTTAGCTGGTCATCCTTCGATGACCTAGAATCCGTCGGCTGTAAACTGACAAGTGTGTTGGTATTATGGACACGGTACGGAGTTGAAAACTGAGTTTAGAATGGATCTATTATTTGCATTTAAATTATTCAGTTTGACGAATTTTAAAATTATCCTAGAGACCAAAGGTCGTTGTTTTCTGAATTCTGGTTACCCCGTTTCGCATTAAATTTTGAATTTTGGATTTAGTACGTATATACATGTACGGGAGGGGGCAGGGTATGCATGCAGTCCGCACCGCACAATATGGGCGCACGCCATAATACACATATTATTGGGTTTAGTGATATGTGTGTACTTATGACTTTCGGATGGGAGTGTAAATAAAGAAGATGAAGTGACTCTCGATTTGTTTGTTACAAATGAGTTAATAAATTAGTTTTATTAACGGTCTAAACTGATACACGAATAATGACTTAACTATTCAAGATAAGGTAGGTACTAGTTCACGGTTAGAGAGTTGACGTGGAAGTGTGTTACAATGCTCTCAAACCGTCTTAAAAACTAACAATTGTTTTGTTTCCGCGTTCCAAAATAAATCAAATATTTATACATCAAAATTCATTTACTTACTTCCTACATTTCATCATGGTTAAATGTCTAGACTAATAGCTAATGAATGTCATCATTTAGTATTAATAATTTCCGCATTGCCTATTTTAATTATTACATTTTAATTCATAAAATTGCTCAACTGCATGACTCATATAATTTAATTATTTTTAAAATACAAAACTCGGTAGCTTCCGCATCGCTACCTCCAACACGCCGCCTACCCGATTTGATATGCGACCCATGCATATCCCATAACCCCTAGGTCGGGTAAGTTTTCAAATTAAAAATTATTAAATGAATAAATAGTAAAAAAAAATTTCAAATTATTATAATTACATCTTATTCTGATTGCTCCTCGTTGTCCGATGGTTCTGCTGGTGGAGTCTCTGGTCCTTCCGTCTGCTGTATATCGGTTTCCATTCCCTTTTTCTCCTGCAAGTCTTTCTCCAGCTGCTTTCTTAGAACTGATGGTAGTAATTTCCCGTGATATTCCATAGCACTGCGAAACTGACCGGCTTCATCAATGAGCTCGGGATCCCAATCTCCTCTGAATCGAAAACTGCTCCCCAAATGCTTTCGAATAAAATCATTTCTGTTTGCATACCGCCTCATAGTATCCTCGCAAAAGAAACAACTCAATCCTGACGGATGTCCGTGGGCCACTAAGTACTCCATCTTCGGTGTTAGTTTGGCTCAATGTCTCCACATTCTGACTGTATAATCTGCATCCGCTTGTAAAGTATTAAGATCCCCATGCTCCCAATGGCCTCGAATCCGCGAACGTGAGTGAAAACAGTACTTGTACTCCAAGGAAACTTCTGGGTCGAATCCACATTTTTTTTCGTCCGCACTAATAAAAGCTCCAAGCTGTGCTGCCGTCCCCAGGTAGTAAATCCTTTTGTGCCTCGGTATATCACACTGCTGGAACCATGTTGCTGGTGTGTTTAGATTATGACACCACGTGAGGTCCCTTTTCATCTCGCACTGATGATGGATAGGCTCGCCGTTCCCTTTTCCCATTTTTCGTATTATTGATGGCACTGGCAAGTCCTCCAATTGTTGTTCGATCTCTCTTGCCTCCTTTTTAAACGCCTTCATTTCTCTCTTAATCGCCTCCAGTCTCCTTTTGCCTTGATTTTCCGTTCGAATTCGCTTCCTCACTTCCTCTCTTTCCTCGTCTGAGTCGTAACCGTCCGAACTCGTGTAAATATTATCCGGGTCCATTAATAAAAAATAAAATAACACGGAATTAGTTATACTTGGGTATGTTAATTTGTATGGGTGAGTAAATGAAAATAGGACAGTGAGTAGTTTTATGCTATTGATTGCTAAAAGGGCTATCGCCAGCGACTCTGAGAGTGCCTTTGTGTGTCAAGTGCAGTGGGGGAATAATTTGAGCTGCCATGTATCTTGCTGGTTTTTGTATATTTCGCCTTGGCCGTGTTGATGTTATTGACTGTCCATCCGTTTGTACTGGAATGCTCAAATCTGCATTTTTAATTAGTTGTTGTTGTTTAACTTCCTCATCTTGTTTCGCCTTTGTTATTCTTATTTTTCTCGCTTGCCCTGGCTTCTTTACTGGCTCTGCTATTACTTGTTTATCCTTTTTATTTTGATTTCTCTTTCCTCTCCTTGAAAGTCCAATTCTTTCGGTTAATTGCGGTACTTTATTAAATTCGTCAAAGTCAAAGGGTATTTCGTGTGTCCTTCATTCCTCCTCTGTCCTTATTACTATCTTTTTGAGTGGCGAACAATTTGCGTATGTAGGTATTTTTATGCCTTGGTAATCTGGGTGAATTGGTTTGATATTGACATTCCCATACTTGTCCCTTTCTGAAGTTACTATGCACGGACCGAAGTATTTTATTATGAATTTTTCTGCCATTCCTATAATTCTAACCTTCATACCCAATCTAACTGTGTCGCTTATTTTAAATTTAATATCTCTACTATGCTTGTCGTAAGCTTCTTTTGCCTTGGCATGCGCCTTTTCCAATTCTATAACTGCCTTCTGTCTGTCTTTAAAAATTTCATTAATCGTTGGATTTCTTGAATATGCTTGTGATCCGAAAAATGTGTCGATGGGCATTATTGGCTCTCTAGCATGAAGTTATTCGAATGGTGTATACCCTGTGCTCTTGTTTACTGCTGTATTAAATGCAAATGTAATATATGGTAAAATCTTGTCCCAATCCGTATGCATTTTGTCTACGTACATACTTAACATTGTAGTTAGAGTCTGATTAGTTCTTTCAGTGAGTGCGTTGCCTTGGTGGTATGTAGCTGCTGTGGACCTATGCCTGGCATTTAACTGCAGTATTACTTCCTGTATTAGATTTCCTTTCAACTCTGCTGCATTATCTGTTATTAAATTTTTAAATGCTCCATGCTCACATATTATTTTCTTTACTAAAAATTCCGCTATATTTTCTGCCTTTCTATTTGGTATGGCCTGTGTAATTGCATATCTCGTAAAGTATTCAGTGCAAACTATGATATATTTATTTCCTTTTAACGACTCGGGAAATGGGCCTAAAAGATCCAATCCTATTGTATGAAACATGTGCTCAGGTGTTATGGGTACCATTAGTCCGATTTTACGCTGCGTGGAATGTTTTCTTGCCTGAAAGTGATCGCATGTACTACCAAACCATTTAATGTCCTGCTGCATGTTAGGCCAATAATATTTGGGTGTTATTCTTCTCTCTGTTCTAAGTACTCCTTGATGCGCGGCTAAGTTATCTATATGATATGCCTTGAGGATATAAATTCTTAATCCCTTAGGAATTAAAACTCTGGGCCATCGCGTATGTGTAGTATGATATACCCATACTCCCTCCTTGTTTCTTTCACAACTTCCCTTTTTCTAACCTATGAAAGTTTGTAATTCTTCGTCCTCTGCCTGTTGCCTTACTAATTCTAATCCTGCTGGTATTGGATGTGAGTGGTCCTCCCAACCTTCCTCTGTCTCAACTACCTGCGTTGATTTACATTCTACTACTATGTGTCCTACGTATGCATCTACATAATTATCCTTTTCCTCGTCCTCTGCTGTAGCTATAGTTGTTGGGTGCCTACTTAATGCGTCTACATTCGTGTGCTTCTTTCCTGGTTTATATTTAATATCGTACTCGTAATCTCCTAATTTAATGAGAAATTTCGTTAGTCTACATGTTTGGTCTTGCTTCTTGGGTAATAAATATTGGAGTGCTGAATGGTCAGTAATAATGGTGAATTTCCTACCATATAAATATTCTCTAAACTTCCTACATGCAAAAACAGCTCCTAATAATTCTAAATGCCCTGCTGGGTAGTTGGCCTCTGCTTTAGTGAGTGATCTACTAGCACACATAATGGGTACTTCTTGGCCGTCTACTTCTTGACTAAGTATCGCTCCTAACCCTTGATATGATGCATCGGTGGATACTATGCATGGTAAATCCTCTCTAAAGTGATGTAAAACTGGTGCTGTAATTAATGCCGTTTTCAATATCTGATATGCCTCCTCCATTTCCTTAGTCCATTCGTACTTTGCATTCTTTTTCCATAATTCTGTTAGTGGTTTGGCTATTTTTGCATAATTTGGAATAAATTTTCTGTAATATGACGTGAGTCCTATTAATATTCTAGTTTCATGTACATTCTGTGGTCGTGGAAAATCTCGAACTGCCTTTATTTTTTCCTCGTCTGGGTAAATTCCATTGGCGTCTACTATGAAACCCAAACAACTTATCCTTGTAAATGCAAAATGTGACTTCTCTGGGTTTAGTGAGAGTCTATATCTCCTAAGCCTGTTAAATAACCATCTCAATCGCTGTTGGTGCTCTGGAAAAGTAGGTGCATGTACTATGATGTCATCTATGAAAACCAAAACGTATTTCCATTTTAGGCCACACAAAGCTGTGTCCATTAAAAATTGGAAAAACGAGGGGCACGTTTTCATGCCAAAACTCATTCGTTTATATCTATACGTTCCATTTGGTGTTATAATTGTCGTCTTATCCCTATCGTCTGGGTGTATGAGACCTTGATGAAAGCCTGCGTATAAATCTACCGGGCTAAAAAATGATGCATTTCTGAGTGCGTGTAAAATGTCATCTATTCTTGGCAATGTCCAAGTGTCTCCTATAGTCACCGCGTTCAACTTTTGATAATTTGCTACCATTCTAAAGCTGCCTCCTTTCTTCTTTACTAAAAATACTGGGGATGCCCATGGGCTGTGGGCCTCCTCTAGTATGTCTCCTTCTATGAGCTCGTCAACTTGTCTAGCTATTTCTTCCATTTCCTGTGGAGATCCTCTATAGGGCGGGCTGCTCTGGGGTGGGCTGTCTCCCGTGTTAATTCTCATTGGTGGTAATTTTGCTGCCTTTACCTCGTTAATTGACCATGCAAAAACGTCTGAATATTCTAAGCATAATTTCTGGACCTGTTCTTTCTGATCGTCATCTAAATCTGGGTTAATATGTATTTTACTGAGTTGCTCCTTTGTTAGTAATTTAAAGTCCGATGGTGGTGGTATTTCTTCTTCATTGGATTTATTATGATTTATGTTAGCTCTCTTTCCATGTATGATGGTATAACCGTCCTCATATGTTCCTACTACAGCTCCCCTAAATATTTTCTTAGGCTTCTCTGATGGATTAAATACTAGTACTTCTGGGTTGCTTTTCTTTATTAATCCTCTTGCAATGAATGTTCTCTGTTTACTATATAACTCCGCCTTGGGCTCTAATAATAATTCTGGGTGGTCCTCGTGCGTATACTCTAATTTAACCATAGTTGCCGATCGTGGCTCTAGCATTGTGGTTTCTGCTATTCTGGCTTTATTATTGTTGTACATGACTGGAGTTATGAATTTTGCATAGGTAGGGCCTTTGATTTCGAAGTCAAATGGTTTGATATCTAAATTTCTGGGTATGCATTTTAAAAGTGCGCAGTCTAAAATAACATCGTATTTCTTTATGAAATTCATTCCTAAAATAATTGGTGGTGAGACGTTGGCTAATACGAAAGCTACAATTTTGATTTTATCTCCATTTTTCATGAGAGTTAAATCAGTTCTCCCTATTGGCGACTGCCTAATTCCTCCTAGCCCTTCTACTGCAAAATCGTAAAGTGGGTAAATGTTTTCTGGTCTTACTATCTCCTCACTAATAAGAGTAATTGTCGCTCCTGTGTCAATTAATGCGGGGTAATCTAAGCCTTCATAATTCATGGTGGTGTTTGGTGTGCCTTCGCCCTCCATAGACATCATGGCCTGAGTGGAAAGAGTAGGATTTCTAGCTGTCTTTGGTTTTGGTGCGTCTGTCATTGGTTTCCTGCCTTTCATTCTCCTCTCCGCTCGCCACTGTGCATTCTGTGGTACTCTACTGTGTGCTCTGCTCCGTCTGAAGACCTTTTGGAACTCTGATTCCATCTGCTGCCAGTCATCCTCAATTTTAACATTCTCATGCCAGTCCCTAGCTGCTCGCATTAATGTTTCCTTGAATAGCTTACATTCTTCCTTTTCGTCATATACGTCCATTACCGCTGTCATTAAGTTAAAATGATTCAAATGATCCTGCATATCGTCTATCTCTGGATCGAAATATCTCTCCATGTTTCCCCATGGTATGTTACTCATTAACATTTCCTTTCTAATTTTTCTTATGGTTTTGACGATTACTATACTGGGTGCTCGTATATTTTACAGCCTGTTGACTATACCTTTTCCTACTCGAAAAAATAACTGGTATGTGCTCTATGTATCTGTATGTACCTACTCGTACTTACGCGTCTATCATAAAAGTGAAATGCTTTTATATAGTGCTTATGCGTGTAGTTGGATAGTTACTAATGCTTACTTAAGCTAAATTCCCTTCTCCTTGTAATTGATATTACTATGAACTGTACTATTACTTATGTACCTTTATGAGTGCGTATTATATCGCTTTATCTCTATAGAATTTACTATCTCAACTTAAATCGATTTATCCTTATATACTGTCTTAATCCCTCGCTCGGTAGTCAGCATATGCTCATGAGACTTCTCTCTATAGTTTTGAAAGCTTTCGTACCTTAAGGTGTTTACATACCTCGTAAGAGTGTATGTTGGATCCAGACCGCCGACGTCAGTTCCTTTGCCGTGTGCTTGGACCGATTATTTCTTGTTGTATTTGTCAGTTTTCGTTATTCAGCAACCTTGAGGGTCGTCTTCGCCTTCCTTTTTAATCGTGTTATTCTGCGTTTCTGTACTGTTGGCACTTTAAGCAAGGTAGGATGGGGTAGGTTATATCTACGCTGTTGTGCACTTTCTATTAGATAAAGGATTTTGCTTTTTGTTAATTTCTGTCTGCTACTACTTGTTATGGTAAAGCCTGCTACACTCCTCCGTAGTCAAAAAATTTTCTACACAATTTCACTGCTGGTGGATACGTAATCTGCTCGTACTTTACTCTGTGCTGATCGGTATCTCACCCTCTTCCTCGAGGAAAGCAATATTAGATTTTTGGTGATTTAAATTAAAATTTGTTGAAACTCGATTGCTTTTTCTTAATTGCGCAATACTAATATTTGGGTACGCTTACAGCCACCATATTGGGTTTAGTGATATGTGTGTACTTATGACTTTCGGATGGGAGTGTAAATAAAGAAGATGAAGTGACTCTCGATTTGTTTGTTACAAATGAGTTAATAAATTAGTTTTATTAACGGTCTAAACTGATACACGAATAATGACTTAACTATTCAAGATAAGGTAGGTACTAGTTCACGGTTAGAGAGTTGACGTGGAAGTGTGTTACAATGCTCTCAAACCGTCTTAAAAACTAACAATTGTTTTGTTTCCGCGTTCCAAAATAAATCAAATATTTATACATCAAAATTCATTTACTTACTTCCTACATTTCATCATGGTTAAATGTCTAGACTAATAGCTAATGAATGTCATCATTTAGTATTAATAATTTCCGCATTGCCTATTTTAATTATTACATTTTAATTCATAAAATTGCTCAACTGCATGACTCATATAATTTAATTATTTTTAAAATCCAAAACTCGGTAGCTTCCGCATCGCTACCTCCAACAATATATCAGCTATTGATATGGTGGTTGGTGACCTGTGCGGTTTTTTAAAAACTACTCAAAACTGAAACTTCATAGGCAGAAGCAATAATGAAAACCAACTATTATTGTAGAGATGGATTTCATTTGCTGGGACAACTCGTGTAGATGCTACTCAAGAGATACTGTGTATCGGGATCACAAAAGTTTAATGCTTTTTTAGTTCGATGCCTGTCGGGGGAAGCTTTTCAAGGACGACTGTAACTGCTATGAGTAGGGTTGAGACTCCTTTGGGTAATTAGTTACACATTTGCAAATCATCTTCAAATTAACAAAATAAAATATAATAAGAATTTTGGGATATGTTGATTTTTTGAACTATAATAATGTGATTTTTTTTCAGGGGGTTTATATGTGGGCGTGATAGTTTTACTAGCACTTGAATTTCTCACACCATATTTCTACTTTATTCCAAATGCAAGTCTTGCGTCCGTCATTGTTACCTCTGTGATTTTTATGGTGGACTGGCAAATCGTTATTCCAATGTGGCGGTGCAAAAGTAAAATTTTATGTGCTTGTTTTAAGAAAACTAAACTCACATGCAACTAAAAACTGGTAGTATATATATGATCTTTGATTTTCAGGAATGGACATGATCCCATGGGCCGGTACTTTCTTAGCAACTTTATTTGTTGGTTTGGAATACGGGATTTTAACTGGTCTGGTAATTAGCCTAATTATTTCTTCTCTCCTATGCTGCACGGCCCCGCGTCAAAATTACTAAGGGCGAAGTATGTAACATTATTATGTTTTAACTATAGATAGTTAATAAATCGTGCTTGACGAACGCCACACACATATTATGCTACATATATATTTAGATTTAATTCATTTATATTTCAATACATTTAAATCAAAATAATGTAACTATAATCCGCTATAAATAATGACTTATTATTAAAGCTTGCATTATATGTAATTACCTGCATTTAAATAATACTTGAATAATTATGTAGTGCAGACAGCATCTGGGATCCCTTACATTCTGATTGACTTGGATCGTTCCCTAACATTCCCCTCTGTTGACTACACAACGTATGAAATTAGCAAAACGACAAAGCGATGGGGTGTTGATAAAATTCCGATTGTTGTTGATTGCCATCATATTCAATTTGCTGACTTTACAGCGGCTGAGGTATGACGACAAATAGTCTCCAGTATTACTTTCTCTTCAAAATTTTTAGAGTTTATAAATTGCAATGTTTTGGAATTTTAAAACAAACGTATATTTTTGTGTTCATTTAATTTTTATTAACTGTTTTTTTTTCTTCACAGGCAATGAATAACATGGTGAACAATCTGAACGAGCAAGGCTACACACTCATTTTTTTCAAAATGAAGCCTTCCGTGGAAAGGATTATTAGCTCTATGTTGATTCATAGTCAGGCTCCTTTTATTCTCTGTCATACAAAGGAAGAACTTGAGCTAGTTATCACACAAGGTGAGGACAGTTAATTAATACTAAAGCCATAGAGTATTAAGGGATCATAACTAATGCGAATTTATTATAATGACAGTTAACATAATACTTGAAATAACATATGTGTACAATATTACAACGTACGTTTTCTATTATAGACGCATCCTCTGATGTCTTGGGTGGATTAGTAATGGTTACTTCTGATTCAAATTCTACCGAATCAAACATAAATTCTAGATCGGATGATGGCCTATCTGACTCTGGAATTTTGGATTAAAATTATGTGTGTTTTTTGTATGCACAGGACTCTATTAAAATAACTATTTTACGGGATTCTTAGTTAGCGTAATTATGTGAATAATTATTATATCTAATCGTAAGTTTTAGAGAATTCAGAACTTAAATAGTGTCTTGGATTTCTTTTATATATTTTGATGATTAAATACAACTACTAACAACTTTCCATTATGAATTGCATGTATTATTAAAAATTATTTGTATTGTCTATATTTGCATATTGTACACTGTTGACTGTATTTAAGTGTGTATTTTATGTGGCAAAGTTTAGATTTCTTAGAGCGTTATCTAGCAGTAATAGACGAAATTAGATGTTATGTAAGTATGTGTATATTTGAGGAACCTACTACCTACCTATCTATAATCAAAGCGTGGTATGAAAATCTAAACTTCATACCTATAACTTACGTATACGAAATCAACTGTGCACATTATGAACTGAATAAATATTATACACTTAAATAAATCAAAAATAAAATAATGTACGTAGGTAATAATTTTCACAAGACATAAACGTTATGTTAGCATTTCTTTAGGCAAATATGTATACAGCGTTTTGTGCTTGGTCTTTTTAACACTACTTAATTTGAATATGGAAATTTTTTTAACGAACAATAAGAGCATCTTATTTTTAACCTGAGACGTCGTAGTATTAGTGTGTTTAGCATTTGCAATTGTTTACTTAAATGAACTTCTGATTCTGAAATATACTAATATACAAAGTGCATACCTTTTTTTTTGCTAAACTATACTTATTACATTATATTGTTAAGTATGGCGACCAGTGGGAGTCATACGGTAGATTAAAATTAATTTATTTACATTGTACATTTTTAAGTAATAAAAGGGTAATCATTAAGGATGAATCTCTAGATGAGTTATGTGTGCAATCATGTAATGTTATTTATGCCAACGGATGTAAGTCATGAAATAATTGTAATGGAATTATGTATTGCGTAACACTCTTGTAAAACTCGAATTGAGTTGCTAAATTATAAATGGGGTTGATCATTATTGACAAAGATGATTTATGAATTTTGTGTAGCTTGCTAATTATGCAGGTCAGCGGAAAGAGATTCTATAACAATGTAATGTAATCGAATGACCACTACGGCCGGAAGCCGAGTTGATTTCTATAGGATAATCTAAATGTAAAATCATATCCATTTCAACCATCAACTAACTAGCTTGAACCTTCTGTTCTTTAAAACACTTTTCGTTTTATCAGTTTATTAATTGTCAATTTACATCAGTTTAATTCAATTAAAAATACAAGTCTTATTCTCAGTATTTTACCATCGACATTTATTACTCACACACCATACACACTATCACTCGTACAAATCATTTAGGTAAATCTTAGTTAATTACGCGAAGCACATCACTACATTTAATAATATTGTTATCTCTAATGATATTGCGAATGCCTATGTGTAACAAAAGATTCCTTGAAAATTACCAAATTGCCAAAGAAGAAACTCAAAAATTGGGTGGTTTAATTTTTTTACCGCTTTCTTCGCCGTGCTCTACTAGTCGTGGTCGTGATAACTAATTGGATTGGATTTTTTGCGGAAAACAGTTTTTGTTGTCAGGCAGAACAGAAACGTGATCAATTAAAATAAGGCATCTGCATTTTTCATGAAAGATCAATTCTATATTTCAACTTTAATATGTTGTGCTTTATCAGCTTCAGTTTGGTGTAATTAGAATAATATACTACAATAAGAATGAGCCCAGACTCACTAGTTAGTCAGACGCGTGGCCGGATTTTCACGGATGATATTTGATAATTTATATGTATTAAACCTGACGTCTACTTACCTATAAATTGTAAAATAAATATTATACCGTTTCGAAATAATTCACTTCTCTAAACAACAACTACCTTACGGAATCCGTTATTTTGTGTGTGTAGTAGGTGCCTTGTACCCTATAATTATTAATAAATTGCAAGCCATTTATCCTTTACAAACATTAACAACTTTAACTACCACTGAATAAAATACACGATTAAAAAAATCGAAGTAGATAATTCATATCGTCTGTGAAGAACCAAAATTACCCATACCCAATTTAGGCTAGTATCAAAATGAGCTGTTTCATAAAACAAAATGAGAAACGTGCTTACAATGTTAATTAGGAGTTTTTGAAACACGTAAAATGGTATATTTTTATGTTTTTCAACAATATAAAATGTCCTATTTACTTGTTTTTGAAAAGGTGCAAAATGTTCTAATTCCATGTTTTTGAAAAGCCGCAAAATGTTCTAATTCCATGTTTTGAAAAAGTGAAAAATGTTCTAAATTCATGTTTTTGAAAAGGTACAAAATGTCTTAATTACATGTGTTTGAAAAGTGTAAAATGTCCTATTTAAATATTTTTGAAAAGTCCAAAATTGTCTATTTAAATGCTTTCAAGACGTATTTCAATATTTTTGCAGATAGTACATATTGTTTTTAGCTAAAAATGGATATGCGTCATTTTGGTTTTTCACACACGATATATACAATATTTTTACAGTTACAAAAGCATAATGTTTATAGTGATATTAGAAACTATCACGAGCATTCCTAAAAATGTTATTCGTTTAACAACAAAAATGGACCCGACCCGACTGTCACACCCATTGGCTTGAGTGCTCTCATCTGACAGGACTCAATCTTCTGCAGGAATTTAAAAAACATTGCTGATGAAGAAGGCAACTCACGATCAGCACCAGTTGTAACCTTCAAGGAACCCAGGAATTTCTCGGACCAGTAGTTAATATTTCCAATTATGTAAATTAGAAAACACATACTCCATGAGCATCCCACCGAAAATGAGTAAGGGAAACATGAGATATAAAACCGAATTAAAGGAATCGTAGAGCATCACAGTGCCGTATAGCGCAAGAATGTGAATGATTGCAGCCAGTAAGAATAAGCATGGGAGAATTATTCTCGAGAGAATGTCGTTGAACATAATTGTCAAAATTTGAAGTTCCCTATAAATCTTTGGGGTTTCAAATCTTGGCATATTTCCACCTGGACGTGAAGAACCACCAAAAGATCGCTGATTCTGATGTCCTTTCGAAAGGAATTGAAGCCAACATTTCGTAGAATCAGAATAGATTAACATCAGAGTAATATAAAACAAGGCAACAAAATTAATCCAAATAAATCGATTGTATTCCAGAAGGAAGTATACACTAATAGTTGCCCATGATTTCCATTCCTCCGGGAGGAAATGGTGGAGATAGCGATGATGCTCAGGTTGAGCGATGACCAAACCAGGAAATAGGACAAGAAGAAAAGGGACTATGTATGTAAAATAAATTACAATATATTCGCATATTTTGCTTTTGTGTGGTTCATCTTTGTGGTAAAAGTACTTGTCTAAAAAATAAAACAGTTAAGCGATGGATTTAAATCGGTTACGAACGATGCTACTTAAGGAGTGAAATTTGAAAAGAACCAAAATGACCAAAATGACATGCGTAAAATGTTAATTAAGAGTTTTTGAGAAGTACATATAAAATTTTCTACTTACATTTTTTGAAAACTTTGCAATGTACTATTTTCATGTTTTTAAAAAGTGTAAAATGTTTTATTAACATGATCTTGAAAAGCACAAAATGTTCTATTAACATGTTTTTGAAAAGTGTAAAATGTTCTATTTACATGTTTTTGAAAAGTGTAAAATGTTCTATTTACATGTTTTTTGAAAAGTGTAAAATGTTCTATTTACATGTTTTTGAAAAGTGTAAAATGTTCTATTTACATGTTTTTGAAAAGTGTAAAATGTTCTATTTACATGTTTTTGAAAAGTGTAATATTTTCTATTTACATATTTTTGAAAAGTGTAAAATGTTCTAATTCCATGTTTTTGAAAAAAGAGCAAAATGTTCTAATACCATGTTTTTTAAAAGTGCAAAATATTCTGTTTAAATGCTTTTAAGACATGTTTCAATATTTTTGTAGATAGTTGATATCGAAGTTTCTGACGCTTCGATATCTAATATAAGTTATCCCTATGTTCCTCCAAAATAATCACCCCCTTTGAAATACGAAAATATAAAATATGAATGAATGTACCCGTGTTCTGGAATGGCTACCTCTAATCATTTACCTTCGGCCCAATATACATATGTACTAGATATGCGCATTCCCTAATAATATGTATATTTCCTTATTTGCCAAATGTATCAACATAAAAATCCTATTTGCGGTTAATAAAATAATTTATGAACGATATATATATATATGTAATAAATGATCGTGGCTTGGGACTCTAATAATGCTGCTATGGTCTATGATTTTAATTTGTCATATTATACATTCTCATACATAGGTACACTACTTTCATACTTCATAAATCATACTTCCTGCACTTACAAATTCTAACTTCTATAATATGATACACTGTCAATACTCACACATACAGATTCATATTTTTATGGCATGACTTGCACTTATTAAATGGCATAATATATATATATATATTATAATAATAATATATATATATATATATATATAATTATTTATTTTTAATGTAATAATTATTACCTTTATACCGGCGATGACACTGACGGAACGGGAACAGATTCAAACTACCAACTAGTCACCTCAACTTTTTACTGACAATCTCCACGTCCCTGCCGACTCCTAGGGCGATGATGACGTTGACGGGGTTTTGACTGACCTTTTAACAATATTTTAGATCTATGAAATGACTGAACTTTTGGTATTCTTCAACTTTACTTTTATTTTTAATTTAAAATTCTGACTTCCGACTAAGTTTGGAAGAAGGAGAAAGAAAAGGAATACTATGGAATGGAAATTCCGGACTACGGCTGACACACTATTTACTTGTCTATTCGCCAGCTGAAAATTGGAGACTGAACTTTGGCTCTGGTCCTGCCTATGTTAAAGATAGCAAATAGAGAATGGCGTCGTTACCAACGGCTAGATTCTTTTGTCCTTTTTACTTTTTGCCTCCAAACTCCAAATTACAGTCCCTGTCCCTTTATCCTCCTATTATCTCTATTCGACACTTCGGAGTCTGTTCCCCTTTCCCGTCAGAGTGCTCCGCCAATCTTACAAGTGTTATATGTGGCAGAGGATCGAACGCTGTTGACTATTCTGGTTACAAAAATCCCCCAACTTTATGATCGCTGCCCCAAGCGATTCCCGGGATCCTAGAGGATCCGGTGGGGAAACAGCGGTCGAACCTCTGTCCATAAATTACATTTAAATTGTTTTTAAACTACAATGTTGGACTTATTATTTTAAAGTAAATAATGCCTATACATTTTTGTTACGCGGTACAGTATCAGAATAATTATAATAGTAAGGTAAGTCATGGGTGAGATTCACCAAAAATATCTTAGTTGTACCTATTATATCAATATTATAACTTTTGAATAATGAATTTTAAGTAAATTATCGTTACATTTCATTAGGTGGCATATTTTGTACTTTCGATGCATCGGACCATATTCACTTTGAGCAGCATGTTTTTATAATTTAATTTTATCATATACCTTATTCATACTATTTTTGCTTAACTTATTATTATTAACCTCATTCCCATACATAATATGGTTCATACATACTACTTCTTCATCTCTATCCCTTTCTCTCCAAACTATTTCAAACATATCAAGCTCTGCTTCGGAGAAAAATGCTCGGTAACTCTATATCGAGGATACCCTGTGGAGCTTCCTCCCCCTCCGCCCTTAGAATTAGGTAATTCACGTCAATACAATTCATTTCAATTCCCCAAAGGGGCTATTTTTACCTCATGTCAAGGAGGCGTTGACCTGGTCCAGTGGCAACTCCTAGTTGACATGAAATTACAGGAGGTATAATATTATTTTCTATATCTAGCTTAAATCTATAAGTAATAATATAATCAATTTGATCTCAGGAAACATGTCATGGTTTGTAGGAATTGTATAATTATTCCTCTATAAATATATATGTATTGAACACAGCAAAAGGATATGTTGGCTGATGAGATCAATGGCAATAAGCATTATGTTTAAAAATGTACAACAAAATACATACTGGTAATTACGAAATGTTATGTAGATTTCAATTTTAGGGTCACCATAATCATTTTAAAGTTACTTTCGTGTTATTTCGATGACATGAGGTGGCGCTAGTTTATTTTGCAATAATAATTTTGACAAGTATGCGGTAACTGGCGTTTTAAATGGTACGAGGTGGATGGTGATCCGTGTTCGACGTGTGTTGGAGGGAATGATGAGTTTTGTTCCATTTCGGAGTTTTTGATCTTGTTGAGAGAATTAGGTAATAATGGCTGTTGCTTCTCCGATGATCTTTTTTCCTCGCATGTTGATATATAGTCAAGGGGGTCCTATTTTTTGTGGTTTTGGTTATGGTCGTTGTAGCTGATATTACGCCCTCTCCAGGATACTAGACGCTGCTGAGCATGATCGGGCAGCCCTCCCTTCTCCTCATCACAATCCATAGAAATGACATCCGTAAGACCTCTAACGAGTTTTCTCCGTCTAGATTGCTGGCTCAATGGTATTGGAGGAGGTATATGTCTCATCAATTCATCGATTTCCTCCTGAGTCACGCAACAGGTCAGAACATCATCATCGTTTGTGTGGTCTGCCAAAAATAAAAAATAGGAGCACCTTTCCCAAATTAACATCTATCCTTTTTATTTTGGGCCAGCCTGGGCTCAGTGATAAAAATCACCACATGACATAATTTTCCATATTTGTTTCAAATTGTAATTCCCAATAATGTATCCTCAACAAATCATATTATCTCATTGCATATATGTATCATATGTTCCTTAAATCTCATCAATTAAATAACGCATATAACTCTTTTATGATATTTGTCCGAATATCATAATTCTCATCCCTGTATCATCCATTTGCAACTCAAACATTTAGTTTACAAGAAATGAATCATACTCATTGAAACTGCTATTGCATTTCAAAACATATATCATAATACTTTTATTTTTATTTTTATAATAATTATAATGTTAATAATAAATTGATCATAATCTCTCCTTACGCTACCATCCTATGATGGTTCGGGGATGGATGGAGTAGTGTAGCTCTAATGGTCCTAGAGACATTATTCATTTAGAAATGAACTCTTTTTAATGTACTGACCTTAATCTGTGTTAATACCTCCAATAATTAATTTTGGTCGTGATGGCTGCTTTTCCATCCATCTCCGAATCATCCATTGACCCAATATTGTTCTCATAAAATTATTAAGCATCTTGGAGTGCAGAATTGTGTAGCTTGAATGAATGATGAGCTCTTCTCTTTCTTAATTTCTGCTGGGTCAATAGTTCATCTTGACTCCGGCGTTTCTTCGCCAATAATGCTGCTATCGCTTCCAACTTGTGCAACTATGCTGCTGCTCTTCAAATTTTACCTTCTTAGAAAGGAAAAGAAAAAAAATCTACCACCAACACAATTAATTACCTTACGATCACCAAATATTACTATCACACAAATAATATTTATCCCCCAACTTAAATTTTTAACTAAATTTTATTTTATTTTTATATGTTTTATTGGACATGCTTAAAATCAATTACTATTTAGTATAACTTGTATACTTGTCATGTATATTTACATCTTTTCTCCTACTCCTTCTCACACTACTTCTTATATTCGGGATCTGGGGATTTCTTGTCCTTGTGACACTTTGTCTATGCGTCTCTACACATGTGCGGCTCCCCTTCCTGCCTATTGTCATTGTAAATACGTCTTAATTCTTCGTCTCTCTTTGAGGAGAGGGAAGATGAGCCCGGTGTCTCTTCTCTCCCAGGATCATTTTCCTCTATGGCCTGTGCCGTCTCCGGGAGGACTACCCTTACCAATTCCCGTAGTGAACCGTGGATATAATCGTCCCATCCTGTGCCTGGTAAGTTTCTCTGCCTGAGTCTGGTCCTCAGCCTCTCTCGGACATCCGGTCTTGGGCGCTTAAATTGGATCTTCGATGATCTGGTGCAACGTTCTGTGAATCGAGAATTCGCTTCTTCCTCCGGATCGATGTATGTCAATTCGGGTTTTATTCCGCTGAACGTTAATTCGTAGGAATGTTCACCTGGTAACGGGTTCTTGACTTGTTGATACTTAGAGATCATTTGCCTCAGGATTTTATTCCAAGCATTTATTTGTTGTGGGCCAACCCCTACAGGAACCGTGTCTTTACATACGCTAAACGGATCTTTGCCATCAAGAGTCTGGACTAATTTCTCCAGCATGGCATGGGACATGTACATATATACCTTGGGATCAGTGTCTGGCCCCTGGCATACTTCAATGAATTCTTCGAGTACGGCCTAACGGGGATTTTTGGATGGTCTACCAGGACATCGGCGTGGATTTTGAGAGCGAGTGCTTGGATGCACATCAAAATTTTCATTCTCTGAAAAGCCAATGCCTTGATATTCCATCCAATCATCCTTGTCCATATATCCTAGGTTTGTGGCATAATTATATTCGTATCTCAACTCCTCGATACACCCATTGTTTTTAATTCTATTTCTGGGTACAAAGAAACAATTCTGTGTGTTGCAGTATGTGACACCATTAACGAATATTGGCGGGTATGCCTCCTCCGGTGGTGCATTGACTGAGTTGACAACTATTTCCCTGAAATCCTTATCATATACCGATGTCCTATTGATATTACATAAGTATGTGGAATGACTCTGATCGTGTGTCCTGTTGTATCGTAGCATCTCGCCCAATCTTTTCTGCCATATGCCGTCCGGCAGACCCTCAATTTTAGCCATTTCATTACCAAACGGTTCAAAGTACATATGAATGTTCCCTTTATTGATACCCGGATCAATGTGATTAAGGAATTCACTGGATATTTTAATTTTGGCATATTGCGGGGTGATTGAAATATGGAAAAGGTCGTCCAATGCAGTCAATTGTACTGTAAATTCCTCATCAATATTGTCCGCTGTGCTCTGAGCTTCCTCTGAAGCACTACTTACAAATATCACCGGTGAATACTCACTGTCAACCTTGGGCTTCTCGATTGAATGTATACTGATTGTCCTCGAATCTCCCTCATGTACTTCTTTCCTATCAATGGTAGCTAGGTATGTATATTGGCCCTTGAGTTGATGCTTAATCATCTTGCTCAATACCAGCTGCCATGCGTCCTCCCCAAGATCCTCTATTTTATTCATTTCCCCTGTGAATGTCTCAAGGTACAAACGGAGTTTTTTGCTTGCATTTTTCGGATCTACAAGACTAAGGAATTTACTGGAAATCTTAATTTGTACGCAGTGTGGAGTGACTGTGATACGAAAAAAGTCATCCAATGTAGTCTCTTGGATTGTGTACTCTCCCTCCATGTTACTTGGCTTGTTCTGAACCTGCCCTACAGGGACCTGCGATCTGGCTGCAGAGGTAAGTGGATGTATATCAATATTACCATCTACAGTAATTTGAATGCCTTGATATTGTAACCACTCATGCCAGTTCATATATCCAGTGCCTGTAGCACAATTGTATTGTAGTCGAGTAACACCAATACCTACATTATCCTGTATGTTTCCCCTTAATATGAAGTATATGCTGTGCGGATTACAATATCTATGGCCTTCAATATTCAACACAGTTTCGTCCCACTGATCCTCTAATAATAATGTACTGTCCTCGACCTCCACATCCGAAGGTGGAGTTGAAAGACGTATTCGTGGAGCTGTTGCTATGTTGCTATCCCTATCTGCATTTCCTGACGAACTAGGACCTTGATTTTCATCCCTATTTGCATCCTCCTCTAGCCTAACTACAACCTTATTTGCTTCCTCCTGAATGTCAGCATTATACACCTTAAAATACACATGCTCCCTATATCGCTCATTTATAGAGCCATCTTGGTTCAATTGATCTAGTATTACACCTTTAATAATAGTCCCGTATTCCATGTCTCCAAATTGTACCTGCAGCATGTCTGTCCTGTCATTACTCTTTACATGAATAAATAATGACCGAGCCTCCTCGCCGCTCGCGAGACGTTCCATCCTTATACTGGTCCGTCTACAAATTTGAGATGGATCATAAGCTCCAGTGCTTAGACGTTCAAGCATATCGTTGATCTGGTCGACATGTTGCCCAAAAGTTTCATGGGCTCGTGCTGGTGCATTTAAATTCACCAAGCAACCTGTCATCATTGGCGTAACTGAGTGAAAAAATGCTCGATGGTCGATGTAATTTTCATGATGTCGCGTTATCCATATGAAGTGACATAACTGACCGGCATGTACAATATTCTGGCATTCGTCGTGACTGAGAGTCCATCCTTGTGACTCTAAATCACCAAGGATTAGACATGTCGTGACCTGGAGAGTGTCCTAAGTAGGTACAATCGCCAACGCAGCCTGACTCGCAACACCAATGCACCACGAAGTTATTTCAGCACAGGTGCTTCTATGTATCAACAATGGAACCCTCTCCATTTGACGTTGAATTTCTGCGATTACCTCATCATCCTCATCCCCCAGGAGGAACACCGGATCCTCAGTCAGTTTCCTGTACAATGGTCGTGATATGCTTCTCAAAACAGGTATGTAATTGAACCATACACTAATGAACCGTAATTATCGCTCAATAGACGCTGGACCTAATAATTCGGGATATTTCATGAAGGCTTCCAGTGATTTAGGATTAATGTTGATGGCACCCTCCGAGACCTGAAAGCTGGGACAAAATGTCGCTGTAACTCTAGGTCCTCCCAAGATCGAACTTTCCCTGAGTTCTACTCTCACCCCCCTACTTCTTCGTTCCTGAACTTCATTATTTCTAATAATAAATGAAGCTATCATTTTCCTTATTTCCTTAGTATTCCTATCCATCTTAAAATTAAAGAACAGAAAATAATTTCCGCAAAATATTTTATTTGACAAGTAAATACTTATATCTCGCTGCTATCTGCTACCTATCACAGACCAAAACAATCCCAGTCACTACCACACGTTCAGCACAATTTGAAATGAAAATACTTGAAAAGATGAAGGTTAAAACAAATCTTTGTATGTTATGTATGTATTTATAAGAATATAGGAAAAAATCAAATCCTCAACAGGTAAGTAACTACTCACCACGTACCGGCAATTCAACACAATATTCACCAATGTATCTGATCAATCCTATACACCCAGTCGAAATACCCGATGGAAGAGTACCAGTAAAAGTAATAGTAATGCTCGATGTTATAATTATCACTTGAATATTACAATGGGTATTGAATCGGGATATCTCAACGTACCAAGTGGATCCAGAATCGATGTCTCAAATCAACTGGGATTTGGAAAAAAATCGTCTTTGATTATTAAGGAAATTGTGGATTCGCGCGAGTATAATAATGGCAGAATTCCTTAATAATAATAACCATACAAGTAAAGATTGATGAGTGAAATATCAAATCAAATGAATATTCTAAGGAATGACTTCCGAAATCGAAACAAAATTATTTACTTCTTACTGACATATCAATGAAATGAAATATCACTAACTGTATATTTGCATGTGATCGACATTAATCTTATACATATACTCGAAATTCTATCAAAATTGAATAATTATAATCTAATGAAGTAGAAAGGACAAAAATTGTATGAGAAACTTGCTATTTAATAATACCACGTATAATTTTAGACTTACTATGGCGAATTTCAAAAGAATGAGAACACTCCGATTGTAGAGGAAATTGTACAAATTGATTAATTTTCCCAAATTCTGGCACTACTGTCTGGTGGGTTTGTAACTTGATGAAAGAAATGTGAATTTCAAAATAATTATTGATTGTGAACTTAACAAACAGTTCAGGGTGACTATTGAAATGGAAATGGCGGAAAACAAGGTAAGGGAAATGATGCTGATTTTTTTGAACTTTGAACAAGCTGGTAAAGTAATGTTCAGGGATTAACTATTCTGAAGGAATCTTCAATAAGTTAGAATGCCGTAAATTACGATGTCTAAACTATCCTTCCATACCCCCAATGACTTATATTCCTTATACACTCTCAACTTTACAATTCAAAAACTGCAGAGAAACTTAAATTATTTTGACAAAGGAAGTTATCAAACTTTCCTTCGACCTACTCTTTCTTCGATGAATTTTGGTACTACCCGAAGTATAACCCCACACAAATGATAGTTATGTATATTCACTATTATAATAAAAGATAATTAGACTTGAAAAATACGTAAATTTGAACGTCCACAAAATATCAACGGTACCACTTCGATATCACTTAAGAGTGTTTTAGCTGAGTGTAGCTTTGGTTGGAGTTAACTCGCTTGGTTGTGATTAGTAGGTTCACAACACAACTAAACCACACATACGGCTTTACTGCCTATCTAGTTTTAATCATATACCTATCTGAATACATGTAATGAAATTATCCTAATTCATTTATATTATGTTGAACTGTACCATATCAAGGTTAATTCCCTCGTTGACAAGAAAATGATACGATGAACAGCCAACGATGAACCCAATCCCTTGATGCGGCTACAATTTTGGATGACCTGAGCTCCCTTTGAATAAATTTTAGCTGCTATGCCTGACTGCCCAACGACTGTTTACTGGAAAAAATTTCATGCACCGTTCTAGAAAAGAGAAGGAAAAAACGAAATTAAAATTCATGCCTAACTCAAAGAAGAGAATGAAAATCTTAGGTCATGCCTTACTTATTAACTCAACTATGCATCCAGTATTTAGTAGTTATTTTCCTTTCCTAATTTTATCCTGTTTTCCAACTATAACCTTCAGTTTCCTCTTGCCGTTACTACTATGCCATCATGCTCGTACGTATGTATCCATGCCTCGTCATTTAAATACTGTCATGCCATAATCTCTTACTTCGAACTTTCTTAAAACTCCATAACTTAAATTCAAACTACTAAAATCTCTTCAAAATGATTCCGCACCATTCAGGGAAATAAAGTGCATGAATTTCTCGTCTTACTCCTAAAATAACTCCTCTTATACAACTCTCTCAAACTTACTCGTCAAATTCCCCATAAATCCTCAACCTAAAAAATTTTCTCAAAATTCTGGCCATAAATTTTCGAAAATTTTAGACTATTTCGGAGCTACAAAGGGAAAACCCCGCACCTATTATTATCGAAGTTTCCGACGCTTCGATATCTAATATAAGTTATCCCTATGTTCCTCCAAAATAATCACATCCTTTGAAATACGAAAATATAAAATATTAATGAATGTACCCGTGTTCTGGAATGGCTACCTCTAATCATTTACCTTCGGCCCAATATACATATGTACTAGATATGCGCATTCCCTAATAATATGTATATTTCCTTATTTGCCAAATGTATCAACATAAAAATCCTATTTGCGGTTAATAAAATAATTTATGAACGATATATATGTAATAAATGATCGTGGCTTGGGACTCTAATAATGCTGCTATGGTCTATGATTTTAATTTGTCATATTATACATTCTCATACATAGTTACACCACTTTCATACTTCATAAATCATACTTCCTGCACTTACAAATTCTAACTTCCATAATATGATACACTGTCAATACTCACACATACAGATTCATATATATATATATATATATATATATATATAATTATTTATTTTTAATGTAATAATTATTACTTTTATACCGGCGATGACACTGACGGAACGGGAACAGATTCAAACTACCAACTAGTCACCTCAACTTATTACTGACAATCTCCACGTCCCTGCCGACTCCTAGGGCGATGATGACGTTGACGGGGTTTTGACTGACCTTTTAACCCTATTTGAGATCTATGAAATGTATTCTTCAACTTTACTTTTATTTTTAATTTGAAATTTTGACTTCCGACTAAGTTTGGAAGAAGGAGAAAGAAAAGGAAAACTATGGAATGGAAATTCCGGACTACGGCTGACACACTATTTACTTGTCTATTCGCCAGCTGAAAATTGGAGACTGAACTTTGGCTCTGGTCCTGCCTATGTTAAAGATAGCAAATAGAGAATGGCGTCGTTACCAACGGCTAGATTCTTTTGTCCTTTTTATTTTTTGCCTCCAAACTCCAAATTACAGTCCCTGTCCCTTTATCCTCCTATTATCTCTATTCGACACTTCGGAGTCTGTTCCCCTTTCCCGTCAGAGTGCTCCGCCAATCTTACAAGTGTTATATGTGGCAGAGGATCGAACGCTGTTGACTATTCTGGTTACATAGTGTATATTGTTTTTAAGCTATAAATGGATATGGGTCATTTTGGTTCTTCACAGACGAAATATTACTTACCTTTTAGATTCTGATTAAATTGGTAAAATCGTCGAACAAAACTAAGAACGCGCCTTCTCTCACATAAACTGATCAGGCTAAAGACAACCATCTGATCCAAGCAGACGTTAAAAAGAACATCAATTGACATTCCAGCAGCATCTCGACTTCGTATGGCTTCAATAAGACTGATCATAAGATTGATCTGTGTTATCACAAGCCATGTTAAGTTGATCCCCCATAAAAATAATTTGGATTTTTTCTTTTGAAATAATAACGAATTTGTTTCCACGTCCCAGTAGAAGGGAAGGGCATTAAATCCACTTGCTAATCTGTAAAATACTTGTATTGTTTTTAGGGTTCTGCAGCTGATCATTTTGATTGGAAACTTTTAGGTTCAAATTCAATACAGATAAGTAGCGGCTTTTGAACCTCTCTATCTCTATATCTGATGGTCAAGATTTACTCCAATAACAATATTAAAACAATTCAATAGACTTACATCTGATCTGAGGCTAAGCTCGATGGAAAATATTCTATCCAGAGAATGTCGTCCTACCCAATTTACAATGTCCTAGTCACGACCTACAGTCTTCATGAATACATGCAGTGAATTATAAAATTAATGGCAAATTTTCGAATACAGGAAGCACCTAATTAAGTATAATCTAGCAAATAATAGTGAGAAATTAAATTTGGGTAGCTGAAATACCGAAACAGTATAGGCATTAATTGCCGTAAACTGAATAACTGAAACCATTATTACTAATTATGCGGAAATGTTGGAATAAATCAATAAACGAATATGTATTATGGATACTTATGCATTTTTTGGCATTGATATTACGTGTAATATGTCCTGCAATTGCTCGTTTCTTATGTAAGGGTTATTATTAAGGAATTTAAAAACTTCTAATGTAGCATTTACAACACAGTACTTAAATGAACTATACATATATGAGTGCTTAAAAAATGTCAAATGTCTGTTAAAAAGTGTAAAATGTTCTATTTACACATTTTTGAAAAGTGTAAAATGTTCTATTTACATGGTTTTGAAAAGTGTAAAATGTTCTAATTCCATGTTTATGAAAAAAGAGCAAAATGCTCATGCTATTTTAATTTTTTGTAAGGATATAGTGCATTTTATTTCTCACTAAAACTGAATATGGGTCAATTTAGTTCTTCACAGACGATATGGGTCTCTGGATAAACATTTAAATTACATACGGGTACATAGTTGGGGCTCGAAACAGCAATATCACAGCGCCAGAGTTAAATACATTAAAGTAAGTTAATAATGGTAGTGTCGTTTGTACCTATGTTTAGTTAAGTAATTACATGTTTTGTGTTTTGGTAGGAAAAGTCTGGGCAGCAAATGTCCGTATACCATATTTGGACGATTAAATTCCATTATTCCATAGAATATGCAAATGGTAAACAGGAATAGAGCGGCTAATTTCTTATTATTGCTTCAAATAAGTACACATATTTAAGTCACTAGCTGCATTAGCTATATGTTATACATACAAAAGAAAACAATTAGAATTATAAACAATTTTAATACTTTTGTTTCCTCAATGTCAATAACGCGGTTGTTATCTAAGGTATAATTCCCAACCATTACAAATATTAGCTTATGTTTCCTAGAAATGTTAAGAATTTATTGTTAACGATTCTGATGAGAATTAAAAACGTAAACGAATTTAAATAATGTTATTAGTATATTATGTCTTATGTCAACAAAAATAATCCATTTGTTGCATACAAAACAGTTTTAATGAATAAAAAGGTAGTAAGTAGGTTGGCAAACTTTAGTTCGAAGATGTAAATACGAATCTGGCGAGTCAATAGAGTAGCAAAGAAGAAACACATCTGTTCTGGGGTAACTCAGCGGTCTTAACTTGTCGTAGTCTTCTTGACCTTGTTTTAAATTAATAACAATAATAAAATTAATAAGTTCATTTTTTTTACCGATTTGACGTCCATATAGCTCATACCTTATACTTACGACACAAAAATAAGCACAGATTTGTTACTACTACTGTAGTCAATCGTAGCTATAGTTAGTTTTAAAAGTAGTTATTATAAAATACTCTAAAAAAATTAATTCGCACCGTGCACCACTGAAAAATTGCATCATTAAAAAGACAAAAATACGGTTATTTTCGTAGGGTTAGTTATCTAATTTTTTTACAAGTGGTAATACGTTTTGGGTAAGCTTTTCATATCATCTATGAAGAACCAAATTTTTAGCTAAAATTATTTTCCACTATTTACAAAAATATTGTAAAATTTATCATTTAAAGTATGCAAAAATAGATCATTTTACGTCTTTTCAAAAACTCCTAGTTAACATTTTAGGCATGTTTCTCATTTTATTTTTATGACATAGCACATTTTGATTCTAGCTTAAATTGGAAATGGGTCATTTTGGTTCTTCACAGACGATATGCACGTTTTAATTGTAATATAGTCTAATAGTAATTTTACCTGCCGTATCAAATAATCTCAAAGAATAAATATCTTTCCCAATGACCACAGTGGCTGCAAAAGTATCGAACACAGTGGGAACGTATTGGGTGGGGAATGTGTTTGTTGTGTAGGAGATGAGCATGCACGTTTTACCCACATTCCCGTCACCCACTAACACACATTTGACATCTTTGGACTCGTCCATCATTTTGAAAAATTATATTCTTAATAATCTTTAACTTAATGACTTTTAATTCCGAATCGAATGTATGGTATCCAAAACTCGGACACAGTTTAATTTAAATATTAAATTCTTTTCTAAATATTTTATTTACACAATGGAATTTCCATGACTATTAAATTGTATTTACTAAAATATTTAATTAACTGCTGGTAAACTAATTGTACACATGTTGAACTCCGGAGCGAAGTTTTAGTCTTGGGCAGTGACAAACTTTGGGTAATACAAAGGATGATATAATATTTAAGGGCAATAATGTGACACTGACTGAGTGAGTGTTTTTTTTCGCGATAAGTGTATAGCGTGGGTGAGAAATACTTTTTATGTAGGTACCTACCTTTTGTCATTTACTAGAATCAGTATCAGTATCAGTAATCTCAAAATTTTATTATCAGTAGAAAACGTGTGATAAGATAAAACTAATTTATCCATTATTATTAGATTTTCGTGTAGGCCTGATTGTGAGTGAGTGAGTAATATAAACGTAATATCTACTTCAAGCTGTATAGCTGTAGACGTTGTAGTTGTAGTAAAATAGTTGCTTTGCTTTTATTATGTAACCACATTGTTTTGTAAACTATTATTAGTTTTACAAAAAGTAGCCATCTATATAAAATGATGCAGCATTAATCATTATGTCAGAATATATTATATCGTCAGTGAGGAATCAAAATGACCCACATTCATTTTTTGATGAAAAACAAAATGTACAAAATAAAAATATACAAAATGTACAAAATGTACAAAACATAAACAAAAATAATGAAAATATAATGGTCTTAAAAGCATATTATGCAAATAGAACAATTTGCACTGCTTGGAAATATGTAAATGAAACAATTTGCAATTTTCAATAATATGAAAACAAAATATTTAGCATCTTTTAAAAACAAGTAAATAGAACATTTTTTTGTACTTTTCAAAAACATTTCAGTAGAACATTTTGCAACTTACAAAAAGCAGAAAAATGAAATATTAAGCACCTTTGAAAAAACAAGTAAATAGAACATTTTGCACATTTCAAAAACATGTAAATAGAACGTTTTACACGTTTAAAAAACTAGCACATTATTTTACGTATTTATTATTATTTAGTTTATTTCCCAAAGCTCATTTTAACTCTAGTATAAATTAAAAATGGGGTATTTTGACTCTTCACTCCAGATATAAATAGATATACAGTGTAATCGCGTTAGAACGGCCTGCCTTAGTACGGTTATCTCGGTATACCGGTTAAAATCAGCGGCCCCGGCAAGAAGCCTATGCTGTACAATGCTAGAGTTACTCTTACAACGGTTAAAGCTACAACGGTGAACTCGATACAACGGGCAAAACCGTGAGACCGCACAGCGTTGTTTGCATTAAATATATATTTCTTACAACGGTTTTGGTTTCGCAATAATATTTTTCTTACATGTTCCCCATCTGCACTACATCATCCATACTATTTAGGACAATTTTTATGCGGGATCGTCCATTATTGCAGAAGATATAAATCGCCGAAAACCTATTTTTAATGCAAAAAACGTATGTCACTTTACAACTGTTATAAACCGTTGTAACGTTACAACGGTACTTCGCTACAACGGCTAAAATCACTTTATCCCTTGAGAAACCGTTATAACGAGATTTCACTGTACATACATATATCTAATAGTAAGTGTACGCATATCCTGTCGTATTTAAATAATTCTCATTTAATATTTGAATCATTTCATGTTGCGCTACGTCTACATTTAGTAGTACCACAATATGTACCATTCGTAGCATGTACATACATACACAGATTTGACAGTACATAGTAAAGGTTTTATTACTAAGAAAATGAAATGCTATAACGTAGATGACATTGACATGTCGATCTAGCTGACACATCTAATAATAATTTTATCTAAACTAATGCTGATGACAGTGACGTAATATGTAATGTTATGTGATTCATATAGTCACTAGTAGCCTAGTGAATAACGCTAATACGCTTTATTTTTTCTTAAATATTAAAATACTATCTACACCGATAAGTATATTATCGTCTATGAAGAACCAAAATTACCTATTTTCAATTTATGCTAGAATTAAAATGAGCTGTTATAAAAATTATAGTAAATAAGGTGCATACTTACAGTGCTAATCACAAAGTTTCTAAAATGAGCGAAATGTTTTATATATATATTTTCCGAAAGGGCAAAATCATTTATTTACATGTTTTTTTTTAAGTCAAAATGTTCTATTTACTTGTTTTTTGAAAAATGCACAATCTAGTATTTACATATTGAGATTACTAATACTTAATAACGACTAGATACATATAAATTACACTGTGCAACATTAAAGGTCAAAGGTCACTGGAACTTTTTTTAAAATATTATATCGAAAAAAGTTCTTTTGGTAAAACTCGGTAAGTCCATCAGTCGTTTTTTGGCAAAGCACATTAGATCAGGTCCATTAAACCATGTAAAAACTACTGATTCCTATATAAAATATCCCAAATTGCCCAAAACTTCGATAATATTACCCACTCAATAAAACGAATAATTGTTCGCTTCAATATGAGATTCGCGTGTACTATTCATGAAGGATGGTCCATAAATGATGTCACCCAAATTATCACTCTTTAAGACTTACCCATCCCCATGTCATCGCTTTAATAATTTAATTTTTTTAATTAAATTAATTTAACATTGCTTCCAACTCCAACGGCTATCTTTAATACGGCACGCCATCAGTACCTGACTACACTCACTTATTAACCTACCAAAAACGTCATTTATGGACGATTCTTAACACATCAATATTTAAACCAAAAGACAATGTTTTTGGATTAGCATAACCAAAGTGAGTAGTGGCATAGTTCTTCACGAATGGATGAATAAATGCTGATTAAATTACGATTAAATATCTGAAACATCTAATAATCCCGTCTTTATTCAGATTATCAACGTACAAACTAAAACATTGACTCAAATTTCTAATTATTCATGATTACGTTATAACGATTTTTGGTGTTAGATAATAATATTAGATTTTCGTTCCTACTTGGCTACTTCCTACCCTGTATTTTTTTTGCTATTAGTACTAATAATATATTATTAACATTTTAGTTACTCTGCATATTATTATATGTTTGTTTTGTATTTCTACGTGTTTTTTTTCTAACTTTTAAATTTCTGCTCTCGTGTTTTTTTATAGCTTCACTTATATTTTATATAGTCATACAATATTATTGATAAGATTAGATGTCATTGGTTTGTCATTTCGTGTAAAATGAAAAAAAAAGATGACAATCTCCAACACGGCGAGTCCAGAGTTGATTACCAGATGTAATATTTGAGTAAGTAACATGTCATGTCATGCAGTGCCGGTGCCAGTGCCTTGCCTACTCCCTATGGCCTATGGTTGACTGCCTCTCGCGCTTAATATTACTGGCTATATAGTTCCTTATATACAGGTTGGATTTTGGATTTGGTATTTGGGTCTGGTTGCCATTGTCATGCTATGAATGCTGAGCATGAAATTGTCTTGTCACGATACACTTTATTATTATATTTTCATATAGAGATAATACTAATTCGAAGAGTTTTGGTAAAGGGGAAAATAATTTGTATTATTACAGATAGTACAGAGTATATATAATACTAGACTTAAGCCCGGCGATTTCGCCGGAATTGCGCCTCATCTGAACACTGGCCCCGGTTACCCACTGTCGCCGTACTCTAACGTGTCTACGGTTGGTCGGGAATGAGGTAATGGTGTCGTAATGGGGTGCTGATTCAATTCAAGGGTAATGTTAATATACCTCCATAGGGAGGTAATTAGAATCTTTTGTAGGGAAGTTAATCAACTTCCTAGGGGTGTTTATTAATAGTATGTCCCTGACTGTGTCTGCTTATTCGAACTTGCCGTGCATCCAGCTGTTACCATGGAGTACATGCGTTGTTGAATGATTTTGCGTACGCTACTGTATGTGATAGTATTGCACTGTACTGTACTTCGATCAACCACTCACACTCCACTCTCACACTGAACAATAACAGTTACTGTAGTAATAGTATGGTAATAGCCTAAGCAGACATTCAAAGTAAACTTTGCCGGTTCATTTCTTGAGTGGAACCACTGTCGTCATGGTAATAGTCGTACTCAACACTAAAAATCAACAATGTATATGTTCACATCAACATCTTTCCTAGAGTTTGCAGACGCAAACAGGACAAAAAAATCAAAAAACTATATACGCGGACCTGGATTTGAACCCGGAATCTTTGGGATGGGATACGGAGACATTGACCATCTCACTATCCGTACGTTGACTTGGGCAAGTGTATATTATCATATAGTGAATTCACAAATTGACGATTCCCACCTAAGCTTCAAGACTTGTCTTACTATAAA
This sequence comes from Dicyrtomina minuta, assembly GCA_949802685.1. Classification (NCBI taxonomy): domain Eukaryota; kingdom Metazoa; phylum Arthropoda; class Collembola; order Symphypleona; family Dicyrtomidae; genus Dicyrtomina; species Dicyrtomina minuta. The sequence goes on along the minus strand of OX461808.1, from coordinate 27,044,107 downwards.
TGCTTAATAATAGATAGGGCATGATGGATGTACTAAAAAAAAGTACAAATTCTTTTTATATGCTTTTCTTTATATGGAGATTGTAGAATTTAGATTGTGTTTCCTTTTTGTTGGAAACTTTGTACGAATTGTACTTAGCTAGTAGGTAGCTAATTTAAATACTACTTGTGTTAAATACTATACTACTTTGAATTTTTTCAGGGAGAAAATTTTTAATGCGTTTTTATAAAATCAAACACCGTGTCTATGTAAAAATGGGTTTATTTTTAAAAACTATATAGCATATAGCTTCTATATTCAATAAGTCCAGATTTAAATATCCAATAAAGCTAGATTAAATTTTTTTTTATGAAAATGTGCATTTTGTGTGCTTTACGTTTTTGCATATTGGTTTAGTTAACTTTTACCGTTAGGAAAGCAAATAATTCCGTATAATGTTTTCCCGTTCAAAATAAATTATTTATAATAATTTAAATTCTGTTCATATTTTTTTTAATTGAAAATTACCGCTACTTTAAATTTTCAAAAATTTGAAGCTGCTCAGTATTTAAAATTATATCCCTCCCAACAAGTGTTTGTATTAGATAGGGGTATTTGGCATTTTATTCTTCGAACAAAGGCTTGTTTAGCTTGTTTTCATTTATTTAATGGCGATGCTATATGTACATAAAATGCATTTATGTGGTATAATTATATGTAGACCTATGTACAAAATATACATAATTTAAGGGTGTAATTATTATGTGCCTACCTTACATAACTTGTGTACCTGTTATTTCTATTTTTGTATTGCATGCTTAGCTAAAGCGTTCTACGTAATAAGGACGTAAAGTGGTGCTATGGGAAGGGACAGGGGAGTTTTATAATTGGCATTTTTGAAATGGAAGTGGAAATGGAAGTTGGCATAATAATGTCTGTAATTATATGTTGTTCAAGTTGTTCCGTGTGTTTTGATCCTCCCATTAGAACACATTAAATCACACGAGGGGTTTAGTTTTGTTTGAACAATGTAATACAACATGCATAGGCACCAATAACAACCCTAAGACTTTAATGGACTAACTTTTATGTAGTATTTAAGTAGCAGCATAATTATCTGTACATTTCATGTGGATACCCATACCGTAAAGCTCCAAATAGCTCCCGCGGATCTCTTTTAATACCCGGGCCGGGTCCCCAATAAGAACTTGAGGTTTTTAAGCATTGAAACAAATTACATAATGGAGATGATTTTGTTTTTTATGCTCTGTGGCTTCTAATTATTCCCGGGTCTAAAACAAAGTTTGACATAACCCCTCCCGGAAGTTATTTGGAGCTTTACGGTATACGCATTTATTCACGGAAGTAAGTTGGTAGGTAGGTAGGTAGATACATCTCCAGCAAAGGCTTAAAGTGCCCCATATTCATTCTCTCTCAGCTAAACACAAAATGCACTATCTTCTACAAAAATAATATCTTGATCCTAAAAACTATCGAAAAAATATTTTGGGTTTTAAAAAAAGTGCAATAAATAAAGTAATATTTTTACAAATGTTTAAGAACATGTAAATAGCACTTTTTGTACTCCTCAAAAATATGTAAATAGAACTTTTTGTTCTCCTCAAAAATATGTAAATAGAACTTTTTGTACGCTTCAAAAATATGTAAATAGAACCTTTTGCACTCCTCGTAAATATGTAAAAAGAACTTTTTGTACTCCTCGTAAATATGTAAATAGAACTTTTTGTACTCTTCAAAAATATGTAAATAGAACCTTTTGCACTTTTCAAAAATATGGAGCTAGAATAGTTTGAAAATTAGGAAAACATGCAAAAATGAAACATTTTGCACTTTGAAAAAACTCCTAGTTAACATTTTACGCATAACAGTCTATTTTAGGTATTTTTTCGACATCGCTCGTTCTAATTCCAGCTTAAATTGTAAATGGGTCATTGTGGTTTTTCACCGACGATATGTATTCATGAAGCGCACCACTACATGCCTTTTGTACACATCAATGTCACATTAGGGGGATGGATAAGGTACTTATGAAATTTATTTATAAATAAATCGGACAGCGCTAGGACCTCTGATATCATGTGACTGGCTGGTCATACTGGTCTAGCCGTCTAGCACTGTGAGTTTGGAATTTTGTCACATTCGATTTCGTTTTTGGATTAAAAATTATTTTATACAGTATTAAAACTTAAATTTCTGTGGTTTAAAAATTTTTAACTGCAGTTAGATATCAAATTAGTATAATATACTAGGCAGCGATGCCGCTTTAAAATTTATTTTTTTAACTTGAAATTATCTATAAGTATGTACCCATCTATATGTACGATGAATGATGCACTGATACATGATACTGTATGATATCTTGACAATTTAACATTTAACTGGTATCACAGCAATAAGTAATGTAATTTAGATGCCACTTTGTGTTTGTAATTTACATTTTGAATCTAGCTAGAACAGTTTGTAATTTGCATCATTTTTTGTAGACGAAAAGATACTAATGGATGGACTCTGCGATGATCATAAAAAATTACAATGATAAGAGTGCATGTGCAATAATGTGCATATACATGCTGTGTATGAATGCAATTTATTAATTACTTCTCAGAAATAACTGAAAAACGATGCTTGTCATTCCTAATGGTACGTTACCATTATGTATAGTACTGAATTTATTTTATTAACTGCTGCTTGTCCAAATTAACCGCTATTTTCTGTGAATAATATTATGGTATATATTATATACAAGTGCATATTTACAGGAGAATCTATTGTTGCAACGGATGATTGATGTAAAGTAGTTGGGGATGGAAGAGTGATAAAAATGACAATTTTGAATTATACGAAGGCATATTATTTGGCGCATAATTAAGGTATTATTATAGTATTCATATAGGATTCATCTCTGAAAAGACCTGCGTTTAATTAATCACGTGGTACTGCCAAATGCAATCTTTAACTACGTCGATGCCGCCGATATGTACCACAGCTTACAGCAGTGCTGCTTAAAGACGGTTTTTTAACGGAAATTGCAATAAAACTGTAATAATATAGACGTCTTGCTGACAAAAAAAAATCCCCCTTAATTACTACGTAATTCATTATGTCTTATGTACTGTATGCACATATTGTTATTGACATAAATTATAACATAAATAAATGAGCATTCCAGCACATTATGCTAATTCAAAAAGATGCTGACTGAGTGAAAGCATTTTCATGCTGACGTCGTACTATATTATAAGCGCGTGGCCTGATTTGCTCTGCTGCCGAATTTTTAGCACGTGATTTTACGCAGTTAAAGTTAAATAATCTGCTTGTGCCCGTCTGAATGTTAAACAAAGAAATAATATACGAGGCACGCGGTCGGCCGTAGTCACATCATGAAAGTGTCGTAGGTTGTGACGAGTCTAAATTCTAAGCAAATCTTGGAATATCTATAGAATTAATGATATTCGAATCAGTGCAAGCCAATCGGTCCCTAACGAGCCCTTAAAAAAAATTGACCGAGGGTCCCTTTTTCTTGAAAAAACTACCTCAATTTGAGCCCGGCTGAGCCCGGAGGAGGGAAATCGTTCAACACCGTTCTTTTTATCTATTTTACCTCCTCCGGTCCCGCTTCCTTTTTTGAGGGAAAATTTTTTCCACCTCATTGAGCTTTTACCTCAATCTCCCCCAATCTGAGCCAACCCCCTAGGTACTGGAAGTAAATTCTACCTACCTACAAAAAATGTTCAATACTAATACTAATATGACTAATACTAATACTACTTGGCGTAACACCATAAAAATGAAAATAAATCAATAAATGCATAAATAATATATAATACACACAAGCACCAAAGGACATTTTATTTTTTATTATTATTATGTTTTTGTGTTTCTAGTTACAATTAATAATTAAAACTGTTGCGTCATACAAATAGCAAATAATAATGTTTGTGGCTAAATATTAATTTATTAATTATAAGTGTTTGTGATTATTTAATTTCTATTAAACAAAGACAAGATGGAGTACAGAAAATACATGGAGGACATACTAAATAGGTAATTAAATATATCAGTGACAAAGTATATAAAGTTTCGTGTGGCTTTACTTGTTTCCATAGGTCATACCAATAATACTATACACCAAACTATACTATACTGTAGTGTTCTAAAAGTACCATTTTATTACAATTATGTGTATATACCTAGTTATACGCTGTAAAACGCTCAAAGTACCTAAAATATCATGCTGTATTATAATGCTGCTTTATTATTTACTTCCTCCATATTAGTAAAGGTAAATCTATATAACTTGATCAAAAAAACTAATGTAGTTAAAAACATGTAGAACAACTAATTAGGTATCACACTTAACTTGAACATAATTTGATTCTGGGAGTCATCCTCGTCCAAGTGGTGTCCACACTCATGGACTGGAGGATGAAACACCAAAATAAAAACCTAGCTCCACTCCGCTTCACTTAAAAGTGGTGTGTAGAACGATTTGAAGTTGCCCTTGCGCTCCGAGTTCCAAAAACTATTACGGACCACCGTTGAAAGACATTTTCTACCCATAGATGTTTTTTTCTAGTTAAATGCAAATACATTATTGCATCTCAGGTGCAGTTGGAGCAATGGGAGTACGAACACAGATGCTGTAAGGTATAATGTAATTACCTATTACCAGACAGGAAAGAGATGTATAATATCTTGACATGAAACACGTAACCATTATTATTGTGTGGACGCAAGGTTTAACTGTACTGTGGCTACATCATAAAAAACTCAATCAACTTAGTTTTTTTATACTAGGGACCAGACACCAATAAGGATACTCAACTTAAGCAAGTTTTGGGACCCACTCTAAGAAAACAACCGGGAAAAGTGAGCTAAGTTTAGCCCCATATAAAATAAATGGAATTAATATCCAGCCACTCTGTTCAACTTATATCTTCCGGCCCAATGCCTGGTTCAAGTTATAACTGCCAGTGCTGCGCCTGAATTCCGTCGTGAAAAAAACAAACAAAGGATGTAACTATGTTTTTACATAAAAGTTTCTTTTTTTCTATTGGTTACTAATTCTTTACTACCAGTCGATGCAACACGTTACAAAGGCAATTAAAAACAAATATGTAGTAAACTACAAGTGGAAAAACTTTTAACGTATAACGTTAAACCTTAATCTAATTAGATTTCGGTAGTCATCCCCATCTAAGTGGTGTCTAAACTCATGGAGTGGAGGATAGAACACAGAATTTAAAGCTGCACTCTACTCAGTTAAAGTAACTGCACTGAATATTAAATTTTAAATTCAAACCTAACAAGGTATTTAATTATTGCTTACAATTAGCAAGAGAAAACACAGAGAATCGATAGCCTAATCAAAGTAAAGTTTAACTATATTATTGAAATAAATCATTAAAATGCGTAAGTCTCATGTCATACTAAAACCTATGCAAACTCTAAATTTCCTTCAGAAGACAAGCCCAAGGTTTCATTAATTTGATCACATAGGTAGAAAGAGTCATGAATATATTATTGAAAATAATTCAAATGGAAATCAAAAAAATCTCTTAATTTGAATTTTTAAGTGCTTTTTTACCATTTACGCCTTTCACTATTCTGTTTATTTCCTCATGTGCCATGTCACTGATTAGGCCCTTACGTGTTTCCCATAATTTATATTTAAATATAAATTGCTTACTTTTTATTCCTTTTTTATAATAAATATGCCATTCAATTGCAATAACCATCATGCATGCATTCGTTTGTGAGCATAATCGTAGCAAAACAAGGTAGGTACATACTTAAATAGAAAAAACTGTACTATTTTTAAGTACCAAAAAATACTCCCATGTCAGAATGTTTATTATTTTATACCAATAATTGTATTACATGCAAAACAAGTCGTCACAAACTGACGTGTAATAACAGCAAAAAATGTTTTTTTTTGATTATATATTTATAGTGCAATACCTACATACATATAATTTTAATTACTACTTTTTTTAGAAAAATGTATCATATTATTTATTTATGATTAACGTAACCAATTGACAAAGATAAGTGATTGCACATCAAAGCTATCGTACTCGGTGCTGATAAAAATTATGCAAAATAATCATAAAACGACACAGCTACAACATTTGAAGTAAGGCTAAACTTATTAACCTAATTTTATTTAAAGTTTGCTTAATTAGTAGTGTGGTAAATTTGCTATTCTATATACCATATAAGGCTGATAGGAATTAGGATTCCGAGCAGCACACTGACAATGTTCAAAACTAAATGTCTTTTCACCTTTATTAAATTAGGCAGGATAAATAGCGACCGATCACTTGTATCAACTATCCAGGTATTACACTAAACTTTAACATAAATAGATTCTGGTAGTCATCCTTGTCCAAGTGGTGTCCAAACTCATGGACTGGAGGATGCAACACCAAAATCAAAGCTGAGCGTTGTTGTGTCTGGTCCGAGATTCACATAGGGCAACAGTAATAAGAGACAGTTTACAATATTATAAAAACCTTGTCGAAACTGAAAATGTGGTTTATCATAAAAATACCTGACACATTGAAGTAACTGACTTATAATTTGTAAACCTCAGCTTAAAATGCAGACAGCCTACATCAAAGACCTATGTAGGGCCAAACACTAATGACGTAACCAATAAATTGCATTGAATACCTTTCAAAATAATTCTGTTCCTTCTTAAATTTGAAAAGCAATAAACGGTATATACAAAACAAAAAAAAACATTAAAAATCGTTAATATGGCTATATCAACTATCATCTGTCCATTTGTTCACGACTGTTACAGTAAAGAATATTTAAATATACAGTATATTTAAATAATATAATTGAATGAATTAATAATTGACTGAAGTTTAAACAAACATTATTACGCATCTAGCTTCTAAACATTAATAAACAAATATGAAATAAAATGTAGTGTATATCGCATAAATGATGAAATTGTTCAGTTTACGAAACTTACATGATAAAAAATATTCGTAATAATATGTTTTACTTTACATCGTGTTAATAACCAATAGGACGTTTCGTGTCATTTCTATGCTGTAATTGCATTCAGTTTTAATAATGACATTTAACTTCGTTTAATATTAGGAAGTACAGTACTTAGTTCAAAGGTCAGTGTTCAGTTCGTCCGTGGTTCGTAGTACTGCCGCACAGTAGCCATCAGCCAGAACACTTATACTTACTTCACTTTGACGCCACTGACACCTGACACCGTCTCCGCCACTGAAGCCACAGTCCGCCACACCACAACACAGGGTATAGGTATCAGTTTATTAATTTATTAATTAACTAATATTAAACCAATATTACTATTACTATTATTACTAGTAATCATCACTCACTCGTACCACTGACTATTACTTATATCTTATATTCCGTGTCAGAATAGTGCCAGCTACGGTCTCGGTGTTGGTGTGTGATCAGTGTGATTCATATATTATTATTATCGTATACAATATATTTCATCATACTTTTACATACGTTTTGATTTAAGTACCTCTGATATTTTTTTTATGACAGTATGAGTCCAAAACGACATATCGATCAAGGTTTTAGTGTTAGTGTGTGGGCTTTGGTGTTTGCTCAAGCTTTAGCTTTAGCAACTTTGGCGGTGGTTTAATTAATGGTGGGAATTCGTGATTAAACGTTCGCCCAAAATGCAAATTTTTAATATTTAAAATAATTTAAACTACATGCTGCTCAAACAACTAAATAATACCCACAGTAATTAATACATGTGTCAAATGTAACAACATCCAGAAAGAGTCGACTCTTTATCTGGTGCTCCGTCTCCGTGGTGAGGTGTAGAGTAGAGTTTAGTCAAGACTCACATTTATCGACATTTAATTATTGCAATTTTTATCCCGCTCGGGATGCGTAAGTAAAAAAGAGTAAGCTACTAAGCTATCTGATGCATTTAATCTATTAGTGCTACTTAGTTAATTCAGTGTTCAGTTTGTCAGTGGTACAGCCACACAGCGGGACACTTCTATCCAGTGTCTGCACAGTACTTATTTATAGTTATGACATGATTACATTAATAATGAGCATACATAAATCTACAAAAGCGTATATTAAAATTTAAAATTAGTAGTTGCAGCATGTGCACTCAGCTGTGCCCAGTGTTCACACTCCACAGTCATTATCATTTTTTCGGTTTCAGTATGAAGTATGCGCCTTTGCATGCAATATATGTATGCAACTTGCAACATTCAAATGCACCAACAATGCTTAAAAAATAAAATATTAAATTTGACATTTTTAAATTTTTTAATACCGCAATTTTGTAGCTACTAAGCCATTAACACCAAATTTGTTAACAATGACACATTAACTTTATTTAAAAATGCAAACGATTCAAAATAATTAAAATTGCGCAGATAAAAATAAACATGATTAGTAAATAATTGTTGATTAATTCAAATTCCACGTTTAATTGTATTTTATGAAAAATGAAAAGGTTTTAGTGTTAGTGTGTGGGCTTTGGTGTTTGCTCAAGCTTTAGCTTTAGCAACTTTGGCAGTGGTTTAATTAATGGTGGGAATTCCTGATTAAACGTTCGCCCAAAATGCGAATTTTTAATATTTAAAATAATTTAAATTACATGCTGCTCAAACAATTAAATAATACCCACAGTAATTAATACATGTGTCAAATGTAACAACATCCAGAAAGAGTCGACTCTTCATCTGGTGCTTCGTCTCCGTGGTGAGGTGTAGAGTAGAGTTTAGTAAAGACTCACATTTATCGACATTTAATTATTGCAGTTTTTATCCCGCTTGGGCTCAGTTTCACCAAAAACAGTTATTTTAATTTTCTTGTAATTAAATTCAAGAGAAGTTTTATAGTTGAAATTACAAATTTTATTCTCAAGCCCATAATAAATCAACCTAACCTTATGTATATATAAAGATACAGTACATACATTACTACTGTAGCACAGTAGCCATCAGCCAGAAAACTTATACTTAATTCACTGTGACACCACTGACACCGACACCTGACACCGTCCCCGCCATTGCCGCCACAGTCCGCCACACCACAACACAGGGTATAGGTATCAGCAGTATATTAATTCAGAAAACTTATACTTAATTCACTGTGACACCACTGACACCGACACCTGACACCGTCCCCGCCACTGCCGCCACAGTCCGCCACACCACAACACAGGGTATAGGTATCAGTATATTAATTAATAAATTAACTAATATTAAACAAATAATACTATTACTATTATTACTAGTAATCATCACTCACTCGTACCGCTGACTATTACTTTTATCTTATATTCCGTGTCAGAATAGTGCCAGCTACGGTGTCGGTGTGTGATCAGTGTGATTTATATATTATTACTATCGTATACAATAATACAATATATTTATATTTCATCATACTTTTACATTACACAGTATCTCTGATATTTTTTTTATGACAGTATGAGTCCAAAACAACCTTTACGACATATCGATCACTCTTACACTTTTGGGCTCAAATACCCCACTACGGATATCAAATTTCAGGACTCTAAAAGCTCTATGAGCTTTTTGCGCTTTTTGAGCATCGATGAGCTTCGAGAAAAAAAAATGAGCCCGCGCGTGCCTGCTATGTTTTCGATTTTACTGACCGGAGCTTCGGTCAGTGCGATCGGTCCTACCGGTCACCGGCTCCGTGTCTTACACTGATTCGAATGAAAGTGTATATTAAATTATCCACAGATTCATAATTAATTGTTATGGTGATATTATTGTAATGGTTAATTGAAATCAAATGCCCGCACGACTTCATTTCTATAGAAATTGTGAACAGAGTGAAACTGACGATGAAGGTGTTGTTATTGTGTTTGTCTCCTCTATGTAGCATGTGATTTTAAAGCTATGTATGTATATATGCTATGAAGAGTTTTTGACAAAACGTGTTAAGTCCATCGAAGCTAATTTTACAGTAATAACGAATAAAGAATAAAAGGTGACACGATTATTTTTTTGAACTCCGTTTTTTCTGCAGGTACTGTAACTGACCGACGAGGCGTTATTACAAACAGTTTCATAAATCTAGACTGATTCTGGAGTTTTTTAGAAAATATTCAAAAACTTAGATTTGTGGACTTATCCTGTTGTAACAAAGAGACATTAAAAATGGACTTATCCCATTTTGCTAAACAACTCTTCATTTTAACTTGAATTACTCATTATTTATTATACGTTTATAAATTCATTGACTAAAACCAGGGACAGGCCAGGCCAAAAATCTCCAGACTAACTGAATCCTAATAATTCTGTTTTACTGTGTACGTAAGTATTGCCTTGACTTTAATTTAAAATCTTGAAATAAAATAATGTATGCAATATATTTTTACACACTGGAGTCACAACCACATACTTCTTACGTAAAGTTGTAAAGTAACACATGATGTATAAAATAAATCACAACTATCCGATTTCAATCATTGTCACACTCTCATTTTGAATGGGCACCTTCAAGAACGCGGGTCGTCACCATCACCATGGTGGACAGCAAGCAAAGTAAGGTTGTGTGATACATTTTGAATCAATTTAGCATAACGTGTGGTAAATCGTTTCTCATTAGTTTGCTTTTACAATTAATTATCAAACAATATTTTTACACTATAATAACCCAGCTATCTATTAACTTTCAAGTTTCTGAAATTATTGGGCAATTTCTGACTTTAAAGACTGTGTGTTTAATACAGCCAGCGCCGGACGAAGGAATTGGTTTTAGGCAGCAATTGATTTCCATACAAAAACCACAATATTGATTTTATTGATGGTTTTCTTTGGTAAAGTAAAATTTTGTATTTACGTGTTTTAGAAAAGTGCAAAATGTTCGTTTTACCTGATTCTGAAAAGTGCAAAATGCTATATTTACATGTTTTAAAAAACGTGTTAAATGTTTTATTTCCATGTTTTTGAAATGTGCAAACAAATTTATTTTGCATGATTTTGAAAAGTCAAAATATTCTTTTCACATATTTTTAAAAACTGCAAAATGTTCCATTTATATGTGTTTTGAAAATTCAGGCTGCGGGGGCTGCCTGCCGTGGCCGCTTTATCTGGCCCTGGCCATTGCAAATAATTAGTTTTGATAATTAATTATTGTTTTCCTAATTTTCTTACTTTAATTTAAATACTATTGATATTCTGTATTTCTTTATTTTTCTATTTTGCTTTTATGCATTTTTGTCACAAAAATTCACAATAACGTGAATAAACCGAAAATCTATAACCTGCGGCAAAATAAGGGAAAAGTACTGTACACGAAAGAGCCACACAGTGACAGTACAGTGATTTTATTGGGGTAGAATTAGAACCAGGCTGGATTTAATAAACCTACCGCAACGCTTAAAAAATAGTTTATTAGTGCGTACTAAATTAAATTCGAAGCTGCTGGCTGCAGCCGAACGCTACTCTGTCGCCAGTATTTCTTTGTGTAATGGGTCGTCCACAGATGACGTCCATCGGTCAAATAAAGGCAAGACAAAGAAAAATTTCATTGTCCTAAACTCTGGGATATTTTAATGTCATTTATGGACTACCCCTTACAAGTTTTGTAATTTAGCAGGTATAGCTGCATTTTTTTCGGACCGGGACGGCAGTTCAGTGTGGAACGTGGAGTAGACGTTGATTCTTAAGCATTGAAATGTAGAAATTGAATATTTATGGTTTGATTAGTACAATTTTGTTTTTATTTTTGAATCATGAGATTCTGCAAGTAATCAATCTTAATACCTGTTATAATAATTATTGTAATGTAGAAAATTTTAGATGCTAAATTGAGATCGTCCGTGGTTCACAATTCGTATAATTAACTATTTTAAAGGACTATTCTTATAGACGACTAATATTGAAGCGAATCTAAATAAGGATGTAAGTGTGGTGTATTTTTAATTAATTTTTCATTTGTTGTTTGTGCAGACAAAAGGTTCTGGAGCGTACTTTTCCGATTTTACGCTGGGCTCCGAATTACACCAGGAAACAAGCTATAGCCGATTTAATTGCAGGGCTCACTGTTGGACTTACTGTACTACCACAAGGCCTTGCGTATGCCACGGTTGCTGGATTACCGCCTATCGTAAGTTTATTGTATCAAAGTAATGCAAAAAAATTCAGATTACTTAACCACCTTCAACCTTAGCGTTTTTGATTCGTTCTTCTAGTTTACTAATAATCAGTAAATAATTTGCAAGTAGTTAGACGGTACTCATTTTTGGTGTCACTGTTTTTGTTATAACCTTTTTTAGTACGGCCTTTACTCAGCGTTTATTGGATGTTTCGTCTACATAATATTTGGGCCTTCTAAAGCAGTGACGATAGGTCCGACGGCCATTCAATGTGTCCTCACGCACAAGTACACTCAAGGACGGTCACCCCAGTATGCAGTCTTTCTATGTTTTGTTACTGGCGTTGTCACGTTTTTAATGGGAATCGGTCGATTAGGTGAGCCATTAGTATTATTAATCATTGATAATTTCTGCACCAAATTTTTGTTTGCGACTAACTGGTAATTATCACTGACAGCAGCAGTGGATTTGTGTGTATCACAATTTATATCGGAGATATCACTTAAAAGATTTTATTAATATGCTTTCGAAGGGTTCATCTCGAACTTCATATCCTCACCTGTCAACAGTGCATTCACATCTGGTGTAGCTCTCACAATCGTAGCAACACAGATGAAAGCACTTCTTGGAATACAGTTCCATGGCGAAGGATTTCCAGCAACAATCGTCGGACTTTATGAGCATGTGACCCATGTGAAGAAATGGGATGCTCTTCTCAGCCTAGTTTGCTGCATCGTTCTTTTAACTTTGAAGGTATGTAATTCCTTTATACACATATATATAATTTAATAGTAAATTACTGGCTTTATTTTTAGCCATTATATTTTGTATTTATGTAGAAACTGCAGGTGATTTTGAAGTGTATTGGGGGACGTTCAGTCGCTCTGGATAAATCATTATGGCTTATTTCAACTGGACGAAGTATCATTGTTATTCTTGCTTGTACTTTTCTCGTCGCTTACATCGGAACCGATTCGCCATTCTCCCTAGTTGGTAATCGTAACAGAAATATTTTTGAAGATTCGAACAGAAGGTTCTATTTGTTTTCTTCGGATGGATTTTCACACTTTATACTTGCTGCAATGATTTTGTAGGTGAAATCGCTCCCGGACTACCACCATTCCAGGTTCCACCTTTTGCCATTTTTGAGCCAAGTGACAACACGACGCACTCGTTCACAGAAATTCTGTGGGAGCAGCAATCGGCATTAATTGTACTGCCACTTTTGGGAATTATGGGTCACATCACAATCGCTAAAGCATTTGCTGGGACAACTCGTGTAGATGCTACTCAAGAGATACTGTGTATCGGGATCACAAATTTAGTTTCATGCTTTTTTAGTTCGATGCCTGTCGGGGGAAGCTTTTCAAGGACGACTGTAAATGCTATGAGTGGGGTTGAGACACCTTTGGGTAATTAGTTACACATTTGTAAATCATCTTCAAATTAACAAAATAAAATAAGAATGTTGGGATATGTTGATTTTTTAAACTATAATTATGTGATTTTTTTTCAGGGGGTTTATATGTGGGCGTGATAGTTTTACTTGCACTTGAATTTCTCACACCATATTTCTACTTTATTCCAAATGCAAGTCTTGCGTCCGTTATTGTTACCTCCGTGATTTTTATGGTGGACTGGCAAATCGTTATTTCAATGTGGCGGTGCAAAAGTAAGATTTTATGGGCGTGTTTTAAGAAAACTAAACTCACATACAACACATGCAACTAAAAACTGGTTGTATATATATGCTTTTTGATTTTCAGGAATGGACATGATCCCATGGGCCGGTACTTTCTTAGCAACTTTATTTGTTGGTTTGGAATACGGGATTTTAACTGGTCTGGTAATTAGCACGGCCTTTCTTCTCTACTATGCTGCACGGCCTCGCGTCAAAATTACTAAGGGCGAAGTATGTAACATTATTATGTTTTAACTATAGATAGTTAATAAATCGTGCTTTACGAACGCCACACCTCTTATGCTACATATATATTTAGATTTAATTCATTTATATTTTAATACATTTAAATGAAAACAATGTAACCGCAATCTTCTATAAATAATGACTTCTTATTATAGCTTGCATTATATGTACCTAATTACCTGCATTTAAATAATACTTGAGTAATTATGTATTGCAGACAGCATCTGGGATCCCTTACATTCTGATTGACTTGGATCGTTCCCTAACATTCCCCTCTGTTGACTACACAACGTATGAAATTAGCAAAACGACAAAGCGATGGGGTGTTGATAAAATTCCGATTGTTGTTGATTGCCATCATATTCAATTTGCTGACTTTACAGCGGCTGAGGTATGACGGCAAATAGTCTCCAGTATTACTTTCTCTTCAAAATTTTTAGAGTTTATAAATTGCAATGTTTTGGAATTTTAAAACAAACGTATATTTTTGTGTTCATTTAATTTTTATTAACTGTTTTTTTTCTTCCCAGGCAATGAATAATATGGTGAACAATCTGAACGATCAAGGCTACACACTCATTTTTTTCAAAATGAAGCCATCCGTGGAAAGAATTATTAGCTCTATGTTGATTCATAGTCAGGCTCCTTTTATTCTCTGTCATACAAAGGAAGAACTTGAGCTAGTTATCACACAAGGTGAGGACAGTTAATTAATACTAACGCCATAGAGTATTAAGGGATCATAACTAATGCGAATTTATTATAACAGTTATTTATTATATGACAGTTAACATAATACTTGAAATAACATATGTGTACAATATTACAACGTACGTTTTCTATTATAGACGCATCCTCTGATGTCTTGGGTGGATTAGTAATGGTTACTTCTGATTCAAATTCTACCGAATCAAACATAAATTCTAGATCGGATGATGGCCTATCTGACTCTGGAATTTTGGATTAAAATTATGTGTTTTTTGTATGCACAGGACTCTATTAAAATAACTATTTTACGGGATTCTTAGTTAGCGTAATTATGTGAATAATTATTATATCTAATCGTAAGTTTTAGAGAATTCAGAACTTAAATAGTGTCTTGGATTTCTTTTATATATTTTGATGATTAAATACAACTACTAACAACTTTCCATTATGAATTGCATGTATTATTAAAAATTATTTGTATTGTCTATATTTGCATATTGTACACTGTTGACTGTATTTAAGTGTGTATTTTATGTGGCAAAGTTTAGATTTCTAAGAGCGTTATCTAGCAGTAATAGACGAAATTAGATGTTATGTAAGTATGTGTATATTTGACGAACCTACTACCTACCTATCTATAATCAAAGCGTGGCATGAAAATCTAAACTTCATACCTATAATTTATGTATGTATACGAAATCAACTGTGCACATTATGAACTGAATAAATATTATACACTTAAATAAATCAAAAATAAAATAATGTACGTAGGTAATAATTTTCACAAGACATAAACGTTATGTTAGCATTTCTTTAGGCAAATATGTATACAGCGTTTTGGGCTTGGTCTTTTTAACACTACTTAATTTGAATATGGAAATTTTTTAACGAACAATACGAGCATCTTATTTTTAACCTGAAACGTCGTAGTATTAGTGTGTTTCGCATTTGCAATTGTTTACTTAAATGAACTTCTGATTCTGGAATATACTATCTACAAAAAGTGCATGTACTTATGTACTAAGCTATACTTATTAAATCATATTGTTATCTCTAATGATATTGCGAATGCCTAGAAATGTGTAACAAAAGATTTCTTAAAAATTCCCAAATTGCCAAAGAAGAAACTGTCAAAAATTGGATTGTTTAATTCTTTTACCGCTTCCTCGCCGTGCTCTACTGGTCGTGGTCGTGATAACTAATTGGATTGGATTTTTTGCGCAAAACAGTTTTTGTTGTCAGGCAGAACAGAAGCGTGATCAATTAAAATAAGGCATCTGCATTTTTCATGAAAGATTAATTCTATATTTCAACTTCAGCATGTTGTGCTTTATCAGCTTCAGTTTGGTGTAATTAGAATAATATACTACAATAAGAATGAGCCCAGACTCACTAGTCAGACGCGTGGCCGGATTTTCACGGATGATATTTGATAATTTATATGTATTAAACCTGACGTCTACTTACCTATAAATTGTAAATATTATACCGTTTCGAAATAATTCACTTCTCTAAACAACAACTACCTTACGGAATCCGTTATTTTGTGTGTGTAGTAGGTGCCTTGTACCCTACAATTATTAATAAATTGCAAGCCATTTATCCTTTACAAACATTAACAACTTTAACTACCACTGAATAAAATACACGATTAAAAAAATCGAAGTAGATAATTCATATCGTCTGTGAAGAACCAAAATTACCCATACCCAATTTAGGCTAGAATCAAAATGAGCTGTTTCATAAAAACAAAATGAGAAACGTGCGTACAATGTTAATTAGGAGTTTTTGAAACACGTAAAATGGTATATTTTTATGTTTTTCAACAATATAAAATGTCCTATTTACTTGTTTTTGAAAAGGTGCAAAATGTTCTAATTCCATGTTTTGAAAAAGTGAAAAATGTTCTAAATTCATGTTTTTGAAAAGGTGCAAAATGTCTTAATTACATGTGTTTGAAAAGTGTAAAATGTTCTATTTAAATATTTTTGAAAAGTCCAAAATTGTCTATTTAAATGGTTTCAAGACGTATTTCAATATTTTTGCAGATAGTACATATTGTTTTTAGCTAAAAATGGATATGGGTCATTTTGGTTTTTCACACACAATATATACAATATTTTTACAGTTACAAAAGCATAATGTTTATAGTGATATTAGAAACTATCACGAGCATTCCTGAAAATGTTATTCGTTTAACAACAAAAATGGACACGACTGTCACACCCATTGGCTTGAGTGCTCTCATCTGACAGGACTCAATCTTCTGCAGGAATTTAAAAAACATTGCTGATGAAGAAGGCAACTCACGATCAGCACCAGTTGTAACCTTTAAGGAACCCAGGAATTTCTCGGACCAGTAGTTAATATTTCCAATTAAATTAGAAAACACATACTCCATGAGCATCCCACCGAAAATGAGTAAGGGAAACATGAGATATAAAACCGAATTGAAGGAATCGTAGAGCATCACAGTGCCGTATAGCGCAAGAATGTGAATGATTGCAGCCAGTAAGAATAAGCAAGGGAGAATTATTCTCGAGAGAATGTCGTTGAACATAATTGTCACAATTTGAAGTTCCCTATAAATCTTTAGGGTTTCAAATCTTGACATATTTCCACCTGGACGTGAAGAACCACCAAAAGATCGCTGATTCTGATGTCCTTTCGAAAGGAATTGAAGCCAACATTTCGTAGAATCAGAATAGATTAACATCAGAGTAATATAAAACAAGGCAACAAAATTAATCCAAATAAATCGATTGTATTCCAGAAGGAAGTATACACTAATAGTTGCCCATGATTTCCATTCCTCCGGGAGGAAATGGTGGAGATAGCGATGATGCTCAGGTTGAGCGATGACCAAACCAGGAAATAGGACAAGAAGAAAAGGGACTATGTATGTAAAATAAATTACAATATATTCGCATATTTTGCTTTTGTGTGGTTCATCTTTGTGGTAAAAGTACTTGTCTAAAAAATAAAACAGTTAAGCGATGGATTTAAATCGGTTACGAACGATACTACTTAAGGAGCGAAATTTGAAAAGAACCAAAATAACCCATATCCAATTTAAGCTAGAATCAAAATGAGCTATGTTATAAAAACAAAATGTAAAACATGCGTAATATGTTAATTAAGAGTTTTTGAAAAGTGTAAAATGTTCTATTTACATGTTTTTAAAAAGTGTAAAATATTCTATTTACATGTTTTTGAAAAGTATAAAATGTTCTAATTCCATGTTTTTGAAAAAAGAGCAAAATGTTCTAATTCCATGTTTTTTAAAAGTGCAAAATATTCTGTTTAAATGCTTTTAAGACATGTTTCAATATTTTTGTAGATAGTGTATATTGTTTTTAAGCTATAAATGGATATGGGTCATTTTGGTTCTTCACAGACGAAATATTACTTACCTTTTAGATTCTGATTAAATTGGTAAAATTGTCGAACAAAACTAAGAACGCGCCTTCTCTCACATAAACTGATCAGGCTAAAGACAACCATCTGATCCAAGCAGACGTTAAAAAGAACATCAATTGACATTCCAGCAGCAACTCGACTTCGTATGGCTTCAATAAGATTGATCATAAGATTGATCTGTGTTATCACAAGCCATGTTAAGTTGATCCCCCATAAAAATAATTTGGATTTTTTCTTTTGAAATAATAACGAATTTGTTTCCACGTCCCAGTAGAAGGGAAGGGCATTAAATCCACTTGCTAATCTGTAAAATACTTGTATTGTTTTTAGGGTTCTGCAGCTGATCATTTTGATTGGAAACTTTTAGGTTCAAATTTAATACAGATAAGTAGCGGCTTTTGAACCTCTCTATCTCTATATCTGATGGTCAAGATTTACTCCAATAACAATATTAAAACAATTCAATAGACTTACATCTGATCTGAGGCTAAGCTCGATGGAAAATATTCTATCCAGAGAATGTCGTCCTACCCAATTTACAATGTCCTAGTCACGACCTACAGTCTTCATGAATACATGCAGTGAATTATAAAATTAATGGCAAATTTTCGAATACAGGAAGCACCTAATTAAGTATAATCTAGCAAATAATAGTGAGAAATTAAATTTGGGTAGCTGAAATACCAAAACAGTATAGGCATTAATTGCCGTAAACTGAATAACTGAAACCATTATTACGAATTATGCGGAAATGTTGGAATAAATCAATAAACGAATATGTATTATGGATACTTATGCATTTTTTGGCATTGACATTACGTGTAATATGTCCTGCAATTGCTCGTTTCTTATGTAAGGGTTATTATTAAGGAATTTAAAAACTTCTAATGTAGCATTTACAACACAGTACTTAAATGAACTATACATATATGAGTGCTTAAAAAATGTCTTTTGAATAACCATCACCTTAAAAGTAGGAAGTTTTGTTTCATCTATTCTATGTATGTAGCTGATCCATTCCTAAGAAATTTTGATTATATGTTTATTGTTTCGCGTACTACGAACTAATTTCTAAATTTTCAAATAATTCTTTTAAGTTGAATTTGCTTAATAGTAAGAAAGCAGGCGTGCTTGGGTGAGCGGTTAGGACTGCAGACTGTAACGAAATTTACAGTCTCAGACCCGGCTTCAATCCTCGGCCACTGCTAATCGTTTACGGCTCTGTGTTGTACGGTAAACGTCAATGGATGTTTGATTGAAACCCAATCTCCTTCGGTGCTCCTTAGTGACCACTACTTACTGTAGGGGCCTAGGGAATGAGACTCCTTTACTGTGGAGGAGGGGACGGGGATAGGTGAAAGGGTACAAAGACCGAGACGATCTAACGCGGTAGCCTCCTATTTCCTCACCCACAGTGACTGGTTTAGTCTGGTTGTATGAACTTCGGTTAAATCGACCCAATGAATAAATTATTATTAATATTATTATTATTAATTGTAAGAGTTGCAATATTTGGAGAAAATAATGTCAAATATTTATATGGCACAGTTTCTCATTATTATTAAATTTTTGTCTTAAACCATTTCATGAAATTGCTCACTGATGAAGCATTACAATTTTACTACTGCTGTTGCAAGCAATTTAAATTTACATTATTACACAATATAATACCGTCTGTGAAGAACCAAAATGACCCATATCCAATTTAAGCTAGAATCAAAATGAGCTATGTCATTAAAAAAAATCAGAAACATGCCTAAAATGTTCTTTTTGTTTTTACATGTTTTGCAAAAGTTTAAAATGTTCTTTTTACACGTTTTTGAAAAATGTTTTATTTACACATGCTTTCATGAACATGCTTTCATGAACATGCTATTTTAATTTTTTGTGAGGATAAAGTGCATTTTGTTTCTCACTAAAAGTGACTAAAACTGAATATATGGGTCAACTTAGTTCTTCACAGACGATATGGGTCTCTGGATAAACATTTAAATTACATACAGGTACATAGTTGGGGCTCGAAACAGCAATATCACTGCGCCAGAGTTAAATACATTAAAGTAAGTTAATAATGGTAGTGTCGTTTGTACCTATGTTTAGTTAAGTAATTACTGTTTTGTGTTTTGGTAGCAAAAGTCCGGGCAGCAAATGTCCGTATACCAAATTTGGACGACTAAATTCCATAGAAATCCATGCAAATTGTAAACAGGAATAGAGCGGCTAATTTCTTATTATTGCTTCCAATAAGTACACATATTTAAGTCACTAGCTGCATTAGCTATATGTTATACATACAAAAGAAAACAATTAGAATTATAAACAATTTTAATACTTTTATTTCCTCAATGTCAATAACGCGGTTGTTATCTAAGGTATAATTCCTAACCATTACAAATATTAGCTTATTATGTTTCCTGGAAATGTTAAGAATTTATTGTTAACGATTCTGGTGAGAATTGAAAACGTAAACGAATTTAAATACATACAAACTAACTTATAACAGTTACTAGTTATTTTAGATATTGAAAATAAATACTATAATATCGCTAATAATAACGCGAAGGGCTTTGACTTTACAATATGTAGCACTTTCTCTTCATTGTTGATTTCTTAAATTTACTTCCTATCACAACAGATTCTTCAAAGACCTTCTTCAAGTTCCCCTGAAATATTACCAAAAAAATGGACAATGATTAACACACAATGTTTTCGAAAATTGAACATTATAGTCGAAGCAACAGTTCTTTAGCAAGTTAGTTGAATCATTTAGTATATTAATTTAAAATCTTGTATTATTATACTATTTGTAATGATAATAATTATTTGAAGCGGTTATTAACTACTAAATTAATTATTGATTAAAATAAAATAATATTAAGCACTGTGAGTTAGTAGGATAAGGTTGGTTAGGTTTTATTATTTTTTTAAATTGGGATAATCGGGGGCGAATATAAAATTTAGAGTAAAATAATGTAGATGCGACGTCTTTGAAAGCCAGATTCAGATTAAAAATGAAAATCAAATTATTGTGGTTCAAATGCCACTTACATTACAGAGCTACAACAAAGACAACAATAAATATTTATGACATGCAACCAAATAATAGTAAGCCAGTGTCCATAGTGACACTGCACTGTCACATATCCCTCGTTCCCCCCAAACTTCATGTCCTCATGAAGAGAAGATGTAATTGAGGGGGGGCGGGGGTAGTCAGATAAGTTTATTTTGAATGCCTCCTCTTCTGAGTAGGACTTGAATTGCCTCCTCGTGTGGGTAGGACTTGGATTGCCTCCTCGTGTGGGTAGGACTTGGATTGCCTCCTCGTGTGGGTAGGACTTGAATTGCCTCCTCGTGTGGGTAGGACTTGAATTGCCTCCTCGTGTGGGTAGGACTTCAATGGGCTAATGCAGGCCTCCTCCGCTTCTGGGTAGGTAGGAATGCTCGATTTTTAATTTATGCAGGCCTCCGCAATAGGGTAGGCAACTTCTGCTACAGGGGGGATGCAGGCCTCCGCGATAGGGTAGGTAAATTCTGCTTTACGGGGACGGGGGTAGTAATATAGGCAGGCCTCCTCCTCAATAGGGTAGGTAGGAATGCTTGATTTTTAATGTAGGTAGTAGTAACTTGTAGTAAAAATTCTCAATAAATAGTAGTTAGTAGTCTGTTTGGTTGTACCATTGTTCACTGTGGAAGTTAAGTTGCCATGGTAGAGATTGCTTGCTCTGCATTGACGGGCGAAGTTAAGTGTCGTATGGGGTGGTGTAGTGAGAACTGTTGGTAGAGCACCGTGAGAGGTTGGGTGGATTTTCCGTAACTCACACCAATTTTTTATACCGGGATCTTAACCGCACCTACTGAAGCGGTTATTAACTACTTAATTAATTATTGATTAAAATAAAATAATATTAAGCACTGTGAGTTAGTAGGATAAGGTTGGTTAGGTTTTATTATTTTTTTAAATTGGGATAATCGGGGGCGAATATAAAATTTAGAGTAAAATAATGTAGATGCGACGTCTTTGAAAGCCAGATTCAGATTAAAAATGAAAATCAAATTATTGTGGTTCAAATGCCACTTACATTACAGAGCTACAACAAAGACAACAATAAATATTTATGACATGCAACCAAATAATAGTAAGCCAGTGTCCATAGTGACACTGCACCGTCACATATTTATTCATTTATTTATATATATTAATCTTATTCT
This sequence comes from Dicyrtomina minuta, assembly GCA_949802685.1. Classification (NCBI taxonomy): domain Eukaryota; kingdom Metazoa; phylum Arthropoda; class Collembola; order Symphypleona; family Dicyrtomidae; genus Dicyrtomina; species Dicyrtomina minuta. The sequence goes on along the minus strand of OX461808.1, from coordinate 27,021,734 downwards.
TGAAATTTTAAAACAATATGGATACAGTAATAAAAAGGAACCTGGGTTAATGCGGAACATTCGATGTAGCGTGCAGCTTTCAACTCTTTCGCAAGTCTTGAGCCCTGATCACTTGTTATCGGTTTTTGTTGAGTCTTGGCTAGTTTCGATATAGTTTCTAAATAAAATTTAAAATTCAAAAATCACTATCACAAAGGTAAGATACCGTATTTCCTATAGTAATGTGCGAGTCTGTAATAATACACGGGTTTACAATATAGTATGTGGGTCTGCAAGGTCTCTATTTGGATGGTAAGCGGGTCTATTTAACCCACTATTTAATGACAGCCAGTAAGCGGGTATGTAAGTAATACTACGCGGGTCTGAGGTCTGAGAGGTCCAAATTTGAATAGTACGCGGTTCGTATACTATTACAATATATACAGTAGTAGGGGAGTGCGTATGTGTGATCGGGTTCATTTTTTTTCAACTTTGAAAATCTGTAACTTTTTTTGTACTTCCTCCAAATTCACTGTTTATGTACTTAAATACTAGCCAGTTCATTCTCTATGTACCCTTAAAATATCAAACCGATAAACTGAAAATTCGAAGACTTGTACCAAATTGTATGAAATAACTTCGATAATTTTCGAAATTACAAAAATGCTGTAAATGTGATCACCGTGTCCCAAAATGTGATCATGTTAAAATTGCATTAATATTACAGTGAAAGTTAGTGCCTTTTATGTGATCACTCTAGAAAACTTTCAGATAAGATGGAAAATGAAAGATAATGCGATATTAGGTTCCATTTATGAGAGTATAAATAACACTACATGCGTAAAATACAAAATCACATGTTTTGGGGTGGTCTGCAAATGGCGTCACAAAACTAATGACATTTTGTCCAACCACTATTTTATCAATTTAGGGGTTGCCCATGAATGATGTCATCGAAATATCTCCATTTCTACGACCCTATGATTACCCTGTCATCAACCGAACCATTGTGTAGAATAGATGGATATCTTTAACATACGTTGTCATCAAGATCCTAGCTGACCCACTAACCGTACCCCTGACATCATTTACGGATGATCTCTTACCATTGAGTAAGCGACTATTTTAAAGTGGAATGTCATCAGTCATCAATATCTGGCTAGACCAGCTGACCCGAACGATGACATTCTTTAAGGACGATTTTTAAGGGGTTACCCATAAATGATGTAAAATCTTGGTGGGTAAAAATAAAATAAACGATAATTCGGCATCTGTAACATGTGATAACAGCAATAGCGTAAATGATCGAGGAATTCCTGAACTAGTGGATTTATCTTGAGCTACACACCACAATAATGCTAACGATACACTGAATTTTAATACCCACCCATTTTTCTAATTTACAAAAAATCAAAATTTGCTGTAAGGGATGGTTCATAAATAATGTCACCCAAATTAAAACTTTATTAGGACATGACCCATTCACCTCTATGTCATGATTGTCATGACATCAACATTACTTAAACCGCTATATGTAATATGTCTTCAAAATCTGACTGGACCCACACCCATCCGGACGACATCATTGATGGACGATCCCTAATGATGTAAAACAGCATTGTCAACTTATTTTAATAAGCTGTTTGATAAACTGAGTTGATTCGATGCTTTTAGCCATCTGCAGCTCTGATCACATTTAGAGCTCATAGAATGATCACATTATAGCACAACTCCCGGATTTGACACTTTGACCTTTCATCTATTTTAGTGGGAACTCTCCGTACGAAAATCTCAAACAGTATCTTCAACTAGTTGGTAATGAATGTATCAATCACGTTGCACACGTTGTTTAATTCTAAAATGTACAACACTAGAAATTTTGAAATTTGAAAACTCGGAAAAAAATTCGGAATACGAGTTATTCTGATATTCGGACTTCGGCGATTTTACTCTGCCCAGGTTTTCAAAGTTTCGCACCCTAAATTATACTGTCGTTAGTTAAGAGTACAAGCTATCATTACCGGCTAGTAAAGGATTTATGATGCAGCTTGTGCTTTAGCACCAGCCACTGATCACACTTAAGGCATGATCACATATACGCACTCTACTGCTACCTAATTAATTATGTAGTACTTACCTTCGTCTTCCCGTAAATCAGCCTTTGTCCCGACAAGAATTAAAGGTGCTCCCGGTCTATAATGTCTTACTTCAGGCACCCACTATAAAATAATTGATAATTTTTGTAGTAATGTTATTAGTATGTGTCAACAAAAATAATCTACTTGTTGCATACAAAACAGTTTTAAAAAATAAAAAACGGTAGTAAGTAAGTTGGCAAACTTTAGTTCGAAGATGTAAATACGAATCTGGCGAGTCAATAGAATAGCATAGAAGAAACACATCTGTTCTGGGGTAACTCAGCGGCCTTAACTTGTCATAGTCTTCTTGACCTTGTTTGAAATCAATAATTAGTTGAGTTAAAATAATAAATTCAAGTTTTTGACCGATTTGACGTCCATATAGCTCATACCTTACACAACGCCAAAATAGGCACTGATTTCTTAATACAGAAGTTCAATCGTAGCTATAGTTAGTGTTAGACCTTGATTTCACTAGAAAAGTTAACCATTGTTAGCCTTAAAAAACTCGCTTTCAGATTTAACAATGGTTAACTCTGAAAGCGTGTTTCTTAAGGCTAACAATTGTAAACTTTTCTAGTGAAATCAAGGTCTTAGAATTAGGTATAATTAAATACTCCAAAAAACTTAAATCGCACTACTGGAAAATGGCATCATTAAAAAGAATATTTTTATACGGTGATTTCCATACAGTAACAGTTATCTAATTTTTTACGAATGGTCCTGCGTTTTAGGTAAGCTTTTCATAACATTTATGAAGAACCAAAATGGCCCATATCCATTTTTAGCTAAAATTAATATCCAGTATTTACAAAAATATTGTAAAATAATATGTCATATTTAAATGGAACATTTTCCACTTTTTTAAAAAATACATAAATAAATCTTACACTTTTCAAAAACATGCAAATAGAACATTTTGCACTTTTCAAAAACGTTCAAATAGAACATTTTGAACTTTTTTAAAACATGTAAATAGAACATTTTGCACTTTTCAAAAACGTGCACATAGAACATTTTGAACTTTTTTAAAACATGTAAATAGAACAATTTACACTTTTAAAAAACGTGCAAATAGAACATTTTGAACTTTTTAAAAACATGCAAATAGAACATTTTGCGCTCTTCAAAAACTCTTAATTAACATTTTATAGGCATGTTTCTCATTTTTTTTTATGACATGGCTCAATTTGATTGTAGCTTAAATTGGATATGGGTCATTTTGGTTCTTCACAGACGATATGCACGTTTTAATTGTAATATAGTCTAATAGTAATTTTACCTGCCGTATCAAATAATCTCAAAGAATAAATATCTTTCCCAATGACCACAGTGGCTGCAAAAGTATCGAACACAGTGGGAACGTATTGGGTGGGGAATGTGTTTGTTGTGTAGGAGATGAGCATGCACGTTTTACCCACATTCCCGTCACCCACTAACACACATTTGACATCTTTGGACTCGTCCATCATTTTGTAAATTATTGTTAGTTTTACTTTTAATTCTGTATCGAATGTAACAATTTAATTTAAATACTTTCCTTTCAAAATATTTTATTAACACAGTGGAATTTCCATGATGTTTACTGTACTTACTAAATTATTTAATTAACTGCTGGTAAACTAATTACACACATGTGGAACTCTGGAAAGAAGTTTTAGACTTGGGCAGTGACAAACTTTGGGTAGTACAAAGGATTATATAATATTTAAGGGCAATAATGTGACACTGACTGAGTGAGAGTGTTTTTTTTCTGTGTATAGCGTGGGTGAGAAATACTTTTTATGTACCTTTTGTCATTTACTAGTATCAGTATCAGTATCAGTAATTTCAAAAGTTTATTATCAGTAGAAAACGTGTGATAAGATAAAGCTAATTTACCCATTATTAATAGATATGTGTTAAGTCGGAGAGAGTGAATGAGTAATATCTACTTTTTCAAGCTGTATAGTTGTAGACGTAGTAGTTATGATTCGCTTACATTAAGTAACTTTATTTTCCATACCAATACTATTTTTACAGTAAGTATACATCCGTATAAAATGATGCAGCATTTAATTATTATGTCATAATATATTATATCGCCAGTGAGGAATCAAAATGACCTACATTCATTTTTTGCTGAAAAACAAAATGTACAAAATATCTACAAAAATAATTAATAAAAAATGGTCTTAAAAGCATATGCAAATAGAACAATTTGCACTGTTTGGAAATATGTAAATGAAACAATTTGCACTTTTTAATAACATGAAAACAAAATATTTAGCATCTTTTAAAAACACGTGATTATTTTGAACTTTTGAAAAACATGTAAATAAACACTTTTGCAACTTTCAAAAAGCAGAAAAATATAATATTTAGCACGTTTGAAAAACAAGTATATGGAACAATTTACACATTTCAAAAACATGTAAATGGAGCAATTTGCACTTTTCAAAAAAATTTAAATGAAGCAATTTGTACTTTTCAAAAATATGTAGATTGCGCATTGAGCAACTTCCAAAAACATGTAAATAGAACAATTTGCGCATTTCAAAAGCATTTAAATATAACGTTTTACACTTTTAAAAAACTAGTAGGTACCTTCATTATTTTACGTATTTACCTACATATCTCATGTAGGTAGTTTATTTCACATAGCTCATTTTAACTCTAGCATAAATTGAAAATGGGGCATTTTGATTCTTCACTCCCGATATTATATACCTAGATATGTATATCTAATAGTAAGTGTACGCATATTCTGTCGTATTTAAATAATTCTCATTTAATATGTAAATCATTTCATGCTGCGCTATTTCTACATTTATTTAGTACATAGTACATAGTACAATATGTAGATATACCGTTCGTAGCATGCACATACACAGTAAAGGTTTTATTACTATGAAATGCTATAACGTAGATGACATTGACATGTCGATCTAGCTGACACATCTAATAATAATTTCATCTAAACTAATGCTGATGACAGTGACGTAATATGTAATTTTATGTGATTCATATAGTCACTAGTAGCCCAGTGAATAACGCTAACTAATACGCTTTATTTTTTCTTAAATATTAAAATACTACAGTATATTATATATAAGTATATTATCGTCTATGAAGAACCAAAATGACCTATTATCCAATTTATGCTAGAATGAAAATGAGCTATGTCAAAAAAAATTACAGTAAATAACATGCATACTTACAGTGCTATAAGTTTCTAAAATGAGCAAAATGTTCTATTTACATACCGTATTTTCTCTAATAGTACGCGGGTCTCTAATAATGCGCGGGTCTCTAATAGTACGCGGGGGGTAGCCGCCTCACTTTGGATAGTACGCGGGTCTATTTAACACGCTATTAAATGCCAGTGCGCGGGTCTCTATTAATGCGCGGGTCTCTAATTATAGTAATTATACGCGGGGGGTCGAGGCTCGAGTTTGGATAGTACGCGGGGCTTACTATCGGAGAAAATACGGTATTTTCCAAAAGGTCAAAATCATCTATTTACATGTTTTTTTAAAAGTCAAAATATTCTATTTACTTGTTTTTTGAAAAATGCACAAGCTACTATTTACATATTGAGATTATTAGTACTTAATAAAGACTAGGTACCTACATATAAATTACACTGTTCAATATTAGAGGTCAAAGGTCACTGGAACTTTTTTAAATATTTCTCTCTTAAAACGGTTTTTGGCAAAACGCGTGAAGTCCATCAGTCATTTTTTGGCAAAGCACGTTAGGTTTTTATAATAAAAACCATTGATTCTTATAGAAAATACCCCAAATTGCCCAAAACATTGATAATTTTACTGACTCAATATAAAACGAAAATTATTCGCTTCAATATCAGATTCGCGTGTACTATTCATAAGGGATGGTCCATAAATGATGTCAGCCGAATTATCGCTCTTTAAGACCAATCCATCCCCATGTACTCACTTTAACATTGCTTCCAACGGCTATCTTTAACACGGCAGGTCATCAATACCTGACTATATTCACTTATTATCCTACCACAAACGTCATTTATGGACGATCCTTAACACATCAATGTTTAAACCAAAAGACAACTTATTCGAATTAGCCTAACCAAAGTTAGTAGTAGCGGCATAGTTCTTAACGAATGGATGAATAAATTCTGATTAAGTTACGATTAAATATCTCAAAAATTTAATAATCACGTCTTTATTCATATATTATTAACGTACAAACAAATTAAAACATTAACCCAAAATTCCAATTTTACAAATCATCTTCTAAAATACAACAATTGAATAATAATTGTTTGCTTTACCAAAACAGAAAAACATATAGCAGATCAAACTATCTAGACATAATTATGCACAAAGGCAAAATTACATAAATATGTAAAATGTGATAGAGTTAACTTTCCAAAATTGTGCAATTCATAATACTTTTAATCCAATACAAAATACAGTAGTGTTAAATCATAAGCAAAATGTGCTGCATGGGCTACAACCAAATCGACTTGAAATTTCATGTAAAATGTGTAGTTCATCTCGTAAGTAAGAATAGTCTATAATAATAACATTATTTTGTTTTCCGTGAAATATTTGAACAGAGTGTCCAGAGGAGCAGGTAGAGATCCAAGGTACGAATCTTCAGCGCCCAAAGTTCTTCCGTTTACTGCCAGTCTTTAAGCTATAAGCTAGAACACACATAAATCAATCATAGTTAAATAATAATGTTGTATAATCGAACAGGTTTTTAATTTTAAATTAAGGGCAAAAAACGTAACAAAAATACAGAGCGTATCCTTTGCCCTTCTTTGTTTTGCTTACTTACTTGTAATACTTTTGCCTCTCGGGAGCAATGTGGACGTAGGGTTTGAGGGGTCCAAAGATTAATTCCTCATATTTTGCAATTTCCTCATCGCCACTTTCCTCACTGTCGTCCGCCGCATAAATATATGAATCTATTTTACTCCAGAGGGCACGAAATTTGTCTAAAAAAAGAAATAAAAATACACGTCCTGTAGTAATTAGTATTAAACAAATTGAATTTAGTGAATTTAGTTTATAGTATTGTTTAATTACCACTATTATTATTGATGATAGAGGCAGACTCTTTTGGGTCGTAGTAGGAAATAAAAAAATTTGTATTTTCCATTTTTGAGAATGCGTGGACGCCAGTAAGGAAAGATGCGAATTTAGTAGACCATTTCCCAACGAACTTGAGTTTCAGTTCCCTTAAATCTGGATCAAGTACAAAATAATTATCTAATAACGTAACGAGCAGTACCCGCCGCTGATTTTTAATAATATATTTTGTCTGCGCCAGGTTTTAGATGCTGAGCTTAAGCATCTATTGAAATGGTCACGTCCGTCTGTCTGTTCTTTAAGCTCTACAGGTCACAGTTTCTAACAGATTTTCTTCAAAAAGCTTATAAACGACCTAGGGTAGGCCCATTCAAAATTCCCTGGGAATTTGGGAACTTTGGGAGGGAGGGAACTATGGGAATTTTGGGAATTTTGAAAATAGGGAATTTTGGCAAAATTCCCTGTGTATGAATTACTGGGAATTTTCAATATTCCAGGAATTTTTAAACAGGGAATTTTGGGAACTTTGTGAATCTTCAACATTTTGGGAATTTTCAAACAAAGAATTTTGGGAACTTTGGGAATTTTCAATATTCCAGGAATTTTTAAACAGGGAATTTTGGGAGCTTTGGGAATTTTCAATGTTCCAGGAATTTTCAAACAAGATTTTGGAAACTTTGGGAATTTTCAATATTCCAGGAATTTTTAAACAGGGAATTTTGGGAGCTTTGGGAATTTTCAATGTTCCAGGAATTTTCAAACAAGATTTTGGGAACTTTGGTAATTTTTTATGTTCCGAAAATTTTTAAACTGGAAGTGTTTGAATTAGGGAATGAAAATTCCCTAAATTCCCAAAATTCCCTAGGGAGTTTTGGGAATTTAAGGGAATTTTGAAAACTGGGAATTTAGCTGGGAATTTTGGCAAAATTCCCTTCCCTTGGGAACTTTGAGTCGGGAGGGAATGAAACGAAGGGAATTTTGAATTAGCCATCCCTAAAACGACCACAAAAGTGAGGGAAATCTGTCCTATTGTTAGTGGGGCTTATCAGATTTACCAGTTTTCTACAATTAACAGTTCAATGGACCAACTTTTTGAGCAATACGTTTTCGCAATATTCTAACTAAGCCCACTCGAAACGGCGGCACCTGTTCCTGACCCAGTTTCACCAGCAAAGCCCGTACATAGCCCACTTGCAGCGGCTCTGAATGATGGGGTTTTTGTTAGCCTTACTGCAAAAAAAGTATTGTTTTCTAGTGATAAACCCAACTTGTGTTACGCTAAGCAGCTACTTCGAGCCCACGGTGGACAAATCGCGCGGATTTTTTATTTTTATAAAATGTTAACTAACCATTCCAACAATACGTAAATATAACTAAATCTAGAAATTTATAAGTATATAATTATATGAAAAATTCATACGTCGTAGATCAGAGATTCTGGGTTCGATTTGAAAATCCTTGGAATCATCCGCTTCGTTGCACGGATGCTCTACTGCCGATCTTCGCAAGCGTCGCAACATTCTGTCGGAAAACCAAGTAAAAAATTTGTCAACGAAATGTTTCATCTCAACGTCTTTCCCACCCCTTGAGGAACAACTGGCGATGTCATAAATTTCGATGAATTCCACATTCGGACACAGATTCCACAAATCACTCGACAAATTCCTCACTTTGCCACATTTAAATTTCAAAATTCGAATATTTGGAAACACCTCTGGTACTAACAAGGAGGTTCCCGTCGTAGAGAAGTGGCAAGTCACAGCAGGTCTGTACCTGACCCCAACATCTATCCTATTAATCTCCAAAATGTCAACTTTGGGAAAGAAGCCCGACGTAGTAGCAGGTGGTGAGCCATCATCATACGCATCTGATTGAAATGAAAAGAAGCTCATGGGGCTCACTTGGTTAAATTTTGAAAGGCTCGAATCTAACAGGACTTCCATTAGGCTTGGAAAATAATTCTGTGCCAAGATTCCATCTTGAAACTGAAAACATTTTCCACTGATATCAATGAAAATTGTAAACTTTTCTTCTTGACACTCTGTACAATCAGATTCCCCATGAGCACACCTGCTTTTAAGCTTCAAAGTAATCGATTTCAAGTTCTTCATTGGTGGGATGTTGAGTAGTGGATCCAAGGCATGTTGATCATAATAATTACAAAAAAGCTCCAACTTTTGAGCTGTGTCCTTGAAATACTCGATGAATTTATTCAGTGAATTTGTAATTATTGTAGCATCAGAAGAGGGCCAGTTGCGCTGCAGGTCCAAAGTAATTTTTGACAGTTTCGGTTTCGGACTAAGCAAAATAAATTTGGTCAGTAATTGTGAAGCGGGAACCGAAGTGTACGCATCCCAAAGTGTGTATACGAAACTCTGGATGAAGTGCCCCTTTCCTTCTTTCAGAACGATTTGTAGCGTGTTCAGTGTCACGTTTTTGATGCTTCTTAATTTTGAGGGGGATGACAGGAGGAGATGAAGGAATTCAAGTTCGTGTGATCTGTAGTCGGGCGTGTTACTGTCAGAATCTTTGTCCTCGTCGCGCGTGTCATGCTCCGGGCAGTAATATCCAAACCGTCCGAGAGTGATAGATTTGAGTGGAACAGCTTCCGACGTCCATTTCGAAGCATAAGCATTTCCTTCGCCGTCGTACTCTTTTTCTACACTTGCTTTGCTCAAATCGAGTCCCTCCAAAGTGGGTGCGTAAATTTGTAAAATGTCCAGTAAGCATGTGGCAGTTATATCCCCATCATGACGCAGTGTTTTGATTTTTTCCCCATGCAGTATGAAAAAGTTCAATAATTCCGGGAAATGCATGTAGTGGGTGAAGGTTCTGATAGTATTCTTAATGCGAAAGTCCGTCGCTGGAAACTTTGGCGAAATTGAAATTAAATGCGTGAGTTGACTCAGTTTATCTTTATTCCTCAACTTCCCATTGTAATTGTAGACGCGTTCCGAACCAGCCAACAACTCAACAACGCAGGCATCTCTTTGGCGTAAAATGGTTGTGGCTGCGTCACGCCAACTTTTGCTAACCAGCCTAAAATTCAACAGGTATTGAGCAGAAAGCCAAGTATTGCTAAAGATCAATGTCAATTCCTGTCTCAAAAGAATTAGTACTAATGCGCGTAAAGGTGATCGGGTTCATTTTTTTTCAACTTTTAAAATCTGTAACTTTTTACCTAGCCAACGCACAATGAAGAAGTTATCATTATACTTCTCCTTTAATCCTTTATGTACACAAAAATACTCAGTGTCGAAAATTAAAAATTGCAAGAGATACAGGTCATTGTACGAAAAAACTGCGGAAAGTCTTACAACGGCCCAAGTGCCCTTAATGTGATCAATACATTTAAAGTTAATGGTAAAGTAGGGTCTTAAATGTGACAAATTCAAAAAAGTACTCAAAACTTTCATGATTTTACATAGCCAGAGTTTTTAAGGAAAGAAGCTGAAATCAGTATTAAAGATAGTTGAGACTATATAGGCTGTATGAATATTAGTCGCACAGATTTTTAAAGGCGGTAATATTTGAACGGCGGCCACTGATCACATTTAAGGGGTGATCACATTTACGCACGTTAGTACTACGTAAACAATGCATTATGTAAGGAATAATGGATTAACTTTTAAAACTGGAATTTTAAAACATTTTTATTGGAAGTCTCATGAAACTTACGTCTTCGCACAATTTGTCTCCAGGTCCTGGCGTCGTCAACTGTACACAATCAACCTCAGCATCTTCAGATTGCGAATCGTCACCTCTCAGTTTCTTCGTGGTTTCTGGTTCTGGTTCAAGGTGAGAAGCATCTTTGGCGGAATCCATCTTCTATGAAATAATACAAAAATATAAAATTAACAATCCACTGGTTTATAGAATAGTTTAAAGTATAAATAAATTGTATTACGCGTTTAAAGACGCTTGAATTAAGTCTTACTGAAGGATCCTAAAAATAATGCGGCGTCGCCCATAAATGACATCATCCAAAAATCCTAGTTATTGCGCCCTAAGAACACCGTCATTGGTGTTACCATAGCAATAATGACTATAATCTTTAACATGCAATGTTAGGGATTGTCTATACATAAAATTAAATACCTACCTAACTACGACATTACCGGAATCTGGATTTTATAATTCAGCCTGGAAAACAGCGACAGCAAAAAGCGGCGCCTATTCGGCTTCAACTAACTAGCAAAACTGCAAACGGACACGGTTCTCTGATCGACCGTGACCACGGTAACAGCCTGACAGCCTTAACAGACTTTTGTAATGAAAATCACTTTTTTTGCCTAATAATGTATGCTTCAATTCATAGGCAACTTTTTCCTGAATAAGAAGTAATAACTCAAAAATTGAATCTCGTATTAAATATAAAATAAACTTTCAGAAATTATGATGCAAAAAATCTACGCAGTAAACAATAGTTACTTTCAAGATTCTAAACTTATCAAACAGAGAAAACTCAACTAAAACGTCGCATAGATGAAAAGTCAGTGCATAGGCTGTAGGCTGCGGTTCCTCTTCGGGGGCTGGTCATCCGGATTCTGGATACTGATCGACACTACACTCCATCAAAACTCCGCCCTTTTATAAAATATGTTGTCACACAAACGTCGTCGGCTGCGATTTTCGTCCGTCGCAACTTCCAACCACGCTATGCTTGGAAAATAACAAAGAAAGCCACAAAAGGGAAAAATATTAGCCAAAACTTCGCTCCATTCCCCCTAGCACTCGAGTCGCTCGCACAGAGGTATATTAACATAGAGAGAGGACTGCTATCTCTTTGCATGTATTTTTCACCAGACCCCATGAATGAGTTTGTGCCTAGTCGGTTTACATTGCAGCCGGAATTAGCTGCAGTAGCGACGTCTTCATTTTTGGTAAGAACTACGTTTCCTTTGCTTTTCCCTTCTGCTGCATAGGTGAATAGATTGCATAGGGGGGCGTGCACCTATGACGTCTGGATTTAGGGGAGGGAGAGTGGTACGACCTATTCAAACTTGTCGTTACTATGACGCTACATTGTAGATGCGCTAAACTAGGGGAGGGAGGAAGTAAAAACATTCATATTAAACGTCATTGATGGATGCACCCTAATACTTCTAGCCAGCAAGCCTTCACTCACTTAATCCTAAGCAGAGCTCAGTCTTGAGTCTGGATAAAAGACAGATGGCGTTTGTCCCCTGTCTGCCTCGCTTTTTACGGAGAGTACTCTCTATGTTAATATACCTCTGTGGTCGCTCTTCAAAAGCTAACGATCAGACAAGAGAAGAGACACATATTACGTAAGAAATTCTTCTGACATTTTTGGACCCACCCACCCCTATTGTCAGCACCTTAACAATTGCGTAAATAACTATCTTTAACGACACTGAAAAGCTGCCACTCAGCCTAGTAGCTTAAGTAATATGTGTCTCTTCCCCAAGCATTTGAACTATTTGTGAGCTGTGCAGTGGTGATCACATGACCCCGAAGAGTTGGCGATTCAAGTAGGGGGGCGTGCACTAATAATGCCATCATTTAGGTAGGTAAGTGGGTCTAGGTGAGGATTTACCCAATGGGTAACATTGTTGACGAGGGGTATTGGAGGTCAGAAAGCCGGATATTAATTTCTATAATTCTGAAGTTTAAACTATTGAGCTATAATCCGATACATGTATGAAATTGAAGGTATTACAATTTACAATCTATGTGAAATAAAATAAATTTTTTTTCTAATCACCCTTAAGAAATAATGACTTTTTATCTCATTCACAATCGTCCTAAATTATGTTAAAGCTAAAAGTAGGGTGATAATTAAAATGTAGGGTTATGTTGGAAAAAATAGGGTAGGGTAAAACGTAGGGTGATGTTCGAATTGAAATAAGGGTAGGGTAAAAAATAGGGCGACCCATAAATCAAAAATAGAAAGTAGGAATAATAACGTAGGAAGGACTTCAAAAGTCCGACCTTTGCATCTGAAAGCTTTAGTGTTTATTAAAAACAGAAGGGTTGCTACCAAGTAACTAATTAATAAATTGTACAAAAGATAAGGGGTGTTTCTTATGAGAAAACGAAAGAAGTAAGGGATCGCCCATAAATGACGTTATTGGTAGGGTCAATGGGTCTACTTCGCAAATGATGACATCCTATGTCAGAGATAGCCATTTAGACAATAACATGATTAGGCTGGTGACAAGGGGGCAACAGGGTCTTCTAAATGTATATGTTTTGATGACGTCATTTTTGGACAATTCCTAAGCAAACATGCATTCTTAAAGAGTAGTACTTAAAATTGCAATTTCCTTATTTGACTTTCAAACTTCAGAGTGCGGAATTATTACAACAAAATTAGGTTTACTGTAGTCTTGCAAGTATTTTAGTTGCCGCGTGTATTTAAATTGGTTTTCAAAAATGCAAAATTTTCTATTTAAATGTTTCTGAAAAGTGTAAAACGTTCTATTTAAATGTTTTTGAAGTTTTTGAATTGATTTCTGCAATTGCACCTAAAAGAGGACCAGGTCTTCTAAAGAAAGTTATCAGCCCTGCAAGTAGTAGGCGCATCGTTACCTCAACAAAACGACCAACAAAGAACCGGGTAACCACCGTCCCATCCAGTCATCGAACTACCAAAGCGTCCACGTGGACGGCCAAAAAAATTAATTCAAACAAAACTTGTGCTTCTACCAGTTATTGACGACCATTCTTTACCAAAGCAGCGTAATTTACGCTGCGTAAAATTAACGATTTACTCACGCAGGAATGTTAGAAGTACAACGATACACGTTAAATGTACATATTTCGGTCGTTTTTTCAATTTTTTTTTAAAACTTCATTGTTTTACTGCATTACTACACCTTTAATAAATTGACGAAAGCTGATTGACAGCAAAAAATTCAATCATTGATCATTATTCATATATTTTTTTTTTCACGGCGACCAGTAACGACGGGGCCGAATATATTTCGGGGCCCAGAAATCTCGGGGCCAAGAACTTCGGGGCCGACTGCTGTGGGGCCCAGATTAGCGGGGCTGACTAATAACCGAACCATTAGTATATATGATATTGTATGTATGTATGTAGCAGTATTGCATCTTTCACCCTTATGGGTATAATACACTGCATTTTTAATGTTAGATGGTATGATCCATTGAGCCACTCATGAGATGAGATGGCTCAGTTTGAATCTGCCTCTGTTAAGTTTACAAGCAAACCACTTACTACGTTTCCTCGGGATCTAAAAAAGCATAGCCAGAAACGTTTCCTTGGACCTCAGAATGAACAAATAGTGTGATAACTCGAGTGCATTTTGCGCGGTGCTTTAGCAGCAGCCCGCCAAAATTTAAAAAAACCGAATTTTTCAAAGTTTGGCACGCTGTAGCTTCTACAGTTTTTGTCTGATTCCAATGAAACTTGCAGTTTTGTGATGTTCAGACTTTTACCAAAAAAATTTCTGGAAATTTTGAAATTCGAATTTTTTTTATTTTTTCGAAAAATTAATAAAATATCATACTTTTGAGACCCATTTTTTAATTAGGGTTTTTTGATAAAAAAATTAAAAATTCGAATTTTAAAATTTCCAGAAATCGCTTTTTTAGATAAAAGTCTGAACATCACAAAACTGCAAGTTTCATTGAAATCAGACAAAAACTGTAGAAGCTACAGCGTGCCAAACTTTGAAAAATTCGGTTTTTTTGAACTTTGGCGGGCTGCTGCTAAAGAACCGCGCAAAATACACTCAAGTTATCACACTATTCGTTCATTCTGAGGTCCAAGGAAACGTTTCTGGCTATGCTTTTTCAGATCCCGAGGAAACATAGTAAGTGGTTTGCTTGTTAGTATATATGATATTAGAGCTATGCCAATGCAATTCTACTGTAAATCCCCTACAAAAAGAATGTCTACTGTCCCCTCTATAATATATGGCCTCAACAGGAGGCGTGGCTCATGGACTCGAGAAAACAAAATTCTTATAAAACAAACATTATGGAATTGTAGACATCCACGTACCTCCATAAACATACAATAAATATCTGATCCGAAATTATTGGTCAACAATATTATTCTATTTATTAAACTTTCCACCTGATTATTAAATTAAATTGGGTGAGGAAGAATATCCTAAAACTGCCCAAGCTGTCTACATAATATTTTGGACCTATGTAAATTGACCCATAGTTTTCCCTTCTAACCTATACGTGGGAATACAAAGACACGGGATTAACATTACATATACTTTGTGAATGTAAACCAAGGGATGTTTAAAATATATTATTTTACTTAAGTGTTTTATTTACGGTCGAATCTGTCGACGAACGAAGATTTTCCTAGACAATTTTGAGTATTGACTTTGTGGCGAAATAAGTCTGGGCTGTATACGGCACAAAAGAGCGCAGTGGCGGATCCAGGATTTTGTCATAGGGGGGGGGGGGCTAATAATGTTAAGCGGCCATATTGGAAAATGGCCGTTCCTATCTCCGAAATGTTAAAAAGGTCTCTCTTAGGGGGGGCTAAAGTCTCTTAGCCCCCCCTTTGGATCCGCCACTGAAAGAGCGTATGGATGATTTTAGCACTTCACCCACGCTATGACCCGATGCACGCTGAGTATGTATTTCTAGGTCAGGCCCGCACATTCATGGGCTATTTTGTAA
Source organism: Dicyrtomina minuta (assembly GCA_949802685.1). Taxonomy (NCBI): domain Eukaryota; kingdom Metazoa; phylum Arthropoda; class Collembola; order Symphypleona; family Dicyrtomidae; genus Dicyrtomina; species Dicyrtomina minuta. The sequence continues at coordinate 27,005,923 of OX461808.1, read as the reverse complement.
AATTAAGATAATGCAGAAAAACATATGAAGGAGATGGAGCTGGTGGTAGGGAAAGGAAAGTTTTAAGAACTGGAGACGTATACGTAGGAGATTGCAAAAATAAAATAAATAAAAATATGAAAAACCCCACATCCTCTTAAACTGCATCTCCCATCTTAACTAAAAGTTATTTATCCACTCTTTTAGACCTTGATTTCACTAGAAAAGTTAACAATTGTTAGCCTTAAGAAACACGCTTTTGGAGTTAACCATTGTTAAATCTGAAAGCGAGTTTCTTAAGGCTAACAATGGTTAACTTTTCTAGTGAAATCAAGGTCTTACACTCGACCTTCATCTCATCCCAAGCAGACGTATTTTACCCGGACAGGTACCAAGGCTGCCAAGGCAGACTTATAAAAAAACCGGCATAAGTAAGACCGAGTAAAAGTAAAGTAGGATTCTAGGATCATAAAGATATTTTCATTTTTTATAGGGTCGGGGTGCCTAATTGTATCCAGTATGCTAATTGTGGCCACCGGCTGTATATCTGATCTGATACAAGTCGATGCATTTAACAAGACTGATTCTGCAGCTTTGAGTTCCAAACGTTTTTAACTAATACGAATTTAATTCGCTGGTCACAATTAGACACACTTACTCTAGATAGTGAATTCCATTTTTAGCTAAAAATGGATTTATGTAGGTCATTTTAAGTATTTACTGGCGATATACGGATATACCTATAGCTTGTTTGGACAAGTTATATTATGTAATACCTATGTACCTATATTAAATAATTGTATGCATGAATGAGTGTCAAAGTGTATTTTTATTTAATTAAGTTTTGATTTTGATATGAAACCACTTTATATAGAAAGGAACTCAAGGAATGCCAAACAAATTACGGCGCATCCATAGAATCTTTCGAAATGGAGCACCAACACAATAAATCAAAAATCGTCCTCCCTCAAATTATCGATGAAAGAATGAATAGAAAATTTCTTCCACATGCCAAAATGGCCAACTTTATCGACGGATATAGCTTCGCCTTTTCCATCTTAATCATTGTTCTCTGCAGTGTAGTTCACCTACTGGACATTGCTTCTACAAAAAGCACACCACTTTAATTGGTCTTACACATGATACCATTAGACACAAATTATTTGCTGCGATTAAATCAAATGTTAATTTTATTAATTTTGTTTTCTGAGAGCGTCATATGGGTGCGAAAAAATAATACATTATCCTCTGTAATGCAGTTTTAGTTTAAGGTAAAACACATTTAAAGCACAAGCAGTATACGAAATTACAAAATATTTAATTGAATTAAACTTTGTGAATAAACAATGCAATTCTCAATATTCTTGAGAAGAGAATTTCCTTTATGAAACAGTCATGATGAATAAATCTTTGCTTAATTTTGTCTTTTCTGGCCCCTTCGGTAGTCAGTGAGAGACTTCCCACGGCAGCTTCCATTCGAGACCATCCTCAAGCCTGGGGAAAAGTATTAAAAAATTCATTTTAAATTTAAGTTAACCTTGATCATTACGATGGGGATCGTCCGTAAATGACGTCACTGGTAGGGTCAATGTATCCATTTAACTATTGGTGACATCCCGTGTTAAAGATAGCCATGTATAGTGTGGTCGTGGTGTATTGTGATAGTATGTGTCTACATTCCTCCTCAACAAATAAATGCAGTCGCAAACAAACTATTAAAATGTTTACTAGACATCATTGACAAAGTAAAATTAAAATATAAAAATCCCGGAATCCTCTTGTGTGGCGATTTTAACAATTGGAAATTTAGTGATGTTTTAAAATCAGCAGCAAGATTAAAACAATTAATTGACTTCCCCACCTTCTTCCCTACCCAGTCTACAAACATAAGTACTCTGGACCTCCTATACACAAACCTGAATCAATATTTCAAATCTCCAGAACCACTCCCCCCGCTGGATGGTAAAGGTTATGGTCATGTTGGAATAGGCTTGTGTCCAAAAGCTAAATTCTCCTCTGTCAAGATCACTAAAGCAAGTAAATTCACTCGTGTCTACAGTTTTTCGAATAAACAAGAATTCGTCAAACTTATAAAAAATTCAGATTTCTACAGTTTATATGATGATACTGTCAGCATAGATACTAAAGTTGACAACCTTCAATCACTACTTCTCTCAGCCTTCAATTCCGCCTTCCCAGTGATAAAACAAACCATTTCAACCGACAGACCCAGATGGTTAACAAAACAAATATTAGATTCCATAAAAGAAGTCAAGTTGTCCAAAGCAAAAAATTATCCAGACTACAGAAAGAAACACAACAACCTTTCAAAATTAATTAAACTAGCAAAACTCAATTTCCGTAAATCATTGGATGACAAAATCAAACAAAATGGACCAAGGTACTGGTTTAAAGTTGTAAGTGACATTTGCGGAATTAAATCCAGCACCTCTTGTATTCAAACAGTCTCTACCATACTTAAAAGTAATTCTGAACTTAATACCATAAATCAAATCTGTCAACATTTTACATCAATCAATAACACCTACGAAGCAATTCTAGACCCTTACTTAGCTCCAATTAATGCTCAATTTAAACCACTAGAAGTTAATGCTCTTGAAGTCACTTACCAACTAGACCATTTACGCTCCTCAAAAAATAATCTAAATCATCTGTTACCGACTTCAATATTAAAAGAATTTGGATGTCTTATTGCTGATATTCTAGCATATATATTTAATGAGTCATTCAAAACTTACATCGTTCCTCAGCAATGGAAGAAAGGGTTTATTACCCCAATTCCCAAAACTTCAAACATTGAATCGTTAAATGATCTTCGCCCAATTACTCAAACCGACATCTTCTCAAAAGTACAAGAAAATTTTATGTTTTCAAGACTTTTAAAACAAGTTGAACAAAAAATTGACATTAATCAGTTTGGGTCATTAAAAGGATCCTCTACTACATATTACTTAACCCAACTTACAAACTTTACGCTACAAGCTCTTGACCGATCAAATTCCTATGTAATTATTGTTCTTCTTGATCTCAAGAAGGCATTTGATCTAGTAGATCACAATGTACTAGTCAAAATTTTAATCGAAAGTGAAGTCAACCCCCACGACATACTATGGTTAGTGAACTTTCTCAAATCCAGGTCACAGTGCGTCAAAGGCAACCAAATTTTTTCTGACTCATTAAATATAAACAATGGGACCCCCCAGGGGACCAAATTAGCTCCACTTCTGTTTATACTATTAATAAACAAACTTCTCACAAATGTTAGTAAGTTTTGTTCTACCTCCAACCCTAATAACCACTCTAATGCCGGTTTTGTGGACGACTTAGCCTTAGCTGAGAAAGTGTTGTATTCAGCCCAGCCTAAAATGCAGGAATTACTTAATAACATTAGCAATTGGACCAATGAATTACACATGGAATTAAATCCTCAAAAAAGTGCGGTACTTATCATAGACAATAGACGTGAAAATAATCCAAGAAAATCAAGTAAAAATCTCAACCTCACAATCAACAATATTACTGTTCCTAAAATTAACTGTTGTAAATTATTGGGTGTACAAATAAACAATAAACTTAGTTGGAAAAATCAAGTAGATTCAGTAGTCAAAAAAGCTAGTCAAAAAATTTTCATGTTATCAAAGTTACGTCACTTTGGTTTCTCAATTCGTGAATTGTTAACTGTCTACAAAACGTATGTTAGATCCCAAATAGAATACGCAATAGCAGTGTGGGGATGTAATTTAAATAAGTGTGACAAGAAAAAAATATGTAGATTAGAAAAACGTTGTTTAGCAATTATTACAAAAAGTAAAGTTAATTCAGCTAACTACCAAATTATACTCAAAGATGTAAATATGATGCCGATCATTGATAGAATTAACTACCTAAATTGTAAACTTGGAAAGTCGTTGTTGGCATCAAACAGATTTAAGCACATTTTAAACTTGAATCCAAAAACATATTGTACTACCAGATCGACTAATCATTTTAAATCGATACTGTGTAAAACTAAAAGATACCAAAAATCAGTAGTACCAACCATAATTACACAACTAAATAAATTAGAAGCAGCCACAATACTCAAACTAACCAAGTGTAACCAGTAATATAGTTAGTTTGTAAGTCATAGTGTTAAGGTTTTCCCAATTAATTAGATTTTAGTTTGTCTGCTATCTTTGGAACATATTACTATTTACTTTGAACCTTGCTTTCATGTAAAAAATTGGTGTTTGTTTCATGTATGCTTTCCTGACAATAAATTATTATTATTATTATTATTATTATGTGTGCAATGATTATGCCGATGTCAGTTAGAAATTGGGATACTTCGAATGACATAATTTATGGACGATCCCTTCTTTCTTGGTTATGCAAAATTATTTCGATTTAATTAATAATATAATTTATGGATACATTAAATAATTTAATTTATTTTAATTTTGATAGGTTATTGTGTACTTACGCTTAACTTTTTCTTTAGCACAGTTAAATCTGCACATACTCGGATACGTAACTCCATTACTAGCACAGACAGGTGAATCATTTGCATAGCGACAATCACACATTCGTCTACCACTTGCGCTTTGCCGTTTGATTCTTAAATTGGTATCGTAGCGGCCAGCAGCATCTGCTGGTTGACAAATTGACAATAAAATGATTGCCAATAATAGTAGAAGCGCGAGCCAAATTCTGAATGCTGAATTCATTTTCTTTTGCGATCTAGTTTTATCCACAATAATTATTTTTGCAACAGTTCCAGCAACTACAAAATTACAATAAAAACAATGTCAGTCTTCACTGACTGTAGTATTTGTAGGACTGATAGCTGGAATAATTTGTTGGGTGTTCGTAGTGTTACTTCTTCAAAAGTTGACACGCTTGTGGTAAGGGATTCAGTATAATCACAAACTAAATATAAACGGTTGTCGACTGTCGAGGAAAAATATATTAATAATTTTATTGTTGAATAACAACCACAAGCCATGGAGTAGAAAACAAATTACGCAACGTCCGTCAGCTCGGTCGTGGTCCTGATAATAAATAATGTGATCAATGATAATTAATAAAATGTTGATTTTTTGTATATAGTGTGGTTCTTTGATTGGAAGAGAGGAAGTCAAAAGTTGAGATGTACACAACAACTTGTTAAATAACTACGCTTTAGTTTAAGTTTTAATCTCGACGTTTACCAGTCAACAGTTGACAGTGAGTAGTTTACATATTACTAAAAGTTGGACTTAATCAAAATAGTTAATGTTAATAGTATACACTCAGTAGTCAGTAGTAGTCAGTATAAGAAGTGCTTATGTTAATGTATATTATAGTAGTATAATGCTTCATTTAATTTTTGATCTGCAACAGCCCATGGTCGTATGGTTACAGCTCGGTTTTAAATACGTCTCGTGTCACAATCGTAATAAAATACACCATTCATTCAAAACTCTGACTGACTCACTTCACTAGTCAGAACTTGTATCTATGAATGAACCTATTTTAAGGAAAAAAGCGTCTACAGAATATTAAATACAAGTTTAGAAGCCATAACTTTTAACACCATAATTATTAATAGTACTACATACTTAAATCTAAATGTTAAAAGTACTTACCTATAATGTTTTCTTTGATAATTTAGTGTTGGGTAAGTTGGGTTGGCAGTTCATGCCATGCCCGTGTTAAAATATGCCTCTTCTCTTTGGTTTTGGTTAATCATTCCTCGCGTATGAAAAGTGATTGTGCATATTCTGAAAAATGTAAAGGTCAACATTGGCATCTAAGGCGCTACTTGTATCAAATATGGATATGTGACCGTAAATGACACATACATGAAGTTTGAATAGTAAAACAGTTACTCAATTCATGCTCATAGCCATGTGTGTAATGTAATTAATTATATATGAGGCACATGGTTTAATACTTGGCACTGGCACTTGGTATTATATGTATGAGTGTTGTATTTTATAATTAGGATGAAAATAAATTAAGCTTTGTGTGTTGAGTATGAAAAAGGAGAGGTGAAGGCGAGTGACGAATGGTGTATGAAACTATTTTTACTTATGATAGGTCTAGGCCTAGGTGAGCACAAATACATATATTTGTCTGTAGCAGATAATAAGGAAATAATTATAAAAATATTCATAAATTCATCGTGAGGGTCTAGTTCATTCAGAATACTACATAGTTAAACATATATATACCAACGTTTTTGACAAAATTTCCTTCCTTTGCTATTTTCTGAATTGTTGGACATTCTTCATTCGATTGTGTGTATAGTTTTCAGTTATTAATTTAAAACTCTGGCAATTTACGTTGTAATAGAGAAAGAAACGCTGAGTATTTTATTACATAAAACATGGCTGTACACTTTGTATTTACCTAGTTACAGCACTCGAAAGTCATCGAAAATAAAAGTGGTTCACATACATATTGGCAATTGGTACTCTACTTCTACTAATACCTATCTCCAAGTTCCAAGCCAGGCAGATACCTTTTGTTTTCGTCAGGGGCCATCCATATATTACGTGTCAAGTTTTTGTGTCCCCTCCCCCCCAGAGTTTCAACTTTTTTAACATTACGGCAAATGGAGAGCTTACCCCCTCCCCCCATGCAAAATGAAACGTAATATATGGATGGCCCCTCATCATGCGATGTTTCCACACTGCGATGCAGGCTATGCTGTAACAATGACATAATAACAACAAAAATAGTTAATTATCTGTCAGCTAATTAATTAATTAATTAATTTCGCAATTATTCTAATTCGATATTGACTGTTGATATTTTTATAAAACTTGACGTCACACACACAATCAGACAATGATATTATGTTGGTCGCAATCATGATATCAATAATTTATTTACAATTTTGATATTTTATGTTATTGATTGAATTGGCTATGTAATTCAGTGTAAATGTTAGTGCTTATATTACATTTGTTTTTGTAACAATATTTCTTAGGTATATTCGTGTATTACTATCACTGCTAGTTATCTGCTAATTATGAATGATTAGTGAAATAAATACAAAGCTTCGTAAACCAAGGATGAAAGCTATAAAGACGTTGAGCTTTGGGTGTAAGAGTGAGCTCCACAATCTTTTTAAAGAATCATGTTCGTATTATTGTTTTTTTATTAATTTTTTAATAGTAAATTATGCACGTAGTGTGGTGTGAACTTTATGCTTTTGCAATACAAAGAAACCGTTAAGAAAATACTTATTTTTGGCTACAATGAGTCTCGCTATTATCCTCCTAAAATACTTTATTAAATGGTAAATGGCATTGTTTTATGAGACGTACATGTATTTACAGTACCTACTACAAGTAAAGCGACCCGCCCGACCGGCGGCTTGCAATGCAATAGCGATTAACCTTAAAGGAATAAAATAATTACATCCGTGTTAGGATACAGGATATAGTCCGATATAGTCAGGATTTGTTAAAATTCTCTGAAGTGCTGTAATTGTGGCCGGGTGAGTCCTAGTCCTGGTAGCCGGACAAAGTCCCCCCGGACACTTTTCCCCCGATAAGTAACAGCAGTCAAGCCATGCACCAATATTTTTCGTAAAGTTATTTTAAAATAAATTTATATACAAAAGGAAACAAATAAACAGCGTACCTTGAGGGGTAGCCAAAACACTGAACCAGGCTCCTAAAGCTGCTTGGAAATGCTTAAGTTATATTTTCCCCTCCCGCCTTTGTCAGCCGATGAAAAAATTTAACCTACCCGTTTTCAGTCAGTTTTTCCTTGAGTTCAGCTTTTCCTCAGCTTTCCAGTTGCAACTGGAAAAATACTGTCGTATTAAAATTAAATTTGAACTAGGCTACTCTAAAATACGAAAAATCGGGAAGTCGGTACCACTCAAACCCCACCAAACCCACGATGCACAAACTTCCCTGCCTAAAGTAGGAATTCTTCCCTTCCCCTACCTAATCCACGCCTGTTGTAAATTTTTTTGACCCGATGCATGTTTGATGTAGCCCCTTACAATGCCATCTACCCCGATGAGCTCCTGGAATAAAAAGTTCACCAAGAGATGTCCCCCGATGTTCCCTGATCGGCAAAACCAAATTTCAGCATCGTGCAACATCGGGCATCGGGGAGCATCAGGGTACACAAAAAAATGCTATTTACACCTTCCCGCTTTGTACAAGGTTGTCTTTAAAATATAATGCATTAAAACAAGGGCTAAAGCCCTTGTTTTTTGGTAGCCTTAACAGTTATGGAGTATTACTCTTTAATGCTAAAATCTGTATTAAAAAATTGCTATTTGAAAGTTAATTATAATTACAGAAATTAAATGTAATAAATTGCAATTGATTTTAAATGAATATTTTGTTTTTAAGAGCTTCAAAATCATATATTGCATGTCAAATGTCATTCAGAAATGCAAAAATGAGAGAAATTATGTAGACATGTAGAAAAAGGGAATATTAAAATTTTGAATTTCCCGCCAAACCTAAAATGTCAAATTTCGACCGGTAACTCTCTTCAAATATGAAGAAGTGATATATCAAAATGACGAGAATGAGGAGAAGAATAATATTTATAGCGATTGGTGCGCGAATTATGAAAGCTTTAATTTAAAATTGGACATTTAAAGTTAATTATGATTAAAAGAAATAGTAAATTAAATAATTTTCGATTTTCAAAGAATTATCGCATGTCTAATTCGGTTGAGAATTGCCAAAGGTTGCTAAATTATGTAGATAGGTAGGAATAACGCACAAATCTCCCTGATCCTGATGCAGGATTTTCCTTGGCAATTTTGCCCGATGATCGTACGATGCTGATCGTGTTGACTACAATTTACCACGACAGTCCTTGATCCAAGGATGCATAAGAAATTAATCCCCCGATGCTACCCGATGTAAAGCATATTTTGCGCGCTCAATTTAAATCTTCATCGTGGATCAGTACTTTTTGTACACTCTGGACTCTGGACCACTTTATCAACATTTATCGATCGACTTTTTTTTGGTATCACTGCGATTTGATTTTGGCGCCTTAAGTTTGAATGTAGCTAGTACACACCAGTATATCTCGGCAATGGTTACGCTCTCTAACCCTTTTAAAAAAATTTGGATGTGAAAAATTGCAGAAATCGCTTTTGAAGTACCGCCTGAAGATCACAAAACTGCAAATTTCATTGAAATCGGACATAAACTGTAGGAGTTTAATGGGCTCTTGTTTTGTTTTAAATAATTGAGGGAACTAATTCGTTCTCGTTATCAGACGGGAGGGAATTATGTTTGCAATGCATATCTTGGAAATCACATTTTATAAATTGTTATATTAATATATTAGTTCTGCTTAAGCTGAACCACTCTATTATTTTCTATTTTTCTATTATTACATATTTTTAACATCTGCACCATCTGTATCGATCTGCTTGAAGACAATAATGCAGGTACTACGTTGTTGAAAATAGGAAACCCAAATATTCTCTAGCTATGTAAGCATAGTAATTATGTGCTAACTACTTTGAATTACTTTAGAAATTAGAAACTATTCGGGAGAATCTTTGGAAGTATGGACAATAGAACGACAGGGCACATAGGAAAAATCGCCATGAATATCGGCAAAATTATATGTTGGGGCTAGTTATTTAAAACGTACCAAAATTCTTCATAATTTTTCAATAAACTAGATACATATACATGAACTTCAGTGCAAAATTTGGGAGAAATTGATATGACCGTTTGCGTGCAAAAAATTATATATGAAAAATTTTATCATGGCTTTAATGGCGAAACATGGTTTTTTCATGCTGATTGCAGATTGGCCGTTTTCAATATACAGGTGTATTGTAAGATTTATTTTACTCAGAAATGAATGCACTTTCACCCTAGAATCCCTAGAACAAAATCTATAAAGTAATTTTTGGGTTTTTGGAAGTTAGGAAAAAAGGGTATTTAAATAAAAATGTTGGAAAGTTCCAATTTTATAAATTTTAAAAAAATACCATTTATTTTGAAATACAATTTTTTTTCGAATTTCCAAAAACCTAGAGATTACTTTATAGATTTTGTTCTAGGGATTACAAAACTTGAATGTTTTTGAAAATCGGATAGGATTTGTACGAGCTACAGCGCGGCAAAGATTTAAGAAGAAATTAAAAAAATCAATTATTTTTTAATCAAGTTTTTTGAAATTCCGCGCGTGAAAGATTTTGAAAAAATTTACCTTCGTTCGCATTTAAGGGTGAAAGCGCATTCATTTCTGAGTAAAATAAATCTTACAATGCACCTGTATATTGAAAACGGCCAATCTGCAATCAGCATGAAAAAACCATGTTTCGCCATTAAAGCCATGATAAAATTTTTCATATATAATTTTTTTGCACGCAAACGGTCATATCAATTTCTCCCAAATTTTGCACTGAAGTTCATGTATATGTATCTAGTTTATAGAAAAATTATAAAGAATTTTGGTACGTTTTAAATATGTAACTAGCCCCAACATATAATTTTGCCGATATTCATGGCGATTTTTCCTATGTGCAGGGTCGAGAGGATGTACTAGGCTCATGTCATGGGCTGGGCCCTGGGCCCCCTCCGCGACGCCGCCATGTGCCACTATATAGCTGAAACTGAAACGTCTCCAGGACTCCAGGCAGGGACAATAAATATATTATTATCAATCGTCTATGGTCTGCAGGAGGGAGGCCACAACCACCCGACCGAGTAGTCGCAGATCTCACAATTTAGCTAACTATAAGACAAAGAACTTATTTCAATTTCAAAGAGATGTGGTACAAACGCGATAGCTCTTTCAAGATTTGGCTGTATGGTTGGAATTCCTGGTTCAGTTTTGGTCCTGGTTAGACTTGAAGCAGCCAGTGGACAAATTCCAGACTAACAATGAAAAATCCCTACCACGTTGATGACCCAAACCCATGTATTTCCACGCGTACAGCTCGAAGTCCATGCAAATGAGAACTGCATTGCAGGAGGTGCAAGTTTGGACAGGAATTTTTTGCATGGACTTTAGGAGAACGCGTGGAAATAAATATAATTGGGTCATTTTGGTTTTAGAACGTTGTGGATAAGGCTCATTTTGCTTTTAGTGGCAAATGGATATGGGTCATTTTAATTTTTGGTTCTTCACTGACGATATGTATAATTACAGCAAACGGCAATTACAATTCACCCGTAGACCCACCGTAGACCCCACAGACAGAGCATAGTTACTTCCAGAGAAGAGCGATGTGAGGTATAGGAGAAGACGCAACTAGGGCTAAATTTGTCTGCCGGGGGATTTTTTTTTAACCAATAAGCACCGAGGAGTGCAGTCAAAGGCCCAATCACCATCGAGTAGTGCAATAGGCCGCTCCCCCAATTCCGTTTACCTAATGCTAAAGTGGTCGGCAAAATATTTAGCCCTAGTTGCGTCTTCTCCTATACCTCACATTGCTCTTCTCTGAGTTACTTCAAAGGGATCTCTTAGGGGGATGGGTGGACAATAGGGGAAGTCGGGAGGAAGCGCGGGTTTTACAAACATTTTAAAAACGTACTAAATTGTAAGTTGAAGTGGCTAGTGGTTTAGTATGGTTTAGGAGTCGTTTCGAGTCTGTGGCGTGTTTTTTGTTGCTAATTAAAGTATGTGATTTGAAGCAGACGAAAAATAAATTACTGCGATACTACATAAAATTATTATCTATTTTGACTGCTGCTGATGTTATTTTCTTTTGTCACTGCACTGTTTCAGTTTTTTGTGCTTACGATTCGCCTCATTTCTTGTTTCGTGTTCTAATATTCAATAAAAAAATAACACTCGGTAGGCTGACTAGTGAAGCTGATATCAAGCTATATTACGTATAAATTTGTGACTGATTCAACATCAGGCGGACATTTTGAGCATGCGCAGCTGATTTGCCTGTGCATAATTGGAAAACTTCCAGAGTACTCGAATAAACCGTAATTAATTTTGTTCTTCTTTTCACATAACAAGCACCTAAGAAGTCCACCAAACTAAACTTTATAGGGACAATAAAAAAGAAGCACCTATCTATGCAAATAATTGATTTACAGTAAATCGTCTAATTCAACGGGGGTCTCTGTTAAAATGCGGGTCTCTAATACAACGCGCGCGGGCAGGCCCATTGCTCACAGTTCGTTGGAAATATAAAATTATCAATATAATTGATAGTGCGGGGCTCTAATACAACGCGGGTCTCTGTTATAACGCGGGGGGTAAACCTCCTAGTTTCAATATAATGCGTTCTGTTAGAGGATTATGGGTATCTATATTAATGCCTTTTTTGCTAGGAAACGAAAGTTTTGGCTATTTTAAAAAATTACTTTGATTGAAATTTGATGTTTACAAACTTTACAATGGAACGCAGTATGGCGTATCCAGTTTAATTGTAAAAATAGCGCAAATAATCTTATTTTTGCAAAAAATGAACTTATCCCGGTTTGCCAAATAACTCTTCAAATACAAATGTCTACAAATTATAATCAGCATAGTGTTAATACATTACTTTTAATTGCTCTGGACTGCTCGGCTGTCAGTCGACATGCATGTGCAGCGTAAACATTTTTATTGCTTACAGATTGTAATCTGACTAGTAAGATGTAATCGTGAATACTTCCAGTAGTGCGGTGTAACTGACTAGTAAGTAGGTATCTATAATAAATTATTTATTTTTAAAGCACACGTATTTTCAAATATGAAACAGGCTAGTCATCAGTCAGTCATTCATTAACACGTCGATGGTCACATTTTGCTCTAACATATTATACTCCGCAATAATATGCATATCACTGGATAGTAGTGACTTAATGCTTATTGGTTGTAAAATCCTTTTTTTATTAAACGTATGTTATCTGTGCCCACTAGTCAGTACGTGTCGTATACAATGCGCATTAATGTCAATCGTATAGTAATAAATGGAAAATCAGGATCTAGCTTTAATATGCAACTTACCTAAATGAGTCCTGGGTTTACAAATAATTAGAAATTTTCTCAATCAGCATCGCGCTATTCACTGATGCACACAATGTCGACTCGACTTCGGCTCTTGTCTCTTGACTGCACACGTTTTGCCCTGAAGCCTGTATAGTTATTACAATACTTTATAATTCTCTACAAACAAAAAGCCCTAAAATTCACTACACGTTAAGTAAATAAATTCACTATTCATTATTAGCTAGAAAAAATTACTATGCGAATTTGATAGGAATATAGCTATTAAATGAAAATAAGTGTGACACATAATACGTTAGTTAATGTTATAATTAATGACATGTTTGTGTTTACGTTAGTCCAGGTTACTCTAAAGGATTAGTCCGGAAGAAGCAATCACCCGCCTTGAGGCCTCAGTAGGAAGCTTTCGTCACTCCCAATAAACAATTAAGTTTACCCGTAATGGTTGCTGTTCCTGGAAAACCGGGAGAGACAGATGAGATAATGAAAGAACAGGCGGCAGTTTTTGTAAAAAAGGATTCGAGTGGATCGAAGAAACGACCGGCACCAGCACCAGCAGATGACGACGAATTCTCGGAATGGGCTAAGAAATTATTGACAAGACCCGTTCCCCAAATTCCAATCCCGGACTCGAGCTCACGACGAAAAAGTAAACCTGTTACGGTCCTTGAGGGTTCGAGGTATGTAATTTATTACGTGATTGAATTGTATTAAATCTAAAGAATTTATTTATGAATTTAACCTACCTACGTACGTTGACGCTCCAGTTTTATTTTCAAATGACTAACAATAACGGATCATCCAAAAGTTAGATTATACAAAAACTCGCAAATGTCTAAAATTGAGATGCAGAGAAATATCCAATTTATGTAGGTATATGTTCTTAATAGCTTGTAGACGATTTTATTATTCTTCTATAAAAGATAGAAGTCCCAAAAAAATATGCTACTAACGAACAAAGAGAAACAAGTTGAATTAATTAGACTATTTATTTATGAAATGTTTTTACAGTTTTGATTTCGAAAGTTCGATCGAAAAGTTCACCTGGCATACTATTGGAGAAAATATATATCTACCGTGCTTGTATCGAAATGGCACAAAATATTGCTGTATTAGGATGATGGAACAATCAGCAATGGGCAGTCTGCTACAGGCGTTGCCCCATAACGTATATGACTACGCGAAACTCCCCAGTCGTTTTGTAAGTGAAGCCTAAGGCGTTCTCTGCTACATTATTATTTAATGATTTATTTTATAGCAGTATTTGCATTTTTTCTAATGCTTGACTGTAATTTTATTTTTTATGTGGTCTGTGAAGAACCATAATTTTCTATTTCCTATTTATGCTAGAATTAAAATGAACTATGTAAAAAAAATACAGTAAATAAGATACATGCTTGAAATGCTAATCACGACTTTCTAAAATGAACAAATTGTTCTATTCACATGTTTTTAAAAGCGTAAAATGTTCAAATTTACATGTTTTTGAAAAGGGCAAAATGGTCTATTTACATGTTTTGAGAAAAGTGCAAAATGTTCTATTTACATGTTTTGAGAAAAGTGCAAAATGTTGTATTTACATGTTTTGAGAAAAGTGCAAAATGTTCTATTTACATGTTTTTGAAAAGTGCAGAATGGTATATTTACATGTTTTGAGAAAGGTGCAAAATGTTCTACTTATATGTTTTTTAAGTGTAAAATGTCCTATTTAATTACTTGCTGTTTTACTGCTCTATTTAAATGCTTTCATGAACATGTTATTTAAATTTTTTCTGTAGATAGTGCATTTTGTTTGAAACTAGAAATGGATATTGATCATTTTGGTTCTTCACAGTCGATATGATAGTAATGCACATTTTTAGGCGACCCCAGTGGAAGCAATGCTTCTCACTAATATTAACTCATGGCACTGTGACAAATATTTTGGCGCTACACCATTCTCCGAGAAGGACCTTATAGTAGAGGTCAAGGATGTTGAAGAATTTTATTCCTACCTCACATTTGCTCACAATGTATTCACAAACAAACGGCAGAATGTGGACAAAGATTTTTCTCGTTGTGGATTCGTTCGCATTGGATCTCAAACTTTGGTTCCTTATACCGTGTTGCATGGTGATAACAACGGTGAAAAGGGGGTTCCATTATTTTACTTTGAAGGGAACGTTGTTACTCTCTCGAAAAAAATAAAAGTAACAACAAATAAATATAGTAAAATCATTAGGCCATCTCATTCATTTTTGCGAACCTAAGTATATTATAAAAATAGATACATTATACTATTTTTTTACATTCTAGGATTTGTCTGGATGGGATTTATCATATCTTAAGTTGTGCTGCAAGCTACAAGGAGTCAAGAAAAAATTAATTGAGGTTGAGTCTTTAAAAATCATAACAATATCAGACTTAAAATCTCGTGTACCCAACGGTACTACGTTCACCGAGCAATGCTGGCTATCCCCAAACAATCGTGGTATTGATGTCGATGTAACCCCAGAGGCCCCAGACAACCCATAAATGTCCTTGTACCTTATGACTTATGTACCCCTTTACTAGTGTACCTATTAGTTGAAAATAGGTAGATAGATTATCATATTTTTAGATACATGTAAATTAATAGAAAATTAATTTTATATTAGAGCTATTTAATATTTTCCATATTGAATAGTTAGAATATGTTCAAGAGCACTGCGATTAGAAGCATACAATTATTGCAATTTACTAATTTTTTGTAATTTTATATTGTTAATACAATATTTATTTATGGCTCTTTTATAGACTGGATCACATTGAGCCAACTAATGAACTAGACAGGGAAGTGAACGACTGTAAATTTTACCTTGTTTTGTGCTCTTGCTTATCATAACAATTATAGCTCTCCCGTACCAACATAACAAAGCTCCAACATTTTGAATTTAGTAAGTAAGCACGTAGATAAAATTATTTCCAGTTCGTGCAGGTGTGTTTATATTCCTAAGTAAATGATGTTGATGTTGATGTTGGAGAATGTAGATGAGCACCGATGAAATAAATAATTTCGACTTTAGTTATGCTTTGAAGGTGAACATTAATTGTTTTGTCATTCAATTTATATAAGTACTTAGTAGCTGTTTAATGTATGTGTAGTCATTATCAATTAAACTGACTACCAAGATTTTGGCATTTACTCCATTTTCGGTGGTATTTCCATTTTAACCAATCTGAATAAATAATAAATCGAATAAAGGGACATTTACAAGATAGTTGCCGTATCATTAGCCATTAGACCTCTACGAGGTAAGTAATAAATATGGCGTTTGTCACTGTGTAAGCAGTATACATATAGGTAATTATTTAACTATGCGGAAGGAAAGGTATTATAACATGTATTCGAAGTATAGGTGGAAATAACAAGGAGAATTACGTATATTTATTATATTCTAATTAACTAAGTAAGCAAAAATATGTAATTTAAGCTATTAAATGCCAAATATGTAACTTACAATAATGATTTACCGTATTCCATGTAATAAAAAAATAAAAAATAAATATTCATTAAGTCGATTTAACCGAAGTTCTTACAACCAGACTCAGCCAGTCACTGTAGGTGAGGAAATAGGAGGCTACCACGTTATATGTTAGATCGTCTCGGTTAGCAGTGGTCGAGGATTGAAGCCAGGTCTGAGACTGGAAAGTTCGTTTGTAGTCTGCCTGCAGTCCTAACCGCTCACCCAAGCACGCCTGCTTGTATTCCCTGTAATAGTACACGGGTCTATTTAACACAATTATAAATGGTAGTACTCGGGTCAGTCATGGTGTACGGGTCGGGTAGGTCAGAATTTTAATATTACACATACACGGTGTGTATTATTACAGGAAATACGGTGGTACCTGTCCCGGTCCCGGATATAGTGATATAGACACAGTCACAGTTTAGTACTATGTATTATTATTCTTGGAAATATGTTGCCACTACACCATACCATTACATATGGAATTTTATTACTAACGCGACTGCAATAAAAATATGTACCTAGTTGTGTATTTAAATGTCATTGTAAGCTTCAGAGAATTTAATTAATATGCCAAGCCGCCCAAAGTAGAAATATATTATTGACACTTATGTGCCAGGAAACTCTGCAAACGAAGTTCAGCACCTATGCACGACTAGTCAGAGCCCTTTTTTGCTCCCATTTTGTCTTGGGATTGGGAGTTTAAATTTTCTAAATCTGAAGTCTCAAAATGTTCACCCCCTTAACACTCAGTACACTCAAGGTGTATTTTAAAGTGGCAAACGCTATAAATGCAATTCCATTCCTTTGGGATCACAATACAAATTCTGTAGTGGTTAAAAAACTAAAACTAAAATGGGTTTTCTGGTCATTGAGCATATTTTTGGTTTTTATCTCTGAAATTAATTTGATTTTCAGTTTAGCGGAGGCAATAAAAAGTCATGACGTCGCACGAGTTACAATAGATTTCATGTTTGCATTTTGCATCGGTAGCCTTATCCCTTTTTATTGCAATACTTTAATATTTAGAAATCAGATAATAAATTTTGTAACCAAGCAACTGGAATTTGACAAAAAATATACAGGTCAGTTTTTTATTACGGATTTGATATAATTAAAATAACTTGAATGCTATGTGAAGAACCAAAATTACCCATATCCATGTGTAGCTAAGAGCAATATCTACTATCTACAAAAATATTAAAATATTGAAACATGTCTTGAAAACATTTAAATGCAATATTGTGTACTTATAAAAAATATTTAAAAAGAACACTTAGAACTTTTTTAAAACATGCAAATACAAAATTTTGAACTTTTAAAAAACATGAAAATAGAACATTTTACACTTTTCAAAAACATGAAAATAGAACATTTCACACTTTTCAAAAACTCTTAATTAAAATTTTACGTATGTTTCTCATTTTGTTTTTATGACATAGCTCATTTTGTTTCTAGCTTAAATTAGAAATGGGTCATTTTAGTACTTCACAGACGATATGAATCGTGTACAAATTAAAAATGGTGTTTTTCGTTCATTTAGCAATATTTTTGAAACGGCGACGGATGTGAACTTGTCATCGGGCTATTTACGTATGGAGTCTTCATTCTTTGTCTCCCTTTTGCAGGCTTGTTTCTTGCAAGCCCTGAGCATCCTCGATACCTTCACAATGTCCTCATTCCGGACTCATTAAAGTCATGGGTGACTCAAACGCTCTTTTTACTTTTTGAATATTTCAAAATAGTGAATGTCACTTTTGTGTGGGCTCTTTATCTCTTTGTGATTTTACTTCACTCAAATTGTACCACTTTCTGGGTTAAGTTTGCAACAAAAAGTGAGCAACAAGACGGATTCTTCTTCAAATCGCGTGGGATAAGGAGAAATGAAGCCTTAAGGATTTATGGTAGTCTCCAAATTTTAACTAAACTGTCCAACGAATTTATGTCCCATTTAATTTTGCCAACCAACTTAATCTTGATAATTTGAGTTCATACTGTTGGTCTCTATGGAACTGTAATGCTCTATAATCGCTTTAACCCTGTTTTATTCGTCATGTTCCCAATTTTAATGGTTGAGGGTACGATTATTGAGTTCATTTTGTGTAGTTTAGTAGGAAATACGAATTATTTCTCACAGAAATTTCTCCGGTCTTGGAAAGTCACTAATTTTAAGTCACAAGGGAAAGTTCAAGATAATATTATTATGATGATGTCACCAGAATTATTAGACAGCGCCCTCCCTCTGCCATCGCCCTTCATATACATGAGCGACGGCGAAGGGAAGGAACGGGAAGAGTTGACGGTTGAAAATTCCACGACGTTTGCATAGGCAAAACAGACGTTGGGGGCTGTACTGTAGCGAGTGTTGGTGGGAAATAGTCGAGAATAAAGGATTTAGGGAGAGAAAAAGCCGTGCCATCTTGTCCTTAATGCTAGAGCATTGGGAGTTGAAGTTTTCAACGGCAGTACGAGTTTAGCCAGCAAACGAGAAGTAGTGGTTAGCTAGTGAGAAGGACGGAGCAAGACCAGTGCCATTGCGACATTTCTTTCCTCTTCTATTTTTGTTTTAATTCAAAGTTTTAAAAAGTAATTTAAAATTAAAATTAACCTTAGACTTTAAATACCAAAAGGCATATACAGTCAGTTAGGTCAAATTAAAATCATCAGCGACAGATTTTTGCCGAGACAAGTGCCAGTCAGAAAAAGCCATAGTCATCGTCAGCTCGACCAGTTCGTTCCTGTTGTCGTCATCATCATCTCTGATTCAGGTAGAACATTATAATAATAATAATAACGATAACAAGCACATAATATTTATAATGTTTAATTATTAGAATCATAGTGAGTATGTATGTATGTATCCATATGCTAGTGTTATATGCCTATAATTACCGTGAGTGTCCGTTAATGTTTCGGGAAGCTAGATTTATTTGTAGCAATGTAGGAGTATAAGGCCCAATGTTTTAAAATGCAAAATAATAATTGAGACAGTGCAGCATAAATGAGTGTTCGATTCATACTTTTATTTTGACATATTGTAGCGAGTGTTTGTTCCATCCGCAGGGAAAGTTCACTTGCAATTTAACATCGCATAAGGAAATGTGGATAGTAGGTAATGCGCATACCTACATATATATATTTTCGTAGAAGCACTATAAATAAAGTGTGAATTGGCATGCCGATAAGATCGTCCCATATTATATCGGAAACGGGAATTTTTATTTTCATTCAATTGGATTTTGGGTTTAGCAAGTAAATAGGTCAACTGATCTGAGATACAGAGGGACGCCTTCTGTTGATCGTGGAGCTTCGGAAACTTCATTATCAATGAGAATGAAATGGCTGGAGAAAATAGAACGGCGTACTGTTGAAGCTTTGCAACCTTTAGGGTCCACCGTTGGGTCAATTTTTATAGTGAAACGCACCACATTCTTGATAGTTATAGTGGTCGTTTCAAGCTGTACTATTAATTCTATGCTTTTACACTAGGTTTATAATTCATACAATATTTGGTAGATAATATTAATTTGAGTCAGGGCTGGATAATGTGGCCACCGCAGGCTGCTTGAATTTTTCAAAAATCATGTAAATGGAACATTTTGCAGTTTTTAAAAATATGTCAAAAGAATATTTTTGAAATTTCAAAAACATGCAAATAAAAGTTTGTACACATTTCTAAAACATGGGAATAAAACATTTTGCACTTTTCAAAAAACATGTACCGTATTTCAATTCAGACCTCCGAGACCCGTGTACTAATAAAGGCCCGTGTATTATTACAGACCCGTGTACTACCGTATAAGACAGTGTTAAATTGACCCGTGTACTATCCAAACTCCAAACTCATACCTCTCAGGCCCGTGTACAATTACAGACCCGTGTTCTATAACAGGAAATACGGTAAATAGAAAATTTTGCACTTTTCTGAATCAAGTAAAAAGAACATTTTAAACCTTTTTAAAACATGTAAAAATAAAAAATTTTGCTTTGCCAAAGAAAACCATCAATAAAATCACAATGGGGGTTTTTGTATGGAAACAAATTGCTGCCTAAAACCAATTCCTTTGTCCGGCCCTGATTTGAGTGTATAAAAAGCTTTTAAAACAGAGATCAACTTTACAAAACACTGTCAACAGCAGAACTAAGAATATTGTATTTTACGGGGTGGGTGGGGAGGGGCGAGGGGAGAAGTCCTAAAATAAAGTACCACAATAATTAATTGTAATTAAGATAAGATTCTAAGAAAAATTAATTTGAGGCATCACCGGGATTCGAACTCGGGATCTCCTGTTTACTAGACAGGCGCTTTAACCAACTAAGCCATGACGCCTTGATGTTACACAAATTTAATCGCAGTCTTCATCTCCTCCAATTAGAAATCTAAATTACAAACAATTTAATTTAGCGGAAGCAGCTATGTAATGTGTCGATACATCAGATATTTAGGTTTCGATTTCAGACAATAAATTATGCATGAAAATTTAATACAATTCTCGAAGCAACCAGCTACATGTTGCAAGCTGCATGTGTTGGAACAGAAAACTGAATCGCGAGTTGCAATGAACGTTATTAACAATAAATAGCAGATTTAATTGAATCCCATTTCTCATACTTGTACTGGTGGTGGTACTTTACGCTGTCTATATAAAATTACTCACTGTCATTGTCAAAAACGTGCGTTAATAATAATGTAACCTATAAATGTTAACCCACAAAAGCCATATCTAAAATCCAATTCATAATTTTGCGTGTATAATAATACTACGAATTTATTTTCTTAACGAACTGTAGTACAAACACTATACCTATGACTAATGAAAAGTGAATTTGATTCCTATATGCCTATATCCTGGAGTCAATAAATATCACAAACGATTTAATTATAAATATAAATTGCTGTTTAAAATAAAAAAAAGTGATTCTATTTCTAGTCATTCCCCTCGTTCCTCAAAGCAAAGGTCTCAGATAAAAGTCAGTCAACGACTTTACAAAATTTAAAAATTTGATTTGTTAATTAACTATCTATACAATTATCATGTTATAATTTTTTTAAAATGAATTCCTGCCTCTAGGAAGAATTGAACTCCCGACCCCTGGTTTACAAGACCAGTGCTCTAAACCACTGAGCTATAGAGGCATTCCATACATTAGGTTGTATTCGCTTTGCAATAAATAATTTTAACTTTAACTGCATTTAAAAATCGAATAAAAAATGTCAGTGTCAAGTTGTTAGCTAGAAAATAATACTAAAATATTACTAATGTGGTTTGGAATCGCTTTGTGCCTATTTGCCAGCTTGCACATACTCACAAATATCAAATATGTTAAGCAAGAATGAACTGAACTACTGACAACAAATGACAAAAGGGAAACAGTTGTTCGCTTATTGTGTTGTACATTGTATACCTACAATAATTGTATTAGCAATGAACATTATATTATTAGCAAGTGCCTACGAAGACTGTTTCCATACTTTGAGCTACAATAAATCATTACACTTACACTATTTTGTTACTAATCTGCCTAAAATTAGCAGAGCTTCAGCCGCAATTTGCCGGTCTATGTAAAACTGAAGTTTACGATCAGTTGAATTCGTTGAATAATCCTCCCGAACGTTAGCTCCAGTCACGCCGTTCCCTACAGCGTTTTCATGTTCTCCTTGTACAGGCCCCGGCTCTGGTTGTGCCAAACACACGGAAGGGGTAGATTTGGAAGCTCGAACAAAATAATCCTTTTGAGAAATGTCTTCCAGATTCTGTTCCCGTTTTAATTCTTTTGAAGGCCTTGAAGAAGCAGTAAGATTGGTTTCACTTTTACCCACAGGGTCGTCTTGTGAGCTAGGCTCAAATATTCGTTTACGATGAACTTTCTTTACTGGAGGGTCAATCTTCTCTGATGTCTCCAATGGTTTCAAATTCAAACAGTCTTCAGAAATCTTTGCTGCTTTGTATGTACTCAACGGCAAGTCAGTACTTGTTTCAGAAAAAAGGCGTTTGATGACCGGAACTAAAATTATTTGTAAAAGCGGCATTAACTGATTAATTATAATTGAAGTGGCAAATTAAAGGCAATATCAGCAAGGGCCGGATAATGCGGCCAGCGCAGGTAGCCCCCGCTGCTTGAATTTTCAAAAAACATATAAACGGAGCATTTTGGAGCTTTCAAGAATATGCAAAAAGAATATTTTGACTTTTAGAAAACATGCAAATAAAAAAGTTTTGTACATTTCAAAAACATACACATAAAACATTTAACACTTTTCTCAAAACATGTAAACAGAACATTTTACACTTTTCAGATTCAAGTAAAAAGAACATTTTAAACTTATCTAAAACATGTAAATACAACATTTTGTTTTACTAAAGAAAACCATCCATAAAATCAAAGTGGTGGTTTTTGTATGGAATCAAATTGCTGCCTAAAAATAATTCCTTGGTCCGGCCCTGAATATCAGCAGTGTGTTGATGATATAACTTCAATAACGTGAGCCCTTTGAGTATGTCACACTTATACTTAAAAGGAACTAATTTAACTATAACTACAACGAGCAACTGCAACATTTTATGCTTAGGAATGCATGCATATCGTTCAAAATCATTACCAGCATTTTTCGGCCATACTTGGTCATTAGTGTCCGGTCTATTATCCAAAGTAGACTGCTGGTCATTGGCGATGTGAGCAATCGGGACACTGAATTTGCTAGGAGCCCCTGCAGTAGCTCCTACTAACGATAAGATAGAATCTGCCATTGATCCTGGAATATTGTCAACTGAGCACAAATCCTTTCCATCATTCCTTTGTTGACCTGGGATTACAATCAAACGTGGTTCAAACTTCCTTGGAATGCTACACTGATCTTGGTCTAGAGATTTGTTTTCAATCTTTGTCGATATCGGCCAAGTTGAAGATGGCATTTTTTTCATTCCAAATTTAACATTACTCGACCCAATTTTAAATAAACAAATTTGGTGCGTTTGAGTTTTCATCGATTCTGGCTTCAAGGGTAATAACTGAGTGTCAACTCTCTTAACTGGTGAAACCAAACCATAAGAATGATCCTGCTTTAAGTTGCTTCGCGCTTTAACAATACTTGTCACCTCCAGTTGTTTAGCAGCTTTCAGAAATAAATTTACATCCTCCTGGGAAATCTCCACTTCACCACGATACATGTAATGAAGGATGGCCTTCATTTCACATAGTCTAATGCCAATAATCGGAATGATGGGTTTACGGGACTCTTTGACGGCAGTATTTTCTGTGAAGAGCTTATAAAAATAATTTGAAGAGGCTATGAGAACTATTCGATGACAAGGGATGATGAATCCAGCACATTCTAAGATTGTATCAGTGATTTCTGCATTACTGATTGTTTCTTCCAACTTCGATTGCAAATTCGATAGATGATGAGCAAAGCGAAAGCAATACTTGTGGTTCACATTAACTGATTCACTGAGAATACCATCCATAATGATCTATGTCTGTAGAGAGAGAGAGAGACAGAGTTAGAAAACCTATCAGTTGTTTTTGAAATTAATTAGTTTTACAGAAGAATGACAATAATTGTCAACAGTTAATATCTATAATATAGTTAAAAAATCTAAGATGATAAGTTTTGGGGTCACTCAAAGGTCGGCCCCTACCTACAAGTAGACCCTACAAATAGGGTAAAAAGTAGGATTTTTGCATGAATTTAAAAAAAGTAGGGTAGGATGTAGGCAGGACTGTCTTAAATTTGAAAAACTAGGGTAGGGTAAAATAGGGGTACCATAAATTTTTAAAAGTAGGTAGGGTAGAAGTAGGGTTGCATCACAAAATGAAGGGTAGGATTTTCGACTAAGCATCCAGAAATATTCCAAAAAGTCAAAACTGTTTCTAACTTGCTTCATCACCGGGAGTACAGAATTCGTCATTTGAACAGAAAAAAATAATGTTAAATGATTTACTGCCTATATTTTGGTTGTGTCGCTTGAAAAGAAAACAAGCTTTTCTCCAAAAATATATCTTGGGGGCATTTCCTAATTTGTTATTATTTTTGTAGAAACTCCCATTTACTCATTTTAAATAAAACATGTATGTTAAATCTGATTTAGCCATGTTGTTGAAATCGTGATTCTGTACAATATCCTATCGAGCTATTTGTACATATATTTATCTGAAAATCAAGGCGGCATGATTTATGTAAAATACTATGATAAATGTTCTGAAAATATTCTGCACTAATAATTTACATTTTTCGACTTATTACTTTGAAATGTCGCAATTTTTAAAATGTAGGGTATCATTTGTAGGGTTGGCTTGAAAAAAAGTAGGGTAATCTTGGGAAAAAAAGTAGGGTGGGTTAAAAAATAGGGTGAGCCTAGTATATAAAAAAAAGTAGGGTAAAAAATAGGCTGCGCTAAGAGTTGAAAAAATGGTAGGGGAAAAAATAGGATGAGCTAAAAATCAAAAATAGGAAGTAGGAATTTTATAGGAAAAACTTTAAAAGGCCGACCTTTGGCCGGTCACTTACAAACAAATTCGCACCTCTTCGTAGGTTGTATGAATGTTTCGCCTGTTGAACCAATCAGGGCTGGCAAAATGGCAAATATTTGTTTTCAACTGTTGACTTGCCTGGAAAACTATTTAAAAAAAAATAACACTAATACAAATGGTTTTAAAACCCAGAAGTAATTGGCCCATCCTGCACCTAGTTATATCATAAAATATCTAGCTTTTCCTGTCCTAAATACATTCTGCTACTTATGACTTAAGTACCCCTCTTACTAGCTAGTACCACTTAATATCAAATACTGTTGGATTGACATTATGATCATTTGAGAAGTTGTTACAAATGAAGTTGTACCTTAAAAACTTTCTATTATTAAATCAAGCGGCAGATTATTTAAACAGTAGTCAACAATTTCTGAAGCCACATTGACATATGACTGTCATATACTTATACAATCACAACTGACACCGATTATACAAAAATTACAGGAACAATTTCCACAAAATGAACACGAATTCACCTAAAAGTTGCTGTTTAGTGAGCTTGTTGACCAATAAATGAAGTGAAAACCAGACGTTTAAGAACCTAACTATATTCTAATTTACCACTTCATTTTTGTTAGGGATGGTCCGTAAATTATGTAACCCAAATTATCACTTTTTTTTAAGACTATCCCACCCCCATGCCATTTTTTTAAATAGCTACATCATTTAAACGCCTATTTTTAACATATCATCAATGACATCATTTATGGACGATTCCTTAGTGGAAAGCTCACAAGAAAAAGATGAAAACGCGACAATAATTATTGAAGTGTAGATGAAACAACCCACGTCACACTAGTCAGTCAGTTTCCACTGAATGAGTGAGCAGGGCAGCAGTGTTCAGTGGAACCAGGTTAAACTACCGAGAGATGGCATTGTAGCTGCGAATTTGATTGTTGAAATTGAAATGCACTTGGAACACTTGGAAGTACCTATTAACGAGAAAAAAAAGAACTCGCAGATCTTGATCTTAACGATACCAGAACCAGATATGGAAAATATTTTATTCTAAATTCTAAAAGCTAAAACACGTGTGAATGTCAAGAATCAAAACCGTCCAAACATCAAAATAGTTTGACCATCAGCGTGTAATTATAATTGCTGAATTAAATCAAGAGTTGTTGCTGTTAAACATTTAAAAAAAAGCCACTTGGTAGAACCACTAATTGTTTTGTAAGCGAGTGCATTTATGCATTTTCTTCTAACTTGCTGTTTTTGTAGCCACTCCATGTCCATTTGTCGGGTCAGAGTTTAGCGATATTGCTCTATACTCGAGAGTCGAGAGGTAAATGGTATAGATATTAATAATAGTAGAACCATGGATATAATTATTTAGTACATACAGGCAAGTACAAGTTCGAAAGATTTAATAGCCATGCTTATGAATTAGCTTATAATTTATTTATATATATTTATTTATTTATAAGATCCTTATGAATTAGCTTGTAATTTAAACAAATCCGTTTTCCTATTCTAATAATGACAAAAGCGTCAAAGGCTATACATTTAATCATAATTTACTGTTCAACAATTACATTCAACATTTTTTATATTTATAGAAATAAATTTGATGTAAATTGCAATCTAATCAATTAAAATTACATTATTTCTACCATTTTAGTCGATTTGTAGTACATTATGTTGATAATATCGTTTATATCTTTCTGGATGCCATTCACCAGGCGAGTTGAGCGGCGAGCGACATTATTAGGATTTGATCTGAGGAATGAAAACCAGCAAATCAGACCCGACGATTTCTTATTCGGCAGCCAGCAGGTCAGGTCAGGTATTATTGCAGTTATCGCATTGTCACCTTCGGGGCGTTGAATTTCAACAAAGGTCCCACTTTTGATTTCCACCCTCTAAAAATCCTACTTCTTACTTTTCAAAAACGGTCTACCCTACATTTTACCCTACCCTCTTTTTCAAATACGGTGCCCTCTTTATTACCCTCTTTTCCCTACATTCTTCTAACTTACCAAACCCTCTTTTTTAAATACTTTACCCTCTTTATTCACCCTACATATCGTACATGCTCTCAAATTTTCATACTTAACAGCTATTTATACCTATAAACAAATTAAAATTAATTCAAAAATCAAACCTTTAGGCCCTATCGCTTTATAAAACTCTTTTTAAAGTGTATCTACGCAAATATAATATATAGAAAAATATAGTATAAAAAAATAACTCGAAATATTTCGAAAATATTTTTTATTTAATCCGTCAAAACCCTACATTTTTTCCCCTCTTTATTTTGTGTTCCGCAACCCTACAACCCCTCTTTTTTTCTTGTAAATAATGTTACCCTCTATTTTTCGTACCCTACATTTTTGAATTCAACCCAAAAACCTAGCTTATTACCCTCTTTGTGTACCCTATTTGTTTGGAGGGTGGGACTATGACCTTTGGGTGTAACTATATGTTTCTATTCTGTTCCAGCGGTTTCTATAATATGCGCTTCGATTAGATAGAGTCTATCGAAACTATCAGATGGATCCTCAAGAAAAGTTAAAGTTTGGTACTGTGTCGAAAGTAAGCAGCGGCTCTGAGGCAAGAGGTCATCATCAGCGTGGAAACATTTTTGTAGCTAAGTATGTACTCTCTTCTTTATTTGCACTTTTGCAGCATAATTTATTGTCAAACGTGCGTAGTACACTCATAATCCTGTAGCAGAATAGGAACAATTCTATGAGTGAAGGGTGACTGACTGACTAATTTACACAACTGTTTGTTTTATAATTAGCATAGTGGTGTTCTTTTATACGTACAAATATGATTATATTTTATTGTCTAAAAATGAATCCATGCGGTTACATATACACCATACAGAGATACGATATTAGGGCTAGTTGGTTCATGCAGACAATTTTGAAGACTGCTCAAAATTGCAGACACTGAAGATGAGCCATTGGCCGCTACTCAAAGTTTTAAACATAACAATACGCCTATAGGAAAATGACACATTTTTATGGTATTTGCGTCAACGTCTCTTACACATCAAAAGAATTTGTAATAAATGGGAAAAGTATCAGAAAACGAAATAAAAAATATCGTTCCTTTTATTACTGGAATTTGTTTTAGCATAGGCCGAGGCCGACCCGACAGATGCAATATTATAATACAATATTATGGGCAGGTACGATAAAGTAGATTATTCGCTTCTATATGTATATCCACCTAGGCCTAAGTTAGGTACGTTCACTACATACATCTAGTCAATGATTCAAATTAGTAAGAAATTTCAAACAGCGCACTTTAGATACATTAGCATATTTTGTACTACTGATGGTCAGGAAGTTTATTACGTTACAGCTGACACATGAAAGCTAATAGAATATTCCTATATGTAAATGATGTATTCTCTAATTATTTTAACATCTTAAGCGTGTCATTAAGACTCATTTATAATTAAGACGACCTTCGACTGCGAATATACCACAACTGCAAATTGTATAATATTTTAAATATTTTTAGTCATGATTCATCATGTTTCTTGTTGCGCTCATACGATCTTACATATCGTCTGTGAAGAATCAAAATTACCCATATCCAATTTAAGCTAGAAAATGAGCTATGTCATAAAAACAAAATGAGAAACATACGTAAAATGTTAATTAAGAGTTTTTGAAAAACGTAAAATGTCCTATTTACTTTGTTTTGAAAAGGTGCAAAATGCCCTATTTACATGTATTTAAAAAGGTGCAAAATGTTCTAATTCCATGTTTTTGAAAAAGTGTAAAATGTTTCATTTACATGTTTTTGAAAAGTGTAAAATGTTGTATTTACATATTTTTGAAAAGTGCAAAATATTCTATTTAAATGCTTTCAAGAGATGTTTCAATATTTTTGTGGATAGTGGATATTGTTTTTAGCTACAAATGGATATCAGGTCATTTTGGTTCTTCACAGGCGATATATACGCACAAGATACCTAGGCACCTACCTACTACACCTACCTATATAATTTTTTGCACTCTGCACCACGTGGCAACAGTAATACTGAAGTTAATTTTAATGTCGTGCTATTAAGATGCAGCCGTATAGCATATTTCAATGTCACTGGCACTTGTCACTGATATTTTTGGGCTTGATCATCATTGCAAATTTTTTCATTTAGTTTTCCCATTCAGTAGTAGTTTTCTATACCACTAAGGAACTGTACTGGAGAAAAGTGTATTTATTTTGTAAATAATTAATCATCATAAGTTTGCAAAGAACCTGGGGGAATAAAACAAAATGTAAAAAAAGTGGATCTTAAAAATAGCACTGTTAAACAATAAAAGTACATACTTACATAATTTATTACCATATGTATTTTAAATTTTATAGTTTAACTTACAGTACGATTTTAAACTTTATAATATATAATAAATTGCAGAGCAAGTTTGTGAGAAAGAAAACCCATCCAGCGCAGCGTGTCATTCATGGCTTGGTCACCACCTATATCCTTTTCAATTATGGATAAAAACCGAAAACCACCAGACACTACTACATTTTTAAGTTTCAATCAAACTCAAAGTGACGTCATAGGCACAGAAAATTCAGACGCCTCCGTCCAATTTCGTAATCTGATGATTGTCGTCATAGTAATTTCTGTTTTACTTGTTGTAACTATCATTATTGCTTTCACCAGTTTTTGTCTGTTGAATAAATATTGGAAACGAGAAGAGAGTTCACAAGTTTCACATTCAGAATATTATAATGGACACGGGCAATACATTGTGCCCTACGATGCGGGAGTTCACCCGGGTGGAGCCTACATGATATATAATATGAACGACAGTAGTGGAGGTCACCGTGGGAAACGTGGAAGAGGTGAGGATAGTTATGTGCCAGGTGCTTATGGCTTTGGCGTCCTTCCCAATTCCTATTCTTGATGCCGAAGTCGCAGTTTGCAGTAGTTGAAATTGCAACCTGATCAATTAAAACAACATAAAGTCGACAAATAATTATTATACACATCAGTTTAAAAGCAGTCAAAGCTGGAAATAATTCAACCTGAAAAAAAGGATGTTAAAGCCATCAGTGTAAATACTCCGTATAGTTATGGTTAGGTTCTTAAGATAATGTACATATGTGTAAATAGTTAGCCATTCTTATGCATACCTGTAAATAATTCAAACCTTACAATCTACCTAGTACTTGATCTTCCGTTTTTGCTAATTAATTTTCCTAATAAACTATTTTTAAAAAATGAAATTTGTTAATGGAACAATCAACATTTATTTCTTAATTAAACAGGTTATTTCTGACAGTAATAATTTTATCGCACATGAATAATTTTTTGAAGCAAAATTTATACTTACTAAATTCTTACCAACATCGAAAAGGAAAATGTTCTACATCCTAAATAACTACTTATACACATTACATTTTGACACTAAGCTTTGACATGGAATTTTTTAACAAGAAAATAAATACGTCGTAATGTGTCCTTTATACACATTATTTACATAGAATAATTACAAATTATTTTTTACAAATATTACATAATGGTTTCGAAGTGGCTGTTGTTTGAAGTACTGAATTAGATTTTCACTGACTAATAGTAACTAGGCGAAATTTTTTCAGTTAGATTTTAAATTAATGATTAATCTTCGGCTCTCGCACCATCATCTTCATCCACTAAAGTTTCTGCATCCGACGTGTCCCCATCTTCTGCAACGGTATCTGGGAGCGTAAAAGCAGAGTTTTGCTCAGTCGACTCCGTGAAATCAGTGACAGACTCGGCGTCATCGTGACTATTAGCTGCAGAAATCCGCTTAGATCCAGAACCAGCACCAGCACCAGAATCCGTACCAGAAGCAAATCCACTGTCCATGAAATCCTCGTCTTTGTTTTTCGATGCTCTGGCGGCAGAATTGACTTTCTGCTGTGCCCGAGCTGCCAAAAGACGCATCTTGGCTGCAGTCCGGAAGTAGAAGGGGGTACACATTTTGGCTTCTCTCTGGGTCGCCTATAAACGAAAGGGTAAACAAATACAGTAAAAACACGAATTCAATGTAGAATGTAGATAAATATTTCCAGCAAAAATGTATGAACTAACTAAAATCTTAACAAGATGTATACTCAGGGCCGGACGAAGGAATTGCTTTTATTCTTTTATGCAGAAATTCGTTTCCATACAAAAACCACCATTCTGATTTTATTGATGGTTTTCGTTGGTAAAGCAAAATATTGTATTTACATGTTTTAGAAAAGCGAAAAATTTTCTTTTTACTTGATTTTGAAAAGTGCAAAATGTTCAATTTACATGTTTTGAGAAAAGTGGAAAATGTTTTATTTTGCATCTTTTTGAAATGTGTAAAAACTTCTATATGCATATTTTTAAAAAGTCAGAATATTCTTCGTACATATTTTTGAAAACTGCAAAATGTTCGATTTACATGTTTTTTGAAAATTCAAGCAGCGGGGGCTGCCTGCGCTGGCCACATTATACGGCCCTATGTATACTTTTTTCAAAACTATTGTTTTTAGTTTTATCATTATTGTGTTAAAGAACGGGCTCAGGACCTCTTCATCCCTGGACGGCAATGAGAGAAGGTAATCGACAGTTTTGGGATTGCCTGGATCAGCTATTGTGAGGACAGTGAGACAACCGTCCAAAGTCCCAAGAACGACGGATTTTCCATCTGCTGTTGTGTCTATCGCAGAGAGTTCGGCAGGTACACGGTAATTAGCTATCTGCTCTGCATCACTTGTTCTACAGGGGGCAGAAAGGGATTACATTAAAAATAAACTATCTGCTTAATGAACTGTCAGGTATTTCTATATTAACGGCAAATCACCATAATATATGCTTTAAATCGATATATTTTTAACTATAAAAGTAAAATGTCTATGCTCTTTCCTACCTAAAGACTCGAATAGTTTTCCTCCCGCTGTGGTAGTACAATACGTATTCGTCAGTCCGATTAAACATTGTAATTGTAGTAAAGACGCCCTCAGCAACCTGAACAATTTAAATTTTCATCACACAATGTTAGATTGCCTGGAGGTAAAAATTTGCTATTACTGCGTAAAAGAAAGCTTCAAAGAAAAAAGTCATAATTTGAAATAACGAAAATTCTGCTGTCTCTTATTGCATGGTTCAAGAAATTAGAAGAAAATATTTCGTACATTTTAAGTAGCATTTTTATTTAATCAGCTTATAATTTAATCTGACTGAATTTTAAAATCACCTTTGGAATAAAAGTTCTAACTTGCTTTCCTTGTTTTAAATCAATCAGTTCCAGGCCACCCCTTCCGGGAGCGTATAAGCCAAACCTTCCATCTTTAGTACATCGCCCTCCCCACTTTGGAACGGAGCGAATGAACTTTTTTGTTTTGACATCGATAATATTTCCCTTATCTGAATCAATTAGAGCAACCTGTAAAAGCATACAAACATTACGAATACTGAAAATTAAACTACTGGGGTACAAATTTCTATGCTACCTAATTTTAGTCGAACCTATATACCTGAGTAGCTCGTTTAGGTACAGCTAAAATGGAAAGATAGTCCTTGAAATTTGGATACTTGAGAATAATTTTGTGACTTGGGACTCCAGTCTTCCCATGAAATATATAAAGTGTGTCCTTCAACTTCTCAAATCCTGGCCCAACAAGTAGAGTCGAATCCGACGTGGCAACAAGGTTTCGCAAATTCTTAATAGGATATTCAAACTCGTAGAGTCTTTCCCCAGCTGGCATTTGTCGAGCAACTGCTCGGGATCTATAAACAAATTTTTTTGAAACAATAAAATACTACAAGAAAATCAAAACTAAGCAATTATATATCGTCTGTGGAAAACCGCAATGGCCCATATCCAATTTAAGCTAGAATCAAAACGAGCTGTGTCATAAAATACACGAAATGAGGAAGATGCGTAAAATGTTTATTTAAGAGTTTTTGAGAAGCGTAACATGTTCTATTTGCATGTTTTTGAAAGGTCCAAGTCCAAAATGTTTTATTTGCATGATTTTGAAAAGTGCAAAATGTTCTATTTTCATGTTTTTGAAAAGTGGACAATATTTTATTACCATGTTTTGAGAATTGCAAAATATGTATTTCATAATGTAGTTCATATATGTATTCTATAAAAATATATTTCATTATTTTTGTAGATAGTGGATATTGTATTTGGCTGGAAATAGAAATAGGTCATTTTGGTTCTTCAGAGACGATATTTATAATCATACTAGAAAACATATATTGATTTTAGAAAAAATCTTATTACTTCAAATCAGCTCCTCCAATTTTTGAGACAGTAATAAAAATATTATCTTTATCTATAAAGAACATTTGCTTTATTTGATCTTGATCTTCCTTAAATAATACTTTGAGTTCCTCCACACTCCACACGATGACAGCCCCGGACTCCTCTGAAATTATGTAGCTAAAATAAAATAGTAAGAAAAATAAAACTTTTTACTACATTTTTTACACATTGTAGACACTGTAGACGGGACAAGCTTTAAATAAATCCAAAATCAAAACGGTAAATCGTACACGGTTCACATACATGGTAATTAATATCAATATTATAAGTGTAACTTACGTTCCAGCTTTATTTATTATGGCATGCGTTACAATTGCACCCAGGGGCGAATCCGCTAATTTAGCAACCAGTTTCCCAATTTTAAGATCCCAAATGCCCACACAACTTCTTGTTGCTGTGGCTACTAAGTTGGCAATGGGCGAAATACTAGAAAAACGACAAAAATATTATCGAAACACGATCGAATGTTTTAAAATGCTATTTGTACTTCCCTTTCGTATTTTTGTAATTTTAATATTTGTAACACTCGAATTTACCTGATAGAGTCAATTTGTAATTCATGACGATCAATTGCATGAACTTGTTCAAAAATATTATTAATATTCCAAACTTTGACAGTTCGATCAATTGAGCTCGTAATGACGGAATTCCAGTTGCCAATTGTCATACTATTAATTTTTATTATGCGACCAAAATGCGCGTCTAAATTCTTTAGGAGATCTCCAGACGTCATGTCCCAAACATACAGGTTTTTTCTATAGATTCAAAATATTGATAATTGAATATGGTTACCACGTTTATATGACTATCATATCAGCTCAAAAATAGAAGCTGACAACATGCATTGCCAAAAATCAATTTTGCATTTTGGCTGTATGTTTAAACAATATGCCCTATAATGCAAGAGCTCTGCCAGTTTAAGCAATACAATTTGAAAATGTAGTTTCTAAAACTAACCGAACGCCCGCAATTGCGTATGTAGAATCCTTGGACAGGACACAAGAATTAGATTCCAATAATTTAGTGGAAATGTTTCGTATTCCATTGTCTGGAAGAAGTAGTGTCATCATTCTTCCTGACGCCACTTGAAAAACCTTGTAACCCATCATGAAAGTGCCTACAAGGTAAGTTTCTTCCTGAGAAAATTGAAGCTGAATTAATTTATCAGTGTTTGTGTCGTAGACTCGAGCCACTTCCCATTCTTGGCCTCCTTCAGCTAAATTCATTTCTATCACAGCGTTCTCATGGTCAGCTATACAAGTGTACAATCTTGTTCGAGAGACACTTACTACCAGTGCACTAAAGTTTACAAATAATTAATTTAATCATATTTATAATACTAACTCATTAGTGATTTCAAAATCAAACCTCATGCATCCTGTAACAACTGTAACTCTATATAACGCATATCGTATATAAATATAAAGAACCAAAATAACCCATTTCCATTTTTAGATAAAAACAAAAAGCACTATCTACAGACAAAAATTAAAATAACATGTTCACGAAAGTATGAACCTTGTGCATTTAAAAAAAAACAAGTACATAGAACATTTTACACTTTTCAAAAACATAAATAGAATATATTGCACTTTTAAAAAAACACTCATTTAGAACATTTTGAACTTTTCAAAAACATATAAATAAAAAATTTTGCACTTTTCAAAAAGCATGTAAATAGAATATTTTGCACTTTTAAAAAACACCTAGTAAGAACATTTTGACCTTTTTAAAAGCATGTTAACAGAATAATTTGCACTTTCAAAAAGCATGTTTTAGAACATTTTGACCTTTTCAAAAATATGTAAATATAGCAATCTACTCATTTTGGAAACTCGTGATCAGCGTTGTAAGCATGTATCTTATTAACTGCCTTTTTTGACATAGCTCATTTTAATTCTAGCATAAATTGGAAATGGGTCATTTTGGTTCTTCACAGACGATATCATTTACGGAATGTAATTATTTAATATGTAATTATAGCCCATAAGCTAAGCAATTATGTAGCATAATAGGCACCAACCCATGAAAAGGAAGAGGTACTATTGCTTCTCCATTGACAACAGTCTCAAGTATCATCCTTGTATCGTCCAAGCTTCCACTCCAGTGAACAATAAAATAATCCTGAAGAGTGGCAAAGGTCATATTTAAAATTGGCTTCTCCTCATCTTTTAATGGTGTCACACTTTCCATTTCTCCGTGAATACTAAATTTGTAAAGTGTGTATTCAAAACATACTCATTTTTTAATACCCACACATATACTAGGGTTCATATTCAAAAATTAGAACGGCAAATTTAAACTCACTTGAAAAGGACCCAGCTTCGAAGTCCATAAACTATTAAATGTGTATTGAGTAAATAAAGTCCAGTAATGTTCTTTTTATCCACTATCGGATTATCCAAAATATTAAATTCATTTGTAAGCATATTAAGCAGAACGACTTGGTTGATATTGGAAAATGCTGCCCCATAACGATTGTCTGGACTGATGACTAATCCTTGAAGGATTCCTTCTATTCCGGGTATGACCTCTCGGCACATATCCGATGTTGAGAGGTCCCAAGTTACAAATTTATTTGAGATTGAGATTATGTAGCGGAAATCTGCTGTGAGGCAAAAGCCAAATACGGCAAATTGATGCCCCTCAAGGGAATACTGTACAAAAAATAAGAGTGAAATTAGAAATCGTCTGTCAAGAACCAAAGTGGCCCATATCCAATTTAAGCTACAATCAAAATGAGCTATGTCATAAAAACAAAATGAGAAACATGCGTAAAATGTTATTAAAATTAAAAGTTTTGAAAAGTGCATATTGCTCTATTCACATGTTTTTGAAGAGTGTAACATGTTCTATTTACATATTTTTGAAAAATGTAAAATGCTCCATTTACATGTTTTTGAAAAGTGTAAAATGTTCTATTTACGTGGTTTTGAAAAGTGCAAAAGGATGTATTTAAACGCTTTCTAGACACATTTGAATATTTTTGTAGATAGTACACTATGTTTTTAGGTAAAATTGGAAATAGGTCATTTTGGTTCTTCCCAGACGAAATGTGTGTTTCCATTATTACTACGCACATAATAATTATTACTATTTAAATTAATTTCAGTATTTAAAATAGTTAAATATAATATTTTAAATGGAATACTACGATTACCACACCAAGCAATTAAATCCTTCATATTTAAATCACTGGGATATTTAACTAGTAAAATTATAAAAGTATTTAGTTACCTTTAGAGGTCCCCCAGGGGTATGCATACAGTGGTATGAAGGTACTAAAGCATTATGTTTTATGCCTTCCATATCACATTGTCGAAGTAAACTTTTGACATTTGGGTTCATTCCAATTTCTGGTAAAAGCCGTCCAATTAGCTGTGGAGCTAACATCTGAGGGTGGTAGAGTAAAATAGCCCCACCCAGTCTAAGCGCATCCGCTACTAACATAATTTCTCTGTAAAAAATTATCATTTTTTTAAAAACACATTTACATTTATATTCATTAACTCGCACTCGACCAGCATTTTAATCCAAATATAAACTAGTTTTTTTTTTCAAATTCAAAATCATTGTTATCAAAATTGTATACTTTCAACACAAATTAATTAATTAATTAATTAGATACCTCCGTAACCGACGTATGACTTCTCTGCATTCCACACAAACGAGAACGACACAGGAACGACACATATAACACAATGTAGCAAGACAATCAAGACAATATTATAACGTGGCAGATGCATTACACTTTTTAAAACAGGACAATCGACAAACAAGCAGTACTTACTTAGACGGTGTATTTATGATGCAATGCAAAAGACACAAATTGCAAAAATGCACGTGAAAAATTTCAAAATATCAAAAAACTTCAAAATTACTTTTTTTAAACACTTAACATGCGTATCAGACAAAGAGGAATATATCTACATTTTAACATGTTATCGTCTGTAAAGAACCAAAATGACCCATATCTAGTTTTAGCTAAATACAAAATGCACTATCTACAAAATAATTAAAATCATAAAAGCTTGAAAATAGTGCATTTTGTACTTTGTAAAAACAAGTAAAAAAAACATTTTACACTTTTCAAAAACATGTAAATAGAACATTTTACACTTTTCAAAAATATGTAAATAGAACATTTTACACTTTTCAACAACATGTAAATAGAACATTTTAAACTTTTTTAAAACAAGTAAATAGAACGTTTTTGCAATTTTTAAAAACTTGTACTAAACATTCTACATAATTTTCTAATTTAGTGTTTTTTGACAATGCTCACTATCATTCGAGCTAAAAATAGATATGGATTATTTTGACTCTTCACGGACGATATTATGCTTATCGTTAGATGTGTAGGAGAATAATTTTTGCTACTTACAAAGTTCTAAAATAAAAACTCGATATTTTGAAAATTTGCACACAGATTAATAATTTAAAAATAACTACATAGTCAAAAAGACACCGATCGTGCACGTGCAACAGAAAAGCAAGCAAGCAGTTAAAGTTATAGACATTAATATTAGTAAATATTTAAAACGCAAGACTCTAAGACTTTAGTAAAAAACATATTTAATTATTGACCGCGCCACGACCCTCGACGAAAACTTACCTCGATGCATCTTTATCATTTACATTAACACAGGCGTCCTCGTAGTCACTTAGAGCAGACTGCAGCGGGCAGGATGCAATTTTTGCGTGAAGCCATTGGTAATTAAAAAGGACGTGATTGTATAAGTCTGAGAAGCGCGTGGCTCTTACCAGATGATATGGCAGTTCTCCAAACTTTTATGCAAAAACAAAACAAGTGGAAGCATGGACATCGGGCATTGCTGATTTAAGTGAATGTTTCACGTGAGTAGAAAGAATATTTTATTAAAAGTCTATATTTTGTAAGCCAACCTTGCGAAGATTATATCTGGAAACTTTGCCTTCTTTCCCATGGTAAACAAGAGGTTGAGGAGGGACTTTCCGATCTGCACTCCCTTCTTTATCCGCCAAGTTAAATCGATGGCGCTGTATCTCTGTGTATTTGAAAGGCTTCGGATTCCCCCCACCCCAAATTCCAAGAAAGTAGTCCGCAATCGAGGAGTGAAAGTATATTGCCATAGCTTCGTCTGCAAAGTAACGCTCCCGTGCAGCATCTCGAAATTGCCTAGGAATTTAATTTAGGTAACATATCAATAGACAAAATTTTACGCATCAATTTTTTGTATTAAGAGTTTCTTGGCGATTTTAGTTCCCACAAAAGCAAGGGCCGGATAATGCGGCCAGCCCAGGCAGCCTCCGCTGTTTCAATTTTCAAAAAACATGTAAATGAAACATTTTGCAGTTTTCAAAAATTTGTAAAAGGTATATTTTGACTTTTCAAATACATGCACATTAAATTTACTTGCACATTTTAAAAACATGAAAATAAAACATTTAACACGTTTCAAAAAACCTGTAAATAGAACATTTTGCAATTTTCTGAATCAAGTAAAAAGAACATTTTAAACTTTTCTAAATACATGTATATAAATACAACATTTTGCTTTACTAAAGAAAGCCATTAATAAAATCAAAATGGCGGTTTTTGTATGGAAACAAATTGCTGCCTAAAAACAATTCCTGCGTCCGGCCCTGGCAACGACTAGACAACTTTTACGGAAATATAAGAAGACAAACAAATTCATTGTAAGTAATACGAAATCACCTATGATACCAACTTAGAACACTGACACCGTCTGCCTCTCGCTCACTCAAATAATTTGGTAAATCATTTCGAATACGGGTCCATAAAAGTGGTGGAATTCTTCTCACTGGAGGCATGTGGTACTGGTAGACGTCGTCCAGAACCTTGTCATCTAGGGAGATGAGATCCTCGAGTTCTGTTTCAGAAAGTCCGCTCTTTGCTGCTGTGACATATGCGAGCGCGTGTGTGACGAGGAGACGTCCATGCTTTTTGAATTTATAAATTAAAACATATACAAAAAAATAAGGTCTGGTTTCCTATCTAAGAAAAATTTTGCTTAATGCTGCTAATTTAAAAATCTTATCTGAGTTATCGGATTCTTACCTGCATTTCAATTCTTTCAAAAAGTTTAAAAATAGAATCCATCACACTGACAGCCAGCTGTGTGTCTTGTGGTTTGGAATAACTTTTCCAACGACAAATCTCTGCAAAAACCAGCTTTACAAAAATAGGGAGGGAGCACTCGGCAAGAGCATTACATACAACTCGAAATTGATAATTATTAACATCCCTATTAGCCGCTACAAGCCATCGCTTCATGACCTTTGTAGCTAATTCTTCACCAAGTGAAGCCACTTCCATGAAACACTCTTCAGCATCCAAGATTCTTCTCAGAAGGAGGTAGTCTTGGGAAATTATATCATCCTCTGGCTCATGAACACAGGATATGACAATCTTACAATGTTTTGGGAGCTTAGAAGGGAGCCATGTCAATTTATTAGCTCCGGAAGCTCCAGTCATTTGATCGACAGAGTCTAAAAACACAACCAACGGCTGTTCCACAGTCCCATATGTGAGGAGATGTTTGAAATGAGCAGTGAGCGGGACGAGATCATCCGGGATTTCTTCCATGGCCAACATAAAATTATACGAGATTTGCTGACAGAGGGAAATTAGCATGGGTGTGAGTGCGGATGAGTCAGGGGTAGTTCCTAGAAATCTGAGAATCAAAAGAGGGACTGCCCCATTCTTTTCTTCATGCCAAGGGAAGCACATGGCAGCAATTTTTGCCAGCAGTGACGTTTTCCCGCACCCACCCGCCCCGTATAGAACAAGCGGTGTGTCCGTTTTCCCTGTGATGTAGTTGTGGGCTTTGATTAAACTTTCTTCCCTCCCGTAGAAACTACCCACCGAGTTATTGCAAGCGTGAAGATGCTGTAGAATTTCAGTTACAATCACACCCTGGGCAGAGGAGTCCTCTTTCCGCATTGCACGATCCACTAACTTTGTTATATTCTTGTAGAAATGGGCAAGAAAGGATGTGAGGTACTCGTCATGGGTGTCGGCCGCTATCCCTTCCCGCCCCATCCATTCTACTGTATATCTTTAAAAAAGTTAAACATATCGTCTGTGATAAGAACCAAAATGACCCATTTCCAACTTAAGCTAGAATCAAAATGATCTATGCCATAAAAGCAAAATGAGAAACATTCGTTAGGAGTTTTTGAAAAACGTAAAATGTCTTATTTACTTGTTTTTGAAAAGGTGCAAAATGATCTAATTTTATGTATTTGGAAAGGTGCAAAAATGTCTAATTCCATGTTTACGAAAAGGTGCAAAATTTTCTAATTCCATGTGTTTGAAAAGTGTAAAATGTTGTATTTACATATTTTTGAAAAGTGCAAAATGTTCTATTTAAATGTTCTCAAGACATATTTGAATATTTGTGTAGATATTGGATATTGTTTTTAGCTACAAATGGATATGGGTTATTTTGGTTCTTCACAGGCGATATATTTGTATTCCTATCTATACAGCAAACATAGACTGTATTATGTTGTATACACATTTAACTTTAAAAAATTTACTTGATTAAATTTGACGCTTCTAATTTTCCCACAAGCCTCTCATCCCTCAAATTACCGAGAAGTCTTGCAGCCTCCGAGTCAAGCCCTCGATTAATAATATCCAAGAAATTTGAAGCTTTCTTTATATTCTGAAGATTAACATTATTAATATAGCGGATGTAGCCGAGACAGTGTGCTTTCGTATTTTCTACGTTGAGAACTCCGTTTATTACCTCCCGCTCCGTCACTAACGGGCCCGTAAAATAATGAAAATTTAAAAAGAAATTTATAGCGATTTTTGTATCAATAATTGAATAAAATGCTCAACACCTAATATTTATATTATTATGATGTTTTAAGTTATTTTGATCACACCAGACATAAAATAGTTGTGCATGGCCTCGTCGTCCATGCTCCCATTAATAAAGCACATGTGAGCGGCCTTGCGAAGTAATTTTTGCATTTTACCCAATGTGTCCCACCAAATAGCTTGGTCTTGAGACTGTAGCTTCGGTACACGCTAAAATCAAAACAATAATACAATTAAATACTTTGATGTTTATATGGTTTATTTACTGGGGATTTTATATTTTAATTTCCTACATTTGCAATCATACATTATTATATTTAAAAAACTAAATTTGAAATATTTACTTGTTTTGCTATATTAATTACGTATTATTAATTAAGTACCGAAGCATATTATTTTTATTGCTACAAGCGTAAAATCCACAAGTACCGAAGTCTGCATCTGGGAACATACCTTATTATTGAAATTAATAAGAACTGAAGAGATTGGCTGAAGAATGAAAATATGTGGAACAGCATTCGTATCTTTCTTATACCATAAATCCAAGAGATGTATACTAACGTTCATGGATGACAAAGTTTCCTTTAATAGAATGAGTTCAGTAGCTACAATAATAGTAGGAATCGGGCGGTACCCGTACTTCTGACCGAGAAATACCTGGAAAGGAGATTAAAAGAGAGAAAAAGTCAATATATTTTTTGAAATTGAATTTTGAGTGCCATGCACTGTGCTGCACTGCAATTTCCTTACGAAACTCGGGTGATCTCCGTATTTGTAGAGGAAATGCACACACATGGACGAATATTGGAAAGTACCTGTCGGTACTGTGCGCTATGCTATGTGTATACACCTGCATTCTAAATACTTTGGAAAGTTGATTAATTAAAACATGCCATCATGCATTTTTTAATAACTTCCGCATTTAGCTGCCATATTATCCCGAAATATTAGATTTAAATTTTCGTCAGAAATGGCTTATTTTGGTTCTTTCAGGTGAATTTGGATATCGCCTGTGAAGAACCAAAATGACCCATTGCCAGATTTAGCTAAAAACAATATCCGCTATCTACAAAAATATTGAAACATGTATTGGTAAAATTTAAATCGACATGTAAATAGAACATTTTACACTTTTCTAAAACATGTAAATAAAACATTTTACACTTTTCTAAAAACATGGAATTAGAACATTTTGCCCCTTTTCGAAATTATGGAATTAAAAAATTTTGCACCTTTTCGAAAACATGGAATTAGAACATTTTGCCCCTTTTCGAAAACATGGAATTATATAGAACATCTTGCACTTTTTCGAAAACATGTAATTAGAACATTTTGTACCTTTTCAAAAATGTGTAGATAGGACATTTTACATCGTTGAAAAACATGAAAATAGAACATTTTACGCTTTTTAAAAACTCCTTATTAACACTTTACGCATGTTTCTCATTTTTTTTATGACATAGCTCGATTTTGATTGTATACTGAAATTTGGATATGGGTCATTTTGGTTCTTCACAGAGGATATGGATTTTTTTCGTTGATAAAAAAATTGTAGAGGTCATTAATACACTATCTGTGATATACTACGACGTTTATTTTGGAGCCATTTACATGCAAAAACGAGTGCCATTATGATTATAAATACGTATTTATATGTTACTTTTACTGGATTTCGACTGCAATTTAGGAATTATTAAAAATACGT
The DNA here is from genome assembly GCA_949802685.1 of Dicyrtomina minuta. Classification (NCBI taxonomy): domain Eukaryota; kingdom Metazoa; phylum Arthropoda; class Collembola; order Symphypleona; family Dicyrtomidae; genus Dicyrtomina; species Dicyrtomina minuta. The sequence continues at coordinate 26,963,173 of OX461808.1, read as the reverse complement.
GCGTTTGAAAAAAAATAAAGACAACATGTGCATACTCGTAAAAACACGCACAATGCCATATTTGAAAATTTGAAATCATCCAAAATTGTGAATTATATCCTCGAATATTCAACTTCAAAATTCAAGGAATCAGATAAGGAAAGTAATTACGGATAGCATATAAGTACAAAATAAATCAATGAAATAATTCATTTTTCTGAGTTTCTCGCTGTTGGCAGGTATCAACCACGTTGGATTTGTAAGGAAGCAGATATTATTTTGGATTAAGAAAAGAGCGAGTATAGATAAGATATTAGACCGGTGCCAGTACCGGTATGAATACGTTAGTTGTGTCCTGGCCCTGGTTTCCTGGTGCTATCCGTGCCTGTCTCCGTCTATTGATTCAGCCGAGAAAGGGAAAGTAAGTCAAGTCAGAAGTCAGTGAAAGCTGTATGTACATCTAAAATACATCTAAAATCTAGGCATAGTTGGATTAAATCCTTTCGTTCCACTGGTCTAACGACTGAGTTTTCTTGACATGCTTTTCTCACGCTTCTCTGCGAGGATGATTATGATCATGACAATGATGTTCCATGCCAAACATACACGCAAACCCATAAGCCATAAGCACAGACTGCACAGATACAACGTAAATACAGAAAGATATACAAATGTATTGTATGGTATAGATTTGCATTATTATTGGATAGTGGTCATGTACAAATCGAACATGGAACATAAATTGTCCTTTTTTGTTTTGTGAAGCATCTTACCTGTCAAACTATGAATATGGAAGGAATTATTGTTACGATTATGACGATGATAATGATTATGTACTGACCACAAAATTAGGACCCATAGACAATCGTTGACAGTTCTTAATTTCTCGCATGCAAAGCTCTGTGGTCATATGATCGTCCGTCGCCTCGTCTCGTACCCCCCATCGCATGTCCACAACCTCAAGTATCAAAAGTACCAAAACAATGAGTGTTCAAAAGGAGGACAGTGACTAGAATTTTTTAGCATGCAAATATTAAAAAATATAAATTACAAATGCATGCATGTCCTTTTGTTAGGACTTACCTGAAATTCCAGACCATGTTTTTCACGACAGTACTCTTTTATTTTGGGGTAGACTTCTGCCATGAGAGTATTTCTTTCTAGTGTGGTGTCTACACAGGAGACACGATTATAGGGATTTAATTAATCATACACGTTAATAATTTCATATTTCATTATTGTGCTTATTGAAGCTGTTCACAAAATATAAATTTTAATTGTAATCGATGTATTTTTTGATTTTTAAAGTTAACCTAAATTTTACATACCTGTGAATGTGGAGCTTGTGAAAATACGAACAATTTTAGAGCTGACAGGTGGAAGGTCTTCAAGACAGCCAGCAAACACTTTGTCAATAGTTCGATCATCCATTTTATTTTGATTGCAGTATTATTGAAACTTCCTTATTTACAAAAATTAGTAGACTATAGTTTAGCTTTAAGAACCCTATAAATAGCGACAATGTATGATGCTTATGATAAACCCCGCTAATATTTAAAATAAGTGTAGTTTTAATTTAAGTTGGCTTTTAAAAAATAATTCTTTGAATACTGATTGTTTTTATTTAATACTGTTACTGTTCACTGTTGGCTATGTTAATTTTTAAAAAGAAAGTTTTTGTAGTAAAAACGTAATAATTATAGATCTCAAGCGTGAACTGTGTAAATACTATGCAGTCGTAGGAGTCTAGTAGTTTGCCCGCGCTTCGGCTTCCTAGCAGTTTTCCAGTGACAACCGCATCGGCGGAGAACCAGTGAATGACTGACCAACGTTCAGTGTGTCGGGGAAAAGAATTCGAAATCCGTTGTCCGTTTTCCGTATTTATGCAGTGCTAATCTGTGCTCAGGAAGTCAGGTAGGTAAAGCGAAGTATTTAATTCAGACTCATAAAACTTCCGTCATCCGTAGTTTAATTTAAGACAAAGTTGTTTTTATGGAGACGTTGATATTGACGTTGACTTCATAGGCAACTTGTAGTCGTAGTTGATGGTTGATTGCAGGATTTCTTTTCGGAAAACCTATATATTTGCTATTCTTATCGTTACAATCATCGATCTAATCTTACTAGTTAAAAGTTAGTTTTGGCCTCACTAGCCAGTGAACCATTCCCTCTAGCCCTCTATATACAATATAATATACAGATATTTCGTGTGTGTAGTCCCACCATTTCTGCCAGGTAGGTGGTATTTGTTTCAAGAAATTGCAAAGGTTTTCGACATTAAAAAGTATATTACAAGTCAAATGTCATCCCAAGTTTGATGTATATGCAGCTAAATTGTTATGTGCCTAAATCTATTAAGAACAAAAGCAAAGATATAACATCAATCACTATACTGACCAATCATTTGGTATAATATTTCTCAAATTAGAGTTAATCCGGGTCCAGAACCAGAGTGCTCGTTTATATTTCTATTTATACCACTCTAGCCCAAAAGAATTGCATTAATAGTCAAATTTGAAACGACTACGATCACCTCTAAAAACGTGGTTCTCTTGACGAGAAAAATGGAGCCCACCTGTGCTCCCAATGTTGTCAAAGCTGTACACTGACGACGATAAAGTTTTTCAAGCTCTTTGATTTCCAATGAAGTCTTCCTACTAACACCACTGATTTTCCTCCAGGACTGAATAAATTGCTCCGAGTAGTAGTTCACATTTCCTACAAAATTGCAAAGGACATACTCTGCAACAGACATGAAGAAGACGAGGGTTGGGAACATGCCATACAGAATGGGATTCAAGCTATTGTACAGTTTCACACTCCCATACAACCCCGTGACATGGCTCCCAATCAAAAGGACAAACTGTCCAGGCAAAATGGAATGAGACATTAATTCACTGAACATTTTGCTCAAAACCTGAAGACCCCCATAAACTCTCATGGCATCCCGTCTAATATTTTTGTCGTATTTGATTCTTCGTTGATAGTTCTGATTTACAAATCGTACCCAAAAAGTGCTACAGTTTGAATGGAGGATGATGACAAATAAATAAAATATCCAAACATTAACGAGACGAATCAACTTGTAAAATTCTAGTACAAAATAGATGAGCATGGTTTTCCAGGATTTGACACGTTCCGGAAGAAGGTAGTAACTATACCGATGCTCCTCTGGCCAAATGAGAAATAGAGTGGACACTTGGAGAGCTCCAATTATTACTCCATATGTGAATAATAGGATGAGTAGTTGACAGCCATCATTTTTCACAGGGTTTTGCCCTCTAAATATTGTATCTGCAAATAATGTTAATTATATACTAATAACTATTAGCAATATACCATATTTTGGTGAAATGGTAGTTACTGTATAATAAAATTAGACATTTATTTGTTGTTACCCGTGAGATCCTTATCAAAATCAAACAGCTGATTCATGAAGTTTACGATTCGATGTCTATTAAATACAATGTTCCAGTAGTTAAGGAAAATGGCGACACTCAGGTGGAGTGAGTATACAAAATCAATAGCCGTCCGAAACGCATCCTTTCCTTCTTGACAAGACTCCATAAGGCCAAAAATGGCGTTTACATGCGTTACTAAAGCCCAGACTAAATTAAATCCCCCCAAAACTAATTTCAGCTTTTGTTTTTGAACTTGTAATGTTTTGCTGGCAGGGTTCCAGTAGAATGGTGTTACATTTAAAAATGTTGTTATATTGTAGAAACGCTCCAGGGATTTTAGAGTTAAGGGGGTGAACATTTTTAATTAAAAAAGCAGTAATACGCAATGTTTTATACACTTTTATGTTAGATTCAACTATGGTCGAAGTAAAAGTTTATTAATGTGAAAAATGTTATTCTAGCAAAGCTTTATTCACTATTTTATCATTATCTTCAAGTTTGGATTTACGATTTGTTTGGGCATGTCTGAATCCTCGCAGTGTAATGAATATACTAACTTCTCGTAAGTCTTATAGTTAGCTAGTAATGAAAATTATTGAATACATTTTCTTCATAGGTAGGTACCTTAACATAGAAATACGTCTTACAAAAACTAAGTATGCTCAAATTATTTACTGTTTTAGTAGCAGTTGTATACGCCTAAAAGTTACATATCGTCGGAAAATAGTAGTTTTATCTTAATTCAGGTGGGCATACATTCCGACAATGACGATTTATGAGATTATGAGATACTTATCTGATACTATGGGGTCAGGGATATAATGACCTATAGGTTGCCTATTATATTCTTGTTGTAGTGAAGGTATGTTAGTGTACAACTAAATAAATATCATAATTCTTTGAATTGACTATGAAATGAACGATTTTAGAAATTTTAATAAGGCTTGTGTCAAGATGTTATAGCTTTTAATTATAGAGTATTATATAATTATTCATAAACATATTCATAAATTACCAGAAATACTAGAAACAACAGAAATAGTAGGTTCATCTGTTTAGAATTAATTGTGTTAAACTATGACGCATACATAAGCAACTTTTAATTGTTTCGAACGCTTTGAATATTTTGGTAGTGGATGGACTTAACTTGTTTGGAAATGCCTCAATGCCCGCCTAATCGTTTGTAATCACAATTCTAATGCTTGTGGTTATAAGTTAGAGTCAGGTCCATATTGATCGCAGCCATTTATACATAATATGTAGTAATTACGCCGGTACGGGTACTTGAAAGACAAGCAGGCATAGAAATTAAATTAATTAATTGTTACCTATAAAGGGTTTGATGGTTAGGGGTGACCCGTGGTAATTGCCACTGTGGTAAATTAAATAGCATGATTAATACCAGTCAGAGGTGGTAAATTCTATTTTTGTGGTAGACTGGCATACTGTAATACTGTACTGGTGTAACTAGCTTATTGACTTACTACCGATAGTGCTTTTAAACCAGTAAAATTTGAAATCAAATTTAGTAGACAGTATAGTAGAGGTCGGAGGTCGGATTTTGAATAGTAAACGGGGTATTACAGGATATATTGTACGCTATATAAAGACTGCTGATGCGGCTGATGGTACTATTAACATTATGTATGACATGACACTCTAAAAAAACGTTTTGCAGTGAAAATATACTGGCAATTCTTTGTATCTCTGGCCTCTGGTATAATTAAATTTTATCCACAGTTACTGATCCTTGAAATTATTTTTAATGAATTCTTTTTCTACTTCATATTTAGCCAAGGCTGTCCGTGTAATCACTGTGGTGGTAAGCGAGAATGGCAGGTGACAAGGTTGAGTCTTCATTAGTTTTCCATTTGTTTATATGGAAAATACCGGTAAATTCTGTAGACTTGTATTAATGAATCGAGAATATGTTAGCATTAAACTGACTATTTAGTGAGCCAGTACTTTAAGCAAATTGCGTAATTCGGTATTACAATACAATTGAATAATTAAAACCACCGTTCAGGCTTCAGGCGTTCAGGCACGTTCAGGCATTACAGTATAAAAATATCATTTAGTAGAAGTCACACAAAACAAACACATTAATACGAATTATTTCTTGAATGTTACACATAATAATATTATTAGTCATACATTGAGCAGGTGTACAAATATAATATAAATTTGTACACCTGCTCAATGCAATGTATGACTAATAATATTATTATGTATAACATTCAAGAAATAATTCGTACTTTGTACTAATGTCTTTTGTTTGTGTGACTTCACTTTAACAGTTTCTTGGGGATTGTCAAGGTATTTTGTGAAACAATATTTGTAATTTTTAGTAGTTAGTTTCATCGCGTATTTTACTAGCCACAAATTTAAGTTGCTAAGATACATTGAAGTCGAATGTTATTAATTTGATTGAAGAAAAAGTATCAAGGGTAATAAAAGTTCCATTTTAAGAAGAATTTGTTTTTATTTGTTTGTCTCCGTTTATAGAAAATTACTTTAGCAAACATGCACGGGATAACGTAGATACAAATATACTGGCACCCCACTGCCCACTACAATATATCATTCTAGCAAAAACGCCTAGAAGAAGAATTAAAATACTTCTAATACTAAAAACAAATTTTGTCTGCCTGGTATTATGGTTCGGTTGGTTAGAAAATAATGGAAATATTTAAATTACATACGGTCTATAGAATACTAGTGCGTACAAAATATCCATAAGGAATTGCGCAGATACTTAACATCAGTGGAACAGTTATAAACAATCAATATCATAAATATGCATTGTTAACTAAACATTTAATTCTAATTACATCAGAGTAAATGACTTCCGTAGAAAACAACAACAATTAACCTTATTTTTACATAAATACATAATATATTTCGTATTATGTTATTAGTAATTGATTATCGATGAGGCTATTAGCGGTAGAGGGGTGTAAAACAATTGGCGGTTGGTGGAATTAGCTGTTTGAAATTTTAATTTTAATTGTACTTTTATTTTGACTTTTGACTAATAACGTTTTGTAATAATTGCTTTGCGTACTCTACCTCGAATAGTTGTCAAAAAATGCTCTTTTAGTATTTTTAATTAATATATTTTGCTCAACCTCCAAATTCACTTCTGTACGTAATTAACCGCCAATTCCTTAGAACCGCCAATTGCCTTTATATACAGTCTAGTAAGTAATTGTTTAATTTCTGCTTTCGTAAGTTCATAATATGATTACACATAATCCAAACCTATGAGTAATTAATAATTAGGTAATTATACAATATACGCCCCTTTCTCAAGTAACCGTCATATTTTTTTGCACGTAATTATATAGCACCGACGATCGATTTCGTAAGCTTTCACCATATTGCCATATTCATATGTAAGCTGTTGACGAAAGTTGAAATTGAAGGGAGCCAAGTTCGTTTCACATCCTCAATCGATACATTGCGGAAGAATTCTATTTTTTCAACAGACAAAATCCGAATGTTCACCCAGTTGACCTTAAAAACATTGCAGAAATATTACGAACTCTCCAGCTTATTTAATGCTATACCATTTTATTGGGACATTAAAACGAATTCCTTAGGAATTCAAAAACTAAAATATAAATGGGTCCTGTGGACGCTGAATATTGTTTGGCTTCTGATCTCGACGATTAATGTGATTTTTAGTCTCTACGAGGCTATAAAGTGTCACGATGTGGCAAGAATTACAATTGATATATTTTTTACTATGAATACTGGCTTAATAACTGTGTTTCATTATTGTAGTCTTGCTAACTGGAGAGAAATTCAAAGTTTTCTTGTCGAATTGTTTAAATTTGATAAGAAATGCACACGTAAGTAAATTATCTGTAATAGAATTTAAATATTTTTTTATAATCCAACGTTTGTTATTTCAGTGATATTCTATTAATTAATAATATTTTTCATATCATTTTATACAGGTATTTTAAGATGGGCACATCCTGTGAAGAACGATGGTTGTCAGCGATATATCCTCCTATTCACCTACGGAATATTTTGCATGAGCTTCATATTTGCAATTCTCTTCCTCCCACGACCGGAACATCATCGCTATCTTCACCATTTCCTCCCATCAAGATACAAATGCTGGCTCACTAAATTACTATTTTTCCTACTCGAGTACAACAAATGGCTGAATATCTTTATGATTTGGCTCCTCTATTTCTTCATCATGCTCACACACTCAAACTGCACCAGTTTTTGGCTCAAATTTGCAACGAAAAATAAGAATTTACAAAAATATGGATTGTATCGAAAAGTTAGTAGGAGGGAAGCACTTCGGATTTATGGACGTCTTCAAATCTTGAACAATATGGCGAATGGATTTATGTCCGACTTCATTTTTCCGGCCCAATTTCTCCTGGCTGTGTACAGTCATACACTTGGTCTCTACGGAACTGTGATGCTCTACAGAGATATACGCCCCGTTCTCTTTGTCATGTTCCCGATGCTCATGATTAATGGTACTATTTGTGAGTACGTCGTCTCGAATTTGGTGGGGAATATCAATTATTTTTCAGCCGAGTTTTTGAAGTCTTGGAGAGTTACAGCGGATTCCTCGGTAAAGAAGGGAATGGAGAAGGTGGAACGTCGATACATCGAAGCATTACAACCGCTAGGTGCAAAAGTGGGCAAAGTATTTATCGTCAAGCGAACGACGTTCCTGGTGGTGATTGTGGTGGTGTCTAACCTCACTATTAATACTATTTTATTGCACTAAATTCATTAACCGAATTTTTATCACCAGGGTTAAATTATAGTACTAAATTCTTAAAATAACCAAATTCCTGAATTTTTGTAATCAGTAATCAGCAAATTCAAACTCTGTGCCGGACGAAGGAATTGCTTTTAGTCATCAATTTGTTTCCATGCAAAACCCACCATTTTGATTTTATTGATGGTTTTCTTTAGCAAAGCAAAATGTTGTATTTACATGTTTTAAAAAAGTTTCAAATGTTCTTTTTACTTGATTTAAAAAAGTTTCAAAATGTTCTTTTGAAATGTACAAAAACATTTATTTGCATGTGTTTGAAAAGTCAAAATATTCTTTTTACATATTTTTGAAAACTGCAAAATGTTCCTTTTATATGTTTTTTGAAAATTTAAGCAGCGGGGGCTGTCTGTGCTGGCCACATAATCCGGCCCTGTTCGAACTACAATATACTTATGATTATGTCACATTTGAATTTTTTTGCCCTAGAGTTTAGCAAAAACTAAATTTATTTCATAGTTTATTAAAAGTGTAACAAATTCTCGAATGTCCATTGACACAGTTGAAATTGGACCATGCCACAAAGCCACAAGTTACTCACGCATAGTCTTTCCAATAATAATAAAATAATGGTATTAAAAAAATAATAATTGATTCATACAGTAACAGAGTCAAAAACCGCCAGTGAAGGAGTTACATTAATTCGCTTGCAGAACTTGAGACACTGGGTTTCAATGTAGACAGAATTCATTAGTAAATATCAGTAATAAATTAATTTAACCAATAGGTATTTACATAAGTAGGTTACTGATGTAGTTATTCGTGCACTCCGCATTAGTGCCTCTTATTAGAGTTGTAGCCGCGACCGTAACCGCGACCGTAACCGTGACCGTGGACGAAGCCTTTGTAAGAGCTTACATAAGCCTGCCTCATTTCATCTCCCGTTTGAATTTGAATGTCCATTTTCAAAGAAGTACAATATTCGGTTTCGGTTGAACCATCATCAAATCCACAAACAGAAGGAACCGCCGTCTTCCAAACATAATATTCCACAAATTTATCAAAATTCTCTTCAACTCGAGCTACCCAATCTTTGTAAATGATATGCATGCGGGAAAAATTGAATGGACGGGATTCAATTGACCATGAACCAGCAGTTATCATCTGAATTAATTAGAAAAATATCTATAAATTAATGAATATACTAAAATACATTTAATTAATATAGACTCACGTAGCGGATCTAAAATCTTGATTTTTCTCGATGAATAATAAATTTCAAACAAGGAAAATTTTAGTAAATAATAATTTAACTACCTACGTACATTTTCTTTATCTTTTGGAGTGAGTTTGATATGGAACTTATCCACATTATTGGCTGGAAATGTTGGATCCAAAGTTGAGCACCACAAATAGATTTTCTTGTCGCGTATTGCCATATTAAGTAAAAAATGAATTTTATGGCTGTATACTATACCAAGGGTCCAAGTCCAACCTAAAGAGACGCAAAATTAAACTTCATAGGATTAGGTAATTTAATATCCGTCAATTATGTAAAAATATTTATTACCATGTAGTAGATCTTCTATATAGTAAATAAGTTATATCTTAATCATACATGTGGAATTTAACGGAATGTCACTCAGGGAAAATTCAGCACCGAAATGACTGGCCTTAATGTAAGGTACATTGTGAAAGTGAACCAAATGGTGAATCAGTTGTGGTCCTGACAAATCAGTCGCAGTGCAGTCAGCAAAGGAGCAGGAGAAATTCCGACTAAAATTAATAAAAAACATAAACTTTGTAAAAGTCAAAATGTTCCTTCAATGCAAATGAATAAAATTTCGTACTTCACCGCCAAACTGTGAATTTAAACGTCAAAGTCAATGGAACTTAAGTTAATTTTTTTTAAGTGGTGGTGTATTAATTAACTACCTATTTACAGTTATAATGAAAATCTAGATCAATTAAACTAACCGAAATAAGTATTTGATCTGACGTGGTCGCCGTTTTAATGACCTCTGCATCTTCGGGAATGTACTCTCGAAATTCGCAGTCCTAAAGCAAACGACTTATTAAACTTTATCAAGGAATTTTTCATTAATAGAGGAATTGATTCGTGTGTAGGAGAAAAAACCAAGAAACCGTGGAACTGACTATCCAAAAAGTCCAATACACTAAATACTTAAGGTATTCCACACGGAAACTATTTTTGGAGTAACGAATACTGTCAAATGTAACTGGGTCGCATAGTTCTTGTTATATTTAAAATTTAGAAATTATTACGAAATGTTTGCAATATGGCTTGGAGATGGGACTGAAGTTAAGTACCACTCATCTACGTCTGTAATGCATAATTAAAATATATTGTAAACTGTACGTTATGTAAAAATTAACAATACTTATAATGCCTGTACACTCAAGAAACAAACTTTCAACAGTAAAACATAGGTGAGTTTGTACGTGGTATAAGTTGCATATATAATATTTATATTAAGTAGCACATCATGAAACAGTTCGTATCCTGCGGGATTTGTAATTTAAATAGGCCAGTGCCAGTGTAAATCTATAGTATTTTGGACCGTGCATATTATGTATTAATAAGGTGTAGTAACCACTTGTTTATTTAAAATGAACTTGCTTTTGAATTTGCATCTGCATTTTAATAAGTTTCACAGTTCTATCATATCGCTGCGTAGACAAAAGATATTGAAGTTATGTTATTCATTGTAATAATCCAAAAGTGCATAATCTACTATTTAAATACTAATTATTTACACTTTAATTAAGCACCGTTTTTCCTGTACTATTCAAATTCCTACATCCCAGGCCCGAGTGTAATATACAGGCCCGTGTACTGTTACAGACCTGTGCATTGCCATAAAATATTATAATGGTGCGTTAAATAGACCCGTGTACTATCCAATCTCCTACCGCTCAGGTGTGTGCACTGTTACAGGCCCGTGTACTAATAGATGCCCGTGCACTATTGCAGGAAATACGGTAGTCTATGTGACTGTATTAAAATGGAAAAAGCTTTAAAATGTATTAAGGTGCTGAGTCACTGCTGAGTATGCATGTATGAATTATACAACTAACTTCTTGTATCAGCAAGTGAAGCATCTTATTGTTTACATCTTATTGTTGTACGAAAATCTTTTAAAAAATTACTATGTACTAACAATAAAGCATATGCTAACCTAAGCATATTGTGCACCATATTGTTGCATTACATACAATTCTATAAAGCTAAATTCTAGAACTTTAGGCTAATGTTTATGCATATAACTGCCTTTCGCTTGGACTTCAATTTAATTAGGATTGTGAAATAAAGTAGTTAAGAGATCGTCCATAAATGACGCCGTCGAAAACTCTCCATATTTAGGACACTATGACCCCCTGTCATCAGCTTAACCATAGCGTAAATGGCTATCTTTAGCACATTTTTATTATGATGTCATCAATAGCCAAGTAGACCCCATTGGCCCTACCGATGGCGTCATTTGCGGACGCTCTTTAACTTGAATTATCAGTTGATTAATGAACTACAAAAGCACTAACATGTGATATAGTCGGAATCTAAAAACAAAATGGATATAATAACTAAAACAGTATTGATTCCTTAGCTCAATCAAGCCAGCATAATTTCACCGTTTATGTAAATTTCAGAACCATAAACCGGGACTTAATTTTATTCTATGTAGTTATATATCAGGTTATCTTAAGTGCTCGTTTGTAAGAATTATTTTGTAGACAAATTGCGTAATATAGATATTATATAAAGTAATTAAACCAATAGTATTTAAGTTAAAACGAAAGGAAGCATTAAATAACTATTCCTATGACTAAATGGGTATAATGACTTTTTCGGAATAGTTCTCTAAATGTTTCCAGCCATACCTTCAATTTGGTGACCAACTTAGAACTTACAAGGGAATGGTTTCACATGTTACCCGCTCATTACAAAAACTCCCATTTACAAAAATCAGGCTAGTTTTCAATAGTATATATCCAAAGTAACTCTACTGAACTTTGCGTTTTTCAGTCACAATGGCCCGCCAAAGTTTAAGAAAGTTTAATTTTGATTTTTTGCGACAATTGCGACCATGTAGCTTCCACATTTCTTATTCGATTTTGACGAAATTTAATTTTTGTAATATTTAGACTGCTTTCTAAACAAATGTTTCGGGATTTTTCAAAATTCGAAAATTTTATTTTTTTTTAAATATCTAAGAAAATCATACTTTTGAGGCCCACTTTTTGAAATCGGTTTTTTTAACAAAAACAAATTTTCGAATTTTAAAAAATCCTGAAATTACTTTTTAGAAAACCGTCTAAAGATTACAAACAATCGAATTTCGTCAAAATCGGATAAGAAATGTGAAAGCTACATGGTCGCAAAAAATCAAAACCTTTTAAAAATTTAGCGGGAAACTGTGACCGAAAAACGCAAAATGCGGTCGAGTTACTTTGGATCTGTGTTATTTAAAACTAGCCTGATTTTTGTGAGTGGCCGGTTTGGAAGTTAGCGAGTAACATTTGAAACCATTTTACAGGAAAGGAAGAGGGTGCACTGATCACTTGTTTGCACTGTATACCTGCATTCTCAAGCAGCTAAATAGACCAGCTCTGCAAAAGAAGGGCAAGCTCTTTGGTCTCTTTGTAGATCTCAGTCAAGCGTTTGATTCAATCAAACGAACCAAGCTTTGGTTCAGGTTGAAAGAGGCTGGACTCAGTGATCACTTTGTGGAAAACATCAAAGAACTGTATGACCAAGCAAAAACCAAGGTTCGATGTAAGGAAGGTTTTACTGACTTGATCAAAGTAATGGGTGGTGTGCTACAAGGAGAAATCCTGTCTCCAACTTTATTCAGCATTTATATCGACAAAATAACGGAGATTCTCCGTAAAAGTGGAATCCAAGGAATTCAAATGTTTACTATCGAACTGCTCATTTTACTCTACGCAGACGATATAATACTCCTTGCCTCAAATGAATTGGATTTACAAAAGCAGATTAACACTCTCAGTAATTTCTTTAAAGAAAATGACCTAAAGGTCAACCTGGCCAAGACAAAAATCATGATTTTCAGAAAAGGAAACAAGCTACGTAAATCAATGAGATTTAACTGGGAATGCAAACCACTTGAAATAGTAAACAAATACGTCTACTTAGGTGTCCCTTTTACACAGAGTGGAATCTTTAATGAAGCCAAAACGCACTTTTTCAGCAAGGCTAATGCAGCGCAGTCGAAGCTTTTTGAGCTATTTTATCGTGCCAAAATAACAGACATAAAGATACACCTCCAGCTCTTCCAATCTCTAGTCAGCTCGGTACTTATGTACGCAGTACCAATATGGGGTCTCCGCTACTGTGACGATTTTGAGAGTTTCCAGACTGCATTCCTTCGACGGCTCACAGGCACTACCAACGCCACTCCTGGCTTCTTCCTTCGCCTAGAAACAGGAGCACAGAACATTAAGCTACTTTTATTTACGGCGCTGCTCAAGTTTCTGCAGAAAGTACTGAATGCTAAGGAAGACAGCATCATCAAAAGCTGCTATCAAGAAACGTTAAAGCTTGAAGTCTCAGACACCCGGTATAACTGGATTCTCCAAATCAAAAAGCTTTTTGCGGACGCTTCACTTGAAGAAGACTTTGACAAACTAAACGGGGAATATCTCACAAAACACAGAAATGAAATCATCGAGAAATACCGACTAAGCTGCATTAACAATGATGTCCTCAGAATGCAGAGTAGCAACGCAATGAAATTCTATGCCCGGATAAAGACCCATGCATTAAAATCAGACTACTTTGAGATGAACATAAAATGGAACATGGCAAAGTTCGTAATAAACCTGAGAACGGGGCTTCCCAGAATAGTACTTAGGGGAAAAGCTACTAACCTGAACGGCATGAACAAGATATGGAAACGAGGAGGTACTGAATGTGACCTATGCGGCAAAGAAGTTGAAGATGCTTTCCATATAATGCTCGACTGTCCGCATTACAAACCACCCCGGACAAAGTTCCTCATGAAGCTATCCACCAGCAGACCGACAAAGGAGAACCTCATCTCAGCAATCTTCAGAAGCTACCCTGACGCAGAGGGCTTTCAGCAACTTTTTAATTTCTGGGATGAAGCTCTACGAATCCGAAAATTCTACCAAAGCTGCATCGAAGGAACATAACTTAACAACTATAACACTTATCACATCTATCTACTATTTTATATTATTTTATTACTTATAGAAATGAAATATATGCTCTGTAAACTCAATATTACTTGGCACTATAATGACATGATTACTATAAGAAACGCAGTTTTTATTATTTATTTTTACAGCACAACCAAGAAAGCAACACAAGAAACCTTTACTAATAATATATTTAAATTACCAAGAATCATTTGATCTTTGATCAAATTGTAAATAATCACTTTGTAAAAACCTAACAATGTTGTATGGGCTGACGCCAAATCGACAAAATGAATAAATTATTATTATTATTTATTATTATTATTATTTGAAACCATTTCCTTGTTAGATATATAACAACATTGTCACACATTCGTGTGATGAAAATAGTTTTAATAACGAATACAAACTACTCAATACATTAGAGTCGCGACATGCTGAATAATTTCCTTTATTCATGAATTGTTATAATAATAATTGTAGCAATAATTAAGTAACATGATGATGATGATAGTTAATTTGGCTAAAGTTAAAATTACAATTACGCCTGGCCTGAAATTATTTTACAATACAATTACTTAATAAAATTTGCAAGACGCTTCATAGATATTTCACATAAAAATTTTAACATTCAGCTGTTCATGCATACTGCATCGCATCAGTTACAGACAGTATTGCGAAACTTACACAATTGTAAGACTGCACATAATATTATTAAGACAGTTTTTTTCTCAAAATAAAGTAGTTCAAAATGTTGACCCCAACGACAGTGAAAACAATGATACGTTTTTACAAATTAGCTAGTTTTTTCAACGGCGTTCCATTCTGCTGGGACACTAAAACACACTCCTTAGCCGTGGAAAAAAGGAAACTCAAATGGTTCCTCTGGGGCTTGAATGTCGTCTGGATTCTGGTGACCCAAATAAATATGGTTTTTAGCCTGAGCGAGGCAATTCGTGATCAGGATATGACCCGAATTGTGATCGATTTCCTATTCGCTTACGGCATTAGTGGAACCCTATTCTTTTACTATAACAGTTTTCTGCATCGGGATCAGATTGTACAATTTGTGAATAAATTTTTTGAGTTCGACCAAAAGCTTACAGGTATGTTGTACATGAATTTAAATTATGATTAAAAAATAATAGCAATCAATTGTATTTATAGACAGTTTCAGGGCCATAATTCGGCCAGCGCAGGCAGCCCCCGCTGCTTGAATGTTCAAAAAAAAATGTAAATGGAACATTTTGCAGTTTTCAAAAATATGTAAAAAGAATATTTTGGCTTTTTAAAAACATGCAAATAAATTTGTGTGTACATTTCAAAAACATAGTAATAAAACATTTAGCACTTTTCTCAAAACATGTAAATAGAACATTTTGCACTTTTCTAAACAAAACATGTAAATACAACATTTTGCTTTGCCAAAGAAAACCATCAATAAAATCAAAATGGTGGTTTTTTCATGGAAACAAATTGCTCCCTGAAAGCAATTCCTTCATCCGGCCTTGCAATTGTATCTTTTAAGTAAAATATATGAGTAACTGAAGACCTTGTTTAAATAAACACTTTTATTGCCTTTACAGGCCGAATTTTCCACACAAGAAATACTGGAAGAACTGACGGATGTGAATTTGTTGTAACTCATTTTACTTACGGATTAATATTCAGCTGTCTCCCATTTGCAGGGCTGTACATTCCAGAGCACGAACATCATCGCTACCAACATCACTTCCTCCCACAAGAATACAAATCCACTGCAACTGCTTCCTTCTTCTTCCTTTTGGAGTATAACAAAGTCCTGCATCTTGGCTTTAATTCCGTATTCTATTTATTACTCATTCTAACACATGCAAACTGTACTACATTCTGGGTTAGATTTGCAACGAAAAATCAGCAAAGTAAATTCGGTCTTAATCGGAAAATTGGTAGAATGGAAGCTTTGAGGATTTATAGGGCTCTACGAGTCCTTAATATTATGTCAAATAATATAATGTCATCCATGGTTTTACCTGGGACACTTCTTGTGGTTATGGTGTGTCAAACTGTTGCACTCTACGGTATCACAGTTCTCCTGAAAACCTTTAGTCCGGCCCTTCTAGCCCTGTTCGTGACAATGCTCGTGTACCCTTTAGTGATTGAGTTCATGGTCTGTAATTTATTGGGAAATATGAATTACTTCTCTCAAGAATTCCTTCAGTCCTGGAAAGTTACGTCAGACTCCGGAGCTGTAAGATGGCTTCAAAATATAGAGCGTTGTAAAATGAAAGGATTAATGCCTCTTGGTGCTAAATTGGGATCCGTTTTTATCATACGCCGAACTACTTTTTTGGAAGTCATCGTTATTGTTTCTACTCTCGCTATTAATGCAATATTGTTGCTTTAATAGAGCACGCGTTTGGGCACATATACATATAGTATGTTTCTATAAATTATTGTTAATGGAAGATGGATCCTATACCGACATGCCAATAATAGTAATTAAAAAAAATTAAATCTGTTAACAATCACATGATTTTGTTATCTCCAACTTAATAGCAATTACGATATAATATCATTTTAAGTTAGACCTTATACATAAAATAACTCCGATCTGATCCCGTAACTAAATCATATGCTTAATTATTATAGTTTCTTTGGTGGTATGTGGTATTTAATAAACTGTACGCTTAAGTTACTATTGAAAAAATAATTTTTAGCTTCAACGTATACAGTATATTATACAAAACTTTGTAGTACTGTGTACCGTGTATGTAGTAACTAGTAAATGCAATGCAAACACAATTTTTAGTCTCCATGTAGAAGGTTTACAAAATATGTCTCCTATGTAAGTACCTTATAAATTATGTTTTCATAAATTGAAAATACTGAAAATGTCATTTTTATGTTAGATATCTGTGTTTATTGCAAAAAAGCTTAAATATTTCAGCATTAAGACATTGATTGTTGTTGTACTTGCATACTAGTTGGCTTCACATATCGTCTGTGAAGAAACAAAATGACCCATATCAAATTTAAGCTAGAATCAAAATGAGCTATGTGATAAAAACAAAATACGAAACATATGCGTAAAATGTTTATGTACAGGTTTTTAAAAGTGTAGAATGTTCTATTTACATGTTTTTGAAAATTGTAAAATATTCTATATACACGTTTTTGAAAATTTTAAAATGTTCTACTAACAGTGACTTACACGTTTTTAAAAATTGTAAAATGTTCTATTGTTAGGGTGTGTAGCTGCTTGGCGTGAGAGGTTTACTTTATTACTTATTATCTGTAGTAAAAGGTCAGTCCGGAGAGAATAGCATGAATGATACAATTGCTATCTATTCTCGTGGTAGATCCAGACTGTCGTAACATACACTTCATCGTTGTATTTATATCAACTGTGACGTCACTGTTAGTGACGTTCTTACATCCTATGGAATATTACTTAAATAACAATTGTACAATTATGCTGATGTGCCATTCAGCACATTAGAATGCAATGTGCAACATTGGCATTCTAACACACTCGCCTCTACGTTGAGTAGCTGGATGTGTCATAACAATTCAAACGTAATAATTTTACACACAATCATATTATAATTCTTACATAGATAATTTCATAACTAAATATTTAAGTATTTAACAGTCATGGCTTCAAACTATAATTTACAACTAATGCCTCTCATAGATAATTACAATTAATATTAATTACTTATATCCTGTCAATAAAATTGTCATTATAATTACTACTCATTATATTAAATAATAATTCAATTCGTAATCAATCTCAAATGCTTATAATTTATCATATGTTAATATGTATACCCACTACCCCCGTATTTTTTTCTTTCGGTAGGTAGGCTTAATAACTTCATATCATATAACTAAACAATATTTTCAAAATTCAAGAAGTAAATGATTGGTATTTCCGTTGATGTCATTTCAAAGTATATATAATTCAATCACCTAATAGTAATTATGTATGTATATATTAATAACTATAATGAAAACGAATTCAACTAAACTATCAAATACTTACATATCAAAAATCAATTCATAATTTCAATTTCAATAATTTACACAATGATTATGTCATAATAACAATCCACCACCTCCATAATTTTCTTTTGGAGTGTGGGAAAAAATAATTAATTTTTTAAAAATGTAATAAAATGTTTTTGAATTCAGATTATGGTTAGATAGTTGGGATGATATACAAGGCTTACACAAAGAAATGGTTCGGGCGGCTTACGTGGCGGTCGTAGGTCTGGAAAATCATTAGGATCAGGCGCGTATCCGCTGAAAAATGGTAATGAGGCTCTGCGTTGTTGGAAATTTCCAGCGTTGACATTATGTAGGTTGGCTCTCGGTCCTCGTTTGTGGCACGTCTGTGGAGTTCGTAAATACCGTTGTGGGGCAGCTACATGACTCGTGCGTTGTTTCAAAGGACGTCTTTTATGAATGAGCCTCTTCTTCAATTTCTGGGATGGAACTGCTTTCCTGACAGTGGCGTAGCTAACTGCGGCTGGGCGGGCAGAAAATTTCTTCATCAATGTATTAGTGGCGGCTTGTACTTCACGTAAGTCGGTCACTCGCTGCATGGAGACGGACAACATTTCGAACTGTGGTCTGTCTGTAGCGGGTGGCTGGCTTCTGGTCTCAGCAGCTTCAATGGCGGCAGTGTCAACAGCGGCGGCTTTCTGGGCAGCAGCTTTAATAGCGGCGGTTTCAATGGCGGCAGCGGCGGCTTTCTGGGCAGCAGCTTCAACAGCAGCGGCTTCAATGGCGGCAGCGGCGGCATTCTGGGCAGCAGCTTCAATAGCAGCGGCTTCAATGGCGGCAGCGGCGGCTTTCTGGGCGGCAGCTTTAATAGCGGCGGCTTCAATGGCGGCAGCGGCGGCTTTCTGGGCGGCAGCTTCAATAGCGGCGGCTTTGGCAGCAGCAGCGGCGGCTTTACGGGCAGCAGTTCTAATTTTTCCTGCAGCGGCTTTTTTCTCATTTTCGATTTTTTGAGCGGCTTGTTTTGCTTCTTCTCTGGTTTGCTCCACTAGAGCCTGGTAAAGAGCAACCCTGTCAGTGGCATCCTGGGCCTTAGCAAGTGTATCTGCAACATACTGTTCGCTGTACACGGCAAGAGTTGCCTCGTATTCCGCAGGGATATATTTGTAGCGAGTAAGACTGGTTAAGGCCCTGCTCCTGGTATCTATAGCAGCTTGGTATAATGCCCATGAAAACTCCTTTGCACCAAGAGCATCAGCAAGCTTCTTCTCGTAGTCCATAGTAAGTCTGATAGGATTCAAAATTAAATTATCCTCTTCTTAAATATAGTAGCCTAACATATTGTTCTTCTTTTTTAAAAATTACAGTCTCCCTCGTAACCCAAAATAAGAAATTCAAAAATTCTTCTTTCCCAAAAATAAATAACTAAACGGGGACGAAACCCCTTCGCTTGTATTATCTATATAACTTTAAATTCTAACTTATGAGGTATCGTAGTCCAACTAAAAAGTTGAAACCCGCACCTACGCCAATGTTAGGGTGTGTAGCTGCTTGGCGTGAGAGGTTTACTTTATTACTTATTATCTGTAGTAAAAGGTCAGTCCGGAGAGAATAGCATGAATGATACAATTGCTATCTATTCTCGTGGTAGATCCAGACTGTCGTAACATACACTTCATCGTTGTATTTATATCAACTGTGACGTCACTGTTAGTGACGTTCTTACATCCTATGGAATATTACTTAAATAACAATTGTACAATTATGCTGATGTGCCATTCAGCACATTAGAATGCAATGTGCAACATTGGCATTCTAACACTATTTACACGTTTTTGAAAATTGTAAAATATTCCATTTATATACATGTTTTTGAAAATTGTAAAATGTTTTAATCCCATGTTTTTGAAAAATGTAAAATGTTCTATTCACATATTTTTGAAAAGTGCATAATGTTCTATTTAAATGCTTTCAAGACATATTTCAAAATTTCAATATCTTTGGAGATAGCGGACATTGTTTCTAGCTAAAAATGGAAATGGGTTATTTTGGTTCTTCACAGACAATATGTATCATTTTCGTCGTCAGGATTTGCATGGTTAAAAGCTTACTTGGTAAATTAATAAATCGGTAACATGCGCAATATTATAATATAGGGCCTTAGGTAGTTTTGTTGAATAAAATATACGTATCGGTGTCGGCTACTATTGCATTGCATCGATGCCGACTTGGAATTTGCGCTACCCAAATTTCCTGTTAGAGCTCGCGACTGCATGCTATTCTATTTTTGCAATCAGTGCGTTCACGATTTAAGATTTTTTGTAAGTGACTGTAAAACACAGCGTGTCAATCCATAGCCATTTTATCATTTACTTGCAGCCTTTTCCATATGCTTTAAAGTTACATTACATTATTGTGTACACTGATAACGTCTTACGCAATATTCTAATAATTTACCGGTGCCTTATTGTTATATTGAATTAATAAAAACCCTAGCCCAAAGCTATACATAATCCTTTTAACGTTTCTCGGTAATTTGTCAAAATTTAAATTAGTTAATTATTAATGTCGTAGTGATTAGTATCTGTAGATCTATATCTATAGTATCTTAATTCTTAAGGTCAGCATAATTTGCTACTGATTTATTCATTACATTTTCCTTTTTATGTTGGACATACATACTCAGTTCGATTTTAATAGCATTAATAAAAAAAAGTAAAGTAGAATGTATACACTCTGACTAACTAATGAGTTAGTTTCTGAAACGTTATAAACATTTAAGCACCCTAATTGGTGAAAGACGAGTCCACCAGTACCAGTCACGGGTCCTGAAGGTAAAAAATCGTGGTAGATAATTTACCTGAAATGTAAAAATTTAAAAAGTTAAACAATAATAGTAAATTACTGTTTTCGTGCGAGAGAAAATAGTTATTGCTCAATAATTGCCATGAACTGGAACTGATCGACGCCTGTGTTAATTTTATTTTTAATCCCAACAGGATCAATAATAGTTATCATTGAACAGTCTTCGATGTCACTTGCAGCATTTGAATCTTGACCTTCCACGTTCGGTTCGGGTTTTGTATCCGGTACAGTAGATATAGCCTTTACCGTTGCCGTTATTGATGGAGCTGTACTGCTTGTGTCGAGGCACTGAGTATTTATTAGACTTGCTCTGGCTAATAGAATCTTTTCAAGTGACGATGACATTATTTTTCGTCGTCGCGGTTGTGATTTTTTTGTCCAGTGAAACCGAAGGAAGTGTGAGAAAATGTTCGAGGTCAGAACTTGAAGCGAGGACTCGTCTTGAATTTTGTGACCGAATTCTTCCAAAATTAAACCGTCCAGCCACTGGGCCAGCTCCACAGGGCTCCTGATCCCTATTATCATATTTAGTAATGTAAAATTAACTGTATATTGATACATAAATATAAATTCGGAATTTAAAATTCCAAACCAAATTTCATATGGTGAAACATTGCATATGCCAACTGAATTAAGAGGTACAAGCCACATTACTAGAATGATATAGAACTGAAAACGTCCTCTCAACCATTAATTCGACAAGTTCATTTTCTGAAACAACTTCCGAATTCGAAAAGTTATTAAGAACATCCTGAAAAATAAAAATGAAACGACTGGATAAAATAATATTTTAACCATTAGTATAGTTAATAAAGATTATAAAATTCTGAACGCAGCAAAACGTTCTATGAGCCAAAGTATAGCAGATAGCAGATAGATGGTCTTAACAATTAATTAGTATGTCTGTATAGAATAGAAATAAATTGCTTACTTGAAGCGATTGCCAGGTAACGTAGGCATTACGAATCCATAATTTTACAGCCGCATGTTTATTATTGTTGTGAAATTCGTTTTGGTTCTGGTCCTGGCTCATTTTGACAGTGAAATGAATTTAATTTTCAGACGCACTTTGCTTTTTTTTATAATTTTATCTGATTCCTCTATCCCGGCGTCGGCTCTTCACTGATTTACGTGGTAAGGAAAAGTACACTGTTATCAAATTTAATTTAATCTAAATTATTTTGTTACCATTTTTATCCAATGCAATGCAATGCAATGCTTAGGAAATCACAGCTTTTGTTTATTTTGCAAACCTTGGCTAGCAAGCTAGAGCTAGACTATAAAGTATCTCTACAACTGTTTCTATGACTATGTGAATTAAATTGTTCGTCCAGTTCGTCATCGTCATTAAGATTACAAAAAATGTATAGACATATTGCAACAAAATCATCACCATCATTTAAGTAATCATTCGGTAGGTAAAACTTTTATATGGCAGAGGGCTTAGGGTCTATATTACGCGTTTGGCTCTAATAATTCTCCACTCACGAACGTATCGTCAAAAAAAATGACCCATATCTATTTTTAGCTAAAAAAAATGTACAATTTTCAAAAATATTGGAATATATATATATATATAATTTATTCATCTAGTTGTTAATTGGCCGCAGCCCTTACAACCCCTTCATTTTACATTTTATAGCATTGTATTTGGGACAAAAAAGTGAGTCCTTGCTTGGATCACTGTTCGATGATTAATATATGATTTGTTTATATTGGAATATATATCTTGAAAGAGTTCAAATAGACAATTTTGAATTTTGAACTTCCTACAAACATGTAAATAGAACATTTTGAACTTCCTATAAACATGTAAATAGAACATTTTGTACGTTTCAAAAACATGTAAATAGAACATTTTGCACGTTTCAAAAACATGTAGTTAGAACATTTTACACTTTTCAAAATCTCTTAATTAACATCTAACGCATATTTTATATTCAGTGTTTTTATGACATAACTCATTTTGACTCTAGCTTAAATTCGAAATGGGTCATTTTGACTCTTCACCCACGATATAGTTATTACAACGGTAGACTTTAAATTTGAAACAAAAATCTTTCAATCAAGATACATATTGTAGAAATTATGCTTTTTTCAACCGTATTTGTGTACATTGATATGAGTAAGTGATTGTTTGATTAAATGCTTGATTAAATTAATTTTCTATATATACGGAAAGAAAACATATTTTAATACCTATTAAAACCTATTATTACCCCGGCTTTGTTTTAATGGCATGACACAATTTGATAGCAGATTTAGATTTATTTATTCATATCGTGTATTGTGTATTGTTATAATTTCTGTTTTTATTTTATTACTGCATGTCGGGTAGAAAATAATAATTATGCATTGAGGTACCACTTTTATTATCGCCGTCTAAGTACAGCCTTAAAACTGTGGCAAATTCTAATTAGTTCTACAAAAGTAGTCATTTAAAATTGAAATTCAGTGGCATTGAGAATTCTTTAGTTCATCACTCTTATTTCGTACATATCATATATCTTGTGTTTTAAATTTTCATTTTTGAATGTTTTTTGTGTCATTTGTGTCTTTGTGTAACTTAATTGATTTTCAATCCAAAACTGTCCCACTTTCAGAAGTTCTTGCTTGTGACGAATCCCCTCCAACTCCACCAAATTGAGACTCAACATTTGCTGGTTGACTGCCAGTTCGAATCTGCGTCTGACTTCCGGGTCCTGATGTTAATCTACCACTGTCTCCAAAGGGATCTCCCGAAGCGGGTGGCTGCAGGATAGGAGCATCATTCATTGACATGATTGTAAAGTCCTCTTCACTCTGAGTTTGACTTGGAGGTCTTGGCCGAGCGAGACCGAATGTATTGGAAGAGATAGCTTCACCGGTACCACCTGTACCGGCACCGGTAGTAGGAGCTCTCCGTGCTTGTTGCGTCCGGCTGCCAACTCCACCAAGATCCCCGCCTGGACCGGTCCCAACGTTGAACATTTCCTGTAAGCCTTGCTGAGTTGGCATAGAAAGACAGCATCCAAAAGAGTGACCCGTCCATCCCATAAATACACCGACGAGGGCAATTATTATTATCGGATAGAAAAAGAATTTCAAAGCAGACGTCAAAATCCCCGTAATAACATTGTAGAAGATGAGTGTGGAGAAGATTGCAAAAACTAGACCAAAGAAATATGATAATACTTTGGTCAGCCCAGGCTCAATGTTATCTTTAACTGCGATGCATGTTAAATTGGCTCCAAGTCTTATCATGGAGCGAAAAACGTCCCAAATTACGAGGGCTGCAAATTCAATTCCTTCGTCAATTCTTGTAAGTGATCTGGCTTCGGGTGCACCTGGAATAGCCATTTTGATCTTCTGAGTCCAAGAGTCAACTTTATACCTGTGATCACGTCACACGTTCGTAGTTGGTGGTGTTGTAGTTGCAGAGTCGCCCCCACCTATCTCGCACCCTCTGAACTCGCACCTAGGGAGCACTGTGCTCTCTGACTCGTCTGCTCGATAAATGTAGCCCGCCATCACCCTATTTCTGTTTCTGTAAAAGTAAATTAATTCAGTTACTGTTATTTATTAGCTACTTTATTTTATAATAATAATGTTTTTATAATTTTATTATTGTTGGGACAGTTCTGTCTGATTTTAAAAAGTTGATGATAGCATTAAATTATCTTGAGGTCGTAACCATAAGAATAAAAATTAGAAATCTACCAAAGTTGAAAGTAGTTGTTCTGTTGCGTTTGTGTTAATACTTTTTTCTTCATCTTAAAAACTGCAATCGGTCAAGTCGCTTCGTTGCTTGAGATTTTGAGATTCTTTCTTATAAGCGTGTAAACTACCTCGGCATTAAAAGTTAAAGCAGGGAAGTTTAACAAAAACTCTTAAAATAAATAATTTTTGAAAATGTTTAGAGTAGTTCTTTTTCTTAATAATTTTGAATTTCAATTTTCACAAAACTTACGATTATTTAAATCTGAAATGTTTACAAAATACAAATATTTGAACTTCAAACGTTTAAAACTATGCATGATGCATGATGATGATGATGATGATGATGGAATGTTGGTATTGAGTAACAACATTAAACAAAATTATTGGAAATTGCAGACGGTGTTTTTGAAACTTAAAAAAGTTCAAAACCAAAAAGACGTTTTGGAGGTTGCAGTCGCATGCAGTCTGGTAGATTTAAAAGCTGACTTTAAAGGTTTCTCAGTTTTAAAAAAAATCTATTTAAAAAAACATATTCATGTACAATGCAGGAAAAAGCCTTTATTCTAACATATTCTATAAAAACTTATTAACGGTGTTTATAAACAAATTTTAAGTAAAAATCTCACCTTATCATAGGAAAGGAGAAATTAGGATGAATTTGATTAATAAAAGGTAGTTTTTTTGTACAGATTCTATTCGGAAACATTTTTAAGCTACAAGACACTGATTCATCAGACTCAGACCAAAAATTAAATCCACCCAAGTTTTTCTCGCAAGAACAAGAACTTTTGTTTCTTGAGCTGTTATATTCACTAATCTCTTACAAAATTCCTCCACCAAATCCTCCCTCATCATGGCGTCTTCTCTGCTAAACCCTAATTTTTTGAACGTCAAAACTAACGAGGTTACACCGGCAGGAGCTGATGATAATTCTGAAAATGAAACTGGAAAGACCAGAATTGGATCTGATGTGCCGTCGAAAACAAAAATATCAAAGAAAACAGCGAAGCCTGAACTAACTTCTCTCTCGTCTGATAAAAAACAGGAAATTAAAGCTGAGGCGAGAATTTTTGAAACGTCTTTACTAAAGGGGACAAAGCTGATGGAAGCGAAAGAAAATGATGACGCATACGATAACTTATGGTTGTTGTTATATATATAGCTAATTTTTAACGCACGTAGTTATAATATCGTCTGTGAAGAACCAAAATGACCCATATCCATTTGTAGCTAAAAAGACTAAAAACAATATCAACTATCTTCCAATGTATTGAAACATGTATTGAAAACATTTAAATAGAATATTTTACACTTTTCAAAAACATATAAATAGAACATTTTGCACGTTTCAAAAACATGTAAATAGAACATTTTGCACTTTTGACAAATATGCAAATACAACATTTTACTTGTCAAAAACATAAAAAATAGAACAGTTTACTTTTTAAATACATACAAATAGTAAATAGAACATTTTGCACTTTCCAAAAACATGTAAATAGAACATTTTACGCATTTTTCTCATTTTGTTTTTATGACAGCTCATTTTGATTGTAACTTAAATTGGATATGGGTCATTTTGGTTCTTCACAGAAGATATTTAATCATGAAGTACGTACATCTAAAATCCACATTGCCCATTTTGATACATTTTCAATGTATGCGTGCAAAGTTTAAATTAAATTAATTATCACGGTACTAATCATACTGAATTGCTTTAGGTACTGTCGACGTGTCGTAAAATCATTTCAACCTCTGCGCATTCTGATGCTCATATTTTTCAGACTTCCATTTCGTATCCGAACCATTGATCCAGCAGAGGCAGAGAAAGAAAATATGCAGAAAAAGAGAAGTGAAGACCAAAATGGTAAAGAATCAAATAATAATCCTAAAAAGTCAAAGTCGTCAAGCGACGACAAGCAGAAGCAGAAGACTCAACAGAACAAAAAAGTCAAAAACAAGGGCATTAAGGACAAAGATAAGGGGCATGATACCGATACCGACGCGGGCGGCGGCGGCGGGAGCGAACCCCGCTGTACAATAGGAGGCTGGGAGTATTATTTCGAGTGGACAAATCCAGGACTTTATCTTTTCGTGTTTTCTTCCAGTTTCCTCTTTCTCCTCGGTTGTTTGTACGCCATCAATTTTTGCGGAGCTGTAACCAATTTCCCGGCCATGAGCGGGCCCGTCCCGGACTATTTCAGGGGGGAGCTATGCCCGAATGATGTTTGTTCCCGTAAATCTCCTGGTCCTGGGAGTAGCAGCAACCCCGGTACCGGTCCCGGTCCCGGTCCGAACAATGTATTGTCATCAAAGGTCCTTCGGGCTGAGGAGTCTTTCCTTGTTGCACGAAACGCAATTCCGTTCCTCATCCTCCTCTTGGCCATTATTAACGGGACTGCGGGTGCGATTTGGGTATTTCTTCGAAGAGAATTCATTTGCTTCTTTCTCAGTTATATTGTTGCGTAAGTTCAAAATTTTGGATTTCGTTTAACTAATAAATCTTTTAAGAATCACAGGAAGTATTATTAAGCGATATGCGTCATTTGTGGACAGTCCCTAAGTTGCCTGTTTGGGTATTACAGATTACGCAGATATTTGGGTAGTTTACAAAATTGTTTTCGTTTTTTTTTAATTCTTTTAAAACAGAACTTCAGAACGAGTCAAGATAAATTTTGCTCATGGACTACTAAATTTTATGCGGTTTTTTGTTGGATTTTACATATTCAGCTTGGTGCTCTTCGTTATTTGTTGCTATATAAAGTTTGCCCCAATGACGGGTGGACTTCAAACTATGATGGTCACAATGACTTATCGTTTATTTTATACACCCATCCACGCCATTGACAGTTATGCTTTGGATACTCTCAAATTCTACCACACAATACTGTACATATTTATTCAAATTAATTCCAAAGTCTACATTTTCTTCTTTATGTGGTGCTGTACACTGGTGAAGAATGGTTTTATTGTTTGGAACTTCCGGGTTGATAGCCTCCTGATTCGTGGTAAGGATTTTTCATAAATGATGGCAGTATCTATATAGGTACGGCATGGGTCCAAAAATCTATCCATTTAAGGAAATGTTGAAAAAGTTCTCATACTATTTTGTTAGGGAGAGTTGGTTTTCCATAAAAAGTAATAAAAGCACACCGTATATTATCCATGACATCATTTATGGACGATCCGCTAGCTCCTTATATTTTAACTTCTGACTTCTGAATATATTTATATTTACGTCAAGTGCCAAATAAGACTTTTTATCGAAATCGAATTTAATGCAAATTCATAGTTTTGCTCAAATAATTGTTGTGTATTATTTTGAACCAAAGAAAGAACCATAATGAAATATTGAATTAATTTAGTTTGTAAAAAAAATAATTATTTAGTTATTAATTTAATTATTAATGACTATTTAATGACTGTTTGCGTTTGTGATCTTTCCTTATGATGGCGATGCGATGGCGGGTGGTGGATAATTTTAAGACGAAAAAACAAAACCCTATAATCAGCGTGAAATAAACCGCACTTTTTTTCATCAACTGTTTACGGATCACATCATGCTGCTGGATCTGATTGAAGGGATAGATAGGATATTTGCAGGAATTGCCGAGGTTTATTATGTGACTGAGGTAAAAGTTAAAGTAAAACAATGAAAGTGTGTGTCATTTTCAATATAAAATACTAAAATCAGTTTTGTTGTGTAATTTTCTATGCTTTAGTTAGTGCAAATCAATAATGATCCATTGCCAATTTAAGCTAGAATTAAATTTTTAAAAAGCTATGTCAAATAAACACTAATGCTAAATGAGATAGATCCGTAAAATGTTACCTTATTTTTAAAAATTGCAAAATATTCTATTTATATGTTTTCAAAAAATGTAAAATTGTCTATTTACATATATTTTAAAGTGTAAAATATTCTATTAAGATGTTTTTGCAAAATGTACAAAGTTCCATTCAAATGTTTTCAAAAAGTGCATAATGTTCTATTATTGACATATTGTATTTTTAGCTAGAAATGGTGATGGGACAAGGAACATTTTTATCCTTGACGGACGATATGTAATTTTAATCGTGATTTACATTTAACACTTTACAGTCTGTCTCAATCTGTTTGGAGATTTACTACGTAGTCCATACTCAGATTAGTGCTATTGACTTCCAGAGGGAAAGAAAACTGGATTCAATTGTCATGATGATTTATGTCCTTCAGTCCGTCATGGTTCTTTATTTTGTAACGTATGCTGCTGCTGATGTTAACGATGAAGTATGTAGTAATTACTTACAAACTTTTTATACTGTCTACTGTTTATAAAACTATACACAGGCTAATATTTGCAGATAGGTAAATAAGTTTCCCAAATTTAATTTCTTCTAATTTTTTTTATTCCTACCATACCGTCAAACGTAATAGGCACTTGAAGGCTTGGAAGTAATCCGTCGTCGAGGTTTTATGGGCAAACAATCCGACGCTGAGCTGTACTTTGTAAGATATCTATTGCCACCTGCATTTTGTTTTTTTAATAGTTTAGCATAAATAATTTCATTTCAACGCTACAATTATTTGCTGAATCAATAAATATTTTTAATGAGCATTAATTGAGTTATTAATTTAACAATAAAACAGATGATGAGCATGTACGTAAGTTTCACAGGACACTTTGACATTTGTGTGGTGTGTGCAAACTATGTGACGATGGATAGGTCGTTCGTCTTAATGGTAAGTATTTTCATAGTACAAACTCTATATAAGTAGTCAGTTCGAAGACTCAAAAATGAGCCATTTCCAGGTTTAGCTAAAACTAAAATGAACTATGTCAAAAAACACTGAAAGAGATGGAATTCTGGAATTTAATGTAAGTAATGCGTAGAATTTTAACTAGGAGTTTTTGAAAAGGGCAAAATGTTCTAATTACATGTTTTTAAAAGTGCAAAATTCTCTATTTAAATGTTTTTGAAAAGGGCAAAATGATCTATTTACTTGTTTTTAAAACGTGCAAAATGCTCTATTTACGTGTTTTTAAAACGTGCAAATTGCTTTATTTACATACATGTTTTTGAAACTTGCAGAAAAATCTATTTACATGTTTTTGAAACTTGCAGAATGCTCTATTTACATGTTTTTGAAACTTGCAGAATGCTCTATTTACATGTTTTTGAAACTGAAACGTGCAAAATATTCTGTTTCCTGTTTTTATGATCAACATATTTATTTGACCATTTTGGCAGATAGCCCGTTTTGGTTTTAGCTTCATTGACATGGATAAGGGTCATTTTGATTCTTCACTCACGATATAATTTTTTGTAGATAGCTTCCTTTTTTTGTGATTCAAGTAGTAAAATTACACATACACGTTTTTAAAAAGTTTGGGTGTGCTGTAAGAGAATTTGCATATTCCATAGATCAATCTGATTCAAAAATAACGAATAATTTCACTTATGTATTTACTTGTGGATATAATTAATCTGTAGTCGGAAATTTATAAGCTTTTAAAATCCTTCTTCGTCTGTAAACTTATAATTTTAGCATACTTTTGTAAATGATTCCAAGTTAACACCTTACAGTGTCATAAATAATTATATTTTCATTTTCAAGTACTAATAAAAAGTGCATTCTTGCTATTTGATTTTTTGTTTTAAAAAAATCAAAAATACTAAATTACTTGATGACAATTTGTCACCTGCAATGTGCATATCTAACCCAAATTGCAGTTGGTTTGGTGTGTTAATCTTTCCTTAATGTTTGTATCTTGTTTATTACAGCTAGCAAACACGATTTCGATGTTCATCGTTATGATCGTTCAGTTATCCCCAGCACTGTTTTTAAGTGATAATACAAAGTTAATTCTTCTGAGGGACAATTGTAGGATTATGCCTGGTGCGAATCCATTTCCACGGAGTCCACTGCTGTGGCAAACTGAAGGATTATACAGTTTTGGAAGAAAAACGTGTTAAAAACGGTGCGGTGGGCGATCGTCTCCTACCATTCGTTTTATATACATACTTAATTCAATTTTTGCTTCGCCATGTCCGTGTGCAAGTTTTAATATGCAAACTTGGCTGCTTTTTTATATTCTGAATTCAGAAAATATGCAAACCCATGATAATATGTTTACTTAAATGTACCTGCAATAAGAGGCGGTATTGTCAATATTTATATAGGTAAATAATATTTTATGCTTTGAGCTAATAAAGATTTTTTTGGAAAGATAGAAAGCTTATTTAACCCATCTGCTACGCTAACATATAGTACATTTAATTCTTATATAAAAATCTACAGTTTGACTTTGACAGTCATTCTCAGAAAATTATATTTTCACGTTTCTAAAAGTGCATTCATCATTTAGCAGCATATTACTTACGCATGTAGCCAAGTAATTTCGGCATCAATCAATGGTTTGGCATCTGGTAGCGTCACGAAGCTTTTATTTATTATTGCACCTTGTTTAATCCTTTAACCAGCGATGCAATAGTTTGCATAATAATTATTCCTATGTTAAAATCATACACATTGATATAATTAGGCAGTGACAATACGATTAGAATTTTAGGGAATTAATTAATGAAGAACAAAACCAATTGTATGAATTGTTCAATATTATTATTACAATGGGTGTTTTGAGTTTCTGGTTGTGTGCATCATAGTATAATAATAGATCAATATAATCGTAAACATCCTAATTGATTGTACTTATGCAACATAGTGGGATTAATATTGTATAGAAACACACAAGTAATCAACAATATTATAGTCACATAATCGCAGTTTGTTTCGTGGTCCCTTGTTAGTAGAGCCTACGTAAAACGTACGTAATAATTATATACTTACTATTGCATTAAATATTCAATTATTGTTATGTAAATACTTACTACCTATCTAAGTATGTAAATAGGTCTATAGTGCCAAAGTTGAAAGCTCTAATTACTTACAGTGTGTTTAAAGATGGTCGTCAAGTCACGAAGTAGTGACGTACCTACCTACTTAACTATAGAATTACACAGGCAAACTTTTGACACCGCAAATGCAAGTTCAGCTTAATTGCCACTGCATTGAAATATGAAATATCTGTATCTGCCCTGTCAGCAGTAGACTAGATGACTTCCTTGCTGTGGCTCAGTGGCTGTATTGGTGTGCCACAGTAAGACGAGACACGAGACAAAAGATTTAATACATTCAAATAAGGTTAAGAAAGTGAGTAGTTACGTAATTAAACAGTATAAAACTCTAAACAGTCTAATCTAAATAGGCATAATAGACCCAACCAAACCTGAAAGTAAAGTGAATTTATTAGGTCCACGTCATTGAGCATAGATTCTGTTTAGAAACCATTGTTAAAAATTTATTTTGTAATTCCTGCATTAAATTGTCCTGGAAGGAGTGGGAGTTTTCAAGTAAAGTTGCTTTGTCAAGGTTTGGATATTTGGATTTGGAATATTCGGAATTCGATTTTTGTTTTCGTTCGGTTATTATTTTGGTTTTCCGTTGCTGGCTGATTGCTGATTAGAAAATCAAGCTATAGTTGATAGTTGAACAAAAGTAAATTAAAATATTTTGTATTTAATTGGCTGTTAGTCAATCGACATTCCTTAGTTGGTTGTCAGCAAACGGCAGTCAGAGGGTAAATCATCAAGCACGAAATTCGAGCTGTGTTCTGTCGTTCGTGGTGTTTGCGTTACTTGCGGATTGCTTTTCTGAAATTTGAAATTATTTGAAATTCGAGAATTCGAGTGCCTGTGAAGTGTGAACTTCACACTGCTTCACAGGCAAAGTAGAGTGTAGTTCGAAGGTCGACAGTGACCTCAATTTTGTTACAATTTCAAATTTACTGCCTTCCAGAATCAAGAATTACCTATGTATGTGCTATGCCGGAATTCTGATTCTGTCTTACTAGTATAGTCAGTCACTAGTTGGAATTTTTAAGTAGTGCGTAGATAAACTAGGCCCTCCTTTGGCTTACAATCCAGGCATCCAGGTACTATATACCATGTATCATAAAGGTACATGTCTAACCTTTAAGTAATAAATCTGTTATAAGTCGTAAGTTGTAAGTTAAGTTAGTTATTTCAGATTTCGTTTCGTTATTGTTTGTCAATTATATCTTCCTTCATCCTTTGTTCTTGATGAACTGGTGACTGGCGAATTTCAACTCCGATGCTGTTACTCAATCTTTTTCCTGTTCGTTAATATTATTCAAAACTTCGTCCCATATTTTTAGCTAGTATACCTATGACCTATAGACCAATAGTTAATTGGTTCCGGGTTTAATGGCAAATGGTGCATAAATCTGAGAGAAAACTCATCGTAAGTTTGTTGGTTGTTGATCAACAGTGACAGCCAACAGTCGATTGAATCTCGATATTAATCGGGATTAGTATCAATAGAAAATTTGAGACTCGAACACTGAATGGTAGTTAAAAAATAAGTTTCAATCTAAAGTTGACTAGTGACTGGTGACGATTATTAGCCAAAAGTTAAATATTCCATATAAATTCATATCATTTGCAACCAATAGCAGTTGTTTGTTATTTTTACTGCGTTAGCCACTCATCCCAAAAGGTCAGCCAGGTATGTTTTATATATTCAGCACACCTCCAACCTCTGGGTATGTTTTTAATTGAACCGATAAATTGTAGATAGCACCTTCATTTGGTTTGACGGATGATCAATGATCATCGACGATGCATTTATTTTGAGTTTAAATTACCTTTGTTACTGCCTACTTACGTAATTTACCGGTCTTTGGAAATAATTTAATTGAAACATTATTTACTGTAAATACATCGTTGCTAGTTTAGTACAAATTTGAAATAAAGCTTGACCGAGCGTGAGTTAGACTGATTAAATTACTTTCTTGGTACATCTACAGTTATTAGATACTTACACACTTACCTATGTTTCTAGTCAAGAGGTCAATATGCCTTCCAGACCAAATAAGAACCGGGGTGGTGGTGGCAATGGGAAAAATCATCGGGGTCGAGGAGGTGGAGGGGGAAGAAATAATAATTTCATTCCGTTCAATCATCATGATCGTGTCAGTTCCGGTCGAATTCAGTCTCATTCCAGTTCGTTTAACCGGGGACACCAAGGAAATGGCTTTAGGTAATTTGTAATTTCTTTAGTTGAAATATCTGCTCGAACTGAAGTTTAGAAAAACTTAAGCCACTGAAGAAACAAAATTGCCGATCTATGAATGAGGCTATATGTTTAAAGTACAATAACTTGTGTAGGCCGTGTATTTAAAAATACAGTAATTACAAATTAGTGATTTTTATGAGCAGAACCCGAGGAAACAGCAACGCTCAATTTGGACTCAGAGGAAATAATATTGGAAACATTTCCGGTGGAAACAACAACACTAGCAATGGATCTTTTGGCTACAATAATGAACAAGGCGGCGACCAAGCTCAGGGGCTGCGTTCTGGATTACTACCATCACCACCAACTAGAACATTCATGAATCATGGCGCTGGAGCTGGTCCTGGAGCAGGTGATGCTGGTGGAACTGGAGTATATGGTAGAATGGAGGCAGACGGCTCATTCACACCAATCAATCCACAACAGTTATTCGGACACATGATGCATTCTGCAAGTGGCCATGGGCCCGGACCCGGACCGGCACCGGGTTCTAATCGTGGACGATTTGGAATGTTTCAGCCAAGACCATCCTTACTAAACATCCAATCCGGGACTGCAGGCTCAAGGTTCACATCACCACCATCATCATCGCAGCTTAAAAATCAGTTGTGTAAGTTCCACCGTGATGGGGGATGTGCCAATCGAATACGATGTTTGTACATGCACGAAGAGTTCCCGTGCAAATTCTACCATGTAAGAGGGGAATGTGGGGAAAAAAGTAATTGCAAACTAAGTCATGATGCCCTCACTTCCATGAAGAGAAACATCCTTGTGACGGTATACAAAATAAAAATACCTAATCATTTTTAATAATAAATAATTATGATTCTGATTTGCCAAATTTGAAACAATAATTAAAATAACAATTCCGTTGGACATTGTGTATCATAATTTGTATTTTATAATAGCACATAGAAAGAGGACCTGAATCTCCTTCTGATGGATTTCCACGGATGACCCGTACGGATATACTGTCTGCCATTGACAAGGTGGCATTGGAGCGTATTCTCGAATCTAGTGCTGCAAATTGTAAAACTGCCAACGACGGAATTGTAAGTGGTCCCATTACATTTACATTAATTTTAAATGACATACTAATTATTGTGTGTTTAAAAATACTTAAATATCTCACAACATATTTTCAGTTACATTATTAATATTATTTTTTTATTTTTTTATTACTATGAACACTTTCGAAGCTTTTATTTTGATTAGTTTTGATATCTTCAACATCATAAATTTTACATTGTTTAAGGCTGACAAAGCTGGGATCAACGCTTTAACTGTAAAAACAATAGATGGCCAAAACCAAGAAATTCAAAGTCAACAATCAGCACCTATTGAGGTACGCATTTTAACTGAAACGACTAAAACGATTCCTGTACTTCCCAATGACAATGTGAATTCGACGCTTCTTCAGAATGGAACTACTAAATCATCCTCTCCACCTGCAGCTCCAACCGAGCCAACAATTCACCAAGTAATCCAAACAATGCGTCGTATCCTCCAACAAAATGAAGACAATAATAAAAGGATTCAGGAAAAATTGGAGAAGGAAAATCAGGCCAGCAGAGCCTCGAGTTTAAATTCAGGAAGATCCAGCTCAAATCCATCTGTTCAAAGAATTTCTCGAACCCGACCTTCCATGGAGCAAAGTCATAGTCAGTTACAAATTCAAGTTATTCCAAGATCCCGAAATCAGCAACCAGGACAAGGTAAAGGCGAGAGTCACACTGATGTGGGTGGAGGAACGTTTCGTATCATACGGCAAGTTGAACAGCAGCATCAAATCCGTACCACTAACACAATGGCAACCTCAGACATTTTTTTAACTCCTGCTGATCAAGACGAACGTCTACAGTTGCCTTTTAATTCGCCACCTAAAAGCATTGGTCAGCTACTTCCATTTGCTCAGACACATTTAGACTCTCCCGTTCCATCCACTAACATTGGATTTTTGCCGTAACATTTTTATTTTGAATTTAATTAATTTAATTAATCAAATTAATTATTACATTACGCATGTATTACTTAACAATTAAATAGCTTAGACCTACTACACGTTTCTGTAATGCAACATCTTTTCCTCCATATTTTTAAAAGGAATGTTTTTTTTGAACTATTTTTTTGTGTGATATTTAACAGGCGCCAACTGCGTACACTGCCCACAATTGATGATATAGTTTCTTCTTGCGTGGGCCATGGACCACCCTACACCATTTGGCAGACGTGTCAAATCTACAACACATGTGCTCATCACGGGCTTCAAGTTTCTTTTAATGATTTCAGTGACTTTCAGGATAAGCGTATTGCTGGGCTCAGTCATTATTAATTAGCAAAATTGTAAAACGTCTGTTCTCGTTCTCTGCTTGGTTCTCCCCCACCAGGGGATCATCAGTAGTTGTGAAAAAAACATCGTTTTGTTGAATTCGTTGTTAACTTCTTCCTACAATTAGCGAGTCTCAAGTTTTTCTACGGCAGTCCACGTCCTTAATAGCCTAAATAGTGATTACTCACATATGTACGTACAAAATAACTGAACACGATAATATCAGCTATTTATGACACAGGAATTTCTGCTGTTTTATTATACTTATATATTTCTGTACTGCTACTGCTAATATTATAATTGTAAAAACAACTGTACATACAATTACTATACTTATATGCCACATTCTACTTTACACACTATAAGGTGGCTTCATGCTACTAACTATTTTACATTTCACTTACACTCCCCTACCCTTTGATTGATCTTAAATGAAACTTTCTACATTAATTTGTCAATAATTTGAGACTCACATGTCAGAGTAGAAGAATCATACAGAGTACTTTTAGATTTTTACATTCAGTACTACAGGAATTGGGATAGTATAAGACATAAATATTATATTTAGTACGTAATTATTATTTTAGTTAGATATTTAAACTATCGCTTTTACCCCAAAACAGTAAAATATAGTTACATAATATATGAATTTTGAACTTCAGCACTTCCTATTAATAATTATTGTTGAATTAATTGTCTGAAATAATACATAATATTGTAGTCAGACGGAATCTCAGGGTAAATGTTGATGAAGAACATGATAGGAAATATGAATGGGAATACATAATGTGGTTCTCGACCTACCATTATGATTTAGAATAATTATTAGGTACATATTTTACAATTTGCATTAACTGATATGGATAACGTTTTTACTATCTAACTTTAATTTTCCTTATAGTTTAGTTTTTAGTTTGGTTTTATCTATACAGCTGCTGTAATTTACAAAAAATGTCCAGAAGTAGATATTTTTATTGTTTATGTAGAGGCACTGATCCCATTCCCAAAGACACGGACCTTTTCATTTATAATTTCTAATAAGGGAGCGAAAATAACTGCAAAATGGAACACGTATTAACAGTGCGTTGTCGTATATTTTACATAGTTTAGTATTTACTGTATATGTCGTGAGTTCCTATTTCCCAGGTTTGATGTCGCTTAATTGTACCATTTCCAGCCTACATAGTACAGCACTAGTTTACATATTAAGCAACGTTATATTATGTTGAAAGGAGTTAAAATATTGTGGTTGTGGTAATAATTTACGTGTCCCTACATTTGAAATAATATTTGGTGAATTTTGTATAACTTGACTACAAACAGTATTTTATGTTTTTATTATTGATATTATGCTCACAATGTATCAAAATGTAAGTACCTAGGACCTGGGTACTTGTGCTTAGCTAATACAAGGAAAAATGCCAAAGTAGAATGTAAATACTGCTTCTAACGATAAATAAGCAACACTCAAAAGTTCAAAGTTGACTAAAAGAGAACATATTTTGGCAGGGAGTTCCTCGTCCCACGAATTCAGAAGTCTCTGTTGTTGCAAACTAAATTATATAACTTTGATGTTTCTAGATGAAAGTGAAAGACGAGCACAAGGTTGACATTTTATTTTCGCTCTAGGCTTAGAATCAGACAGAGTCAACTTAGCTTTCAGACGCACAATATGTTACATGGATTAAAATAATAGAAGTAGCTTACCAATTCAACTTAAATATAGTTTGTTTTACCAAAATACGTGGGTATGTAAGCCCTTACTGCTTCGAATAGCATTAACAGTAATGTCGTAGAAAAACAAAACGAATTACTAGAATCAAAAACTTTCAGTTTCCCTTTTTATGTAAAAAATTTAAAATTGTAAAACGGTACACTGTAGACGTAGACAAAACTTTAATATTGCGTTTCATTCTATTCGAAGAAACTGTCCGTAATATGTACTAAGCACTTCCACACTCCACACGTAAAAAAAATTAGTAAGGTTTTCGAATCTGTATCTGTGGAAATTTATGTAGCAACTAATTTTCGTTCTTTTGTGACATCGTTGTACGTTCAAGCATCAAAAAGTTGTGTCTACAATTTATCAGATTGACATTTTTGTAAAATAAAAATACTTAGAATTTTTCGACTCGCAGTTGTTCATCTTATTCTTGGTATTGGTGTTGTGAAATTTGATCGCGAGATGCAGGAACAGACGTAAGTACATAAGTAGGTTAAGGTAGGTAGTTTCGATTATTAGCGTTTGCTCGAAAAAAATACTGTTGTATGTTAAAGTACCGTATTTTCTCTAATACAACGGCCCTCATTGTATTAAAACTCGGAGCTCTAGTCCCCGCGTTGTATTACAGACCCGCTCTATAGCACGTAATGTTAAATCATTGGATACTCCCCGTGTTTGAAATATCAGACGCTTACCACTAGAGACAGACCCGCGCAGTATTAGAGAAAATGCGGCACCTATTTCCTGTAACATTAAACATTTTGCAGTTGCTTTCTCTTGGAATTTTCGTCAGCAGTCTGTAATTATAATTATGTTACATAACAACCGCTTCACGTCCAGCCACAGATCAAATGTACAACGTACAAGAAATTGTACTTGTAGAGACGTTACATATTAATTTCTTACGTTCACAAAGCCATTTAAAAAACGGTCACAGAAATACGTACATATAGGTACATGTTACTATAGGATGGTCTCATCTCTCAAGTATGTACGTATACTATAGGAA
Organism: Dicyrtomina minuta; assembly: GCA_949802685.1. Classification (NCBI taxonomy): domain Eukaryota; kingdom Metazoa; phylum Arthropoda; class Collembola; order Symphypleona; family Dicyrtomidae; genus Dicyrtomina; species Dicyrtomina minuta. The sequence continues at coordinate 26,924,088 of OX461808.1, read as the reverse complement.
TGATGCAATATGGATAAATGACACAACGCTGTTAATGAACGCAAATTAATGATAAGAATTAATTTTTTAGGAAGTCACGCTCAAATAGTGCTCTTAGGCCATTGCTTTGTATAGACCCCAGGATTTGCTAATATTATACAAGCTCAAGATAGAACTGGTAAATTGAAGCCTAAAGATTTTGACTGTATTATAAGTATTTTATTTTAATTCTTTTTGAAGTTATAATGTACGCAGATTCATCAATTCGAGCGAATTTGAGCTAGAATATAAATCGTACAGTACAATGGTTCTGCGGTATTTAAAATTTAAATATTTTGTACGTATCGTCTATGAAGAACCAAAACGACCCATATTCATTTTTAGCTAAAGCCAATGTCCGCTACCTACAAAAATATTCGACTACGTCTTGAAATCATTTTTTAAATAGAACATTTTACAATTTTCAAAAACTAGAATATTTTATACTTTTCAAAATCATTAAAATATGACATTTTAAATACAGTTTTCAAAAACATGTATATAAATATAACATGCTGTTTTCAACAAAAATAGTGAAAATAGAACATTTTACAATGTCTAAAAACATGTAAATAGAACATTTTAAAATGTCTAAAAACATGTAAATAGAACATTTCACACTTCAAAACCTCTTAATTAACAGTTTACGCATGTTTCTTATTTTGTTTTATGACATAGCTCATTTTAATTCTAGCTTAAATTGGATATGGGTCATTTTGGTTCTTCACAGACGATATTTAATATGGTAATTATTAGATCAATGCACTTGTACGTAAATAAGATAATTTGCTGTTAAGTATTAGTAGGGGATCATCCAAAAATGATGTCATCGAAAAATATATATTTCTAGAACCCTATGCCCCCCCTTTCGTCAGCTTAACCAATGCGTAAATGGTTATGTTTTCGAAACAACCCGTCCATAAATAAAATTTTCCAAAATATAAAAGTCTAACTTTAAGTCTTGCCGAAGGCTGGTGTAGGTGAACTTCGTCATATAGGTTTGTCAGCATTGTCACAAATGTGTAGTGCCTTCCCCACTCAAACTTTGATGACGCAGGCTACATATAATATAGATATACATAGTGTGACTTTCACAGGTTTTCGGAGTAGAGAGGTATTATAGTTCCAGTTGGTCAGAGATGGTCTTGAAAATTCTAAGAAATCCTAAGTACTTTCGTCAACATCCAGAATCCTGCCTTTAGATCTAGTTTTCTCCGAATGCATTCTACAACCAAACCAATCTACAATTTCCCTCATTCTCATTCTACTTCCATCCGTAATCCGTAACCAAGATCTGCTCTGCCTGCTTCAATGCTTCCTCTTTCAGGTCAGGTCGAAATAGAAGTGAAATAGTAACTTCAGACTGCGTCTTGTTAGTTTCTAGTGTACACTCTTCAGTTACACGACTTATAAAGTACATAATATTATGTCTATCGCTATCTTCATTTTTAAGGGGTTATTTATACTATCCTTACACACTATTTTGAGGAAATGCAAAAAAGTAATAACCGCCAGGATAGTAAAATGTTGACTTGACTTCTAACATTTTCAAACGGCCGTGTATAGGTAGGCGCATACATTTTGTTTTAATATGGCCTGCCGCAAGTAATAATATTTTTCGGAAAAGCACGAAATTTGTATAATCTAATTTTTTGAAAAGTGTGGAAATTGAATACTCTTTACACTTCGAAAAAAGTTAAAAGCATGAAATACTTAGCTAATTCCTCAGTAAGTAAACTAATTTTACATAATAGGTAATATAGCCTCGGTTTGAAAATTGCAAAAATTAATTAGGTAGCCGTAGGAGATACCTAATTAGTTATTTAATTTTTGTCTGAAATGATTCCATGCACGTGCACGAACAAGCTGGTTTAATTAGCCTACAGTTACATTCCTAAAATGATCCAGTTACTGTTGAAAGTTTAAAGTTTTGAACCCAATTGAATTTTAAGTTTTACATGATTACTCTGAAAGTACTGTTCAGGAAACTGTAATTCATTAAGTATATATTTTTAGAAACATACGAATTTAGCTGAGTAATATTCATTAATAATATCAGCACATAAAAAACTGAGAATTTTCGCAAAAACTAGAGTAGCGTAAGTTTTTTTCACAAAATGCAAATTTTTATATTTTGAATTTCCAATACAGGGCCGGATAATGCGGCTAGCGCAGGCAGCCCCCGCTGCTTGAATTTTTAAAAATTATGTAAATGGAACATTTTGCATTTTTCACATTTTGCACATTTTCAAAAATATATAAAAAGAATATTTTTTGCTTTTCCAAAACATGCAAATAAATTCTTTTGTACATTTCAAAAACATGGAAATAAAACATTTAACACTTTTCTCAAAACATGTAAAAAGAACATTTTGCACTTTTCTAAAACATGTAAATACAATATTTTGCTTTACCAAAGAAAACCAGCAATAAAATCTAAATGGGGGTTTTCGTATGGAAACAAATTGCTGCCTAAAAGAAATTTTTTTCGTCCGGCCCTGTTCCAATGTCGCAGCTCTGCTTCATCGAAAATTACGTGAAGAGTAGTGTGAATTGCTGTGAAGCACAATCCAAATTCGTATCCTAATCCTAAAGTCCCAGAGCATTCTCGTTATACCGAAACCGAACCGAAAAGAAGAAAGCAACGGGCGAACGGTAACGAGGCCCTCACATCATTACTACTACACAGATAAGCAGTAGCCGCCTCATCCTTCAAAACTCTGGTGCCGGTATACCTACCACATTCTATCTCGCACAAACCCAGTAGCATTTTCTCGTAGCTCTAATCTATTTCCAAGAAATTTTCTCTCTTCTCCCCTTTCTCTCTCTCTTTCCTTTCTACTTCTATCTTCTATTTCAAAACCCAATACTGAATACATACTGAACAAGTGAACTCCTGCAAAAGGACTGATGACACACGAAGTACTAAAGATATTAGATATATACACAATGCACGTATGACCCAGCACAAACCCAAACACTACGGGCTTGAGTATTAAAGAGAATAGAAAATTATAGTAGGTACAGTAGGTAGGTACCTAGGTTAGGTAGTGCTACTGTTCCCGATTTCGAATTCGAGGCACCCGTATTCAGGTACCGGTACCGCAAAGCTTCTATTAGAACACGACGGGTCTCCAATTCAACCCGAATCTCGGTTTTACTTAATTTTGAACTTTAACTTTCAGAAAAGTGGCTATATTTAAGAAAGGCATTCAGTTTCGTCGCATGAATTTGCTTATTTTGGAAAGAACCCGGGTCGCTGGTCAAATTTTCAAATAGAACCCCGAGGTTGTATTAGAAGCTTTACTGTACACTTACTCTCAATCATCAGCAACTCGTATCGAACAACTTCAATCCCAACGACTCACAATCAGCCTCTAGCCCTTAGCTCATCATCATCTTCTCCAGACATCAAAAGATCTATGGCCCCACACAAATTTTATATCCAATTTTCAGTTCTACCTAAAAAAAAGTCTACGGAGATAAGGTACTTCCTTAATTGTGTAGGCTTGTGTTCTGGTTCTGGCTATGTGGGCTATACATACAGTACTTGTAAAAATTAGACATATGAGGGAGAGACAGTGGGATTGATATATAAATATTGATTATATGTAGTGCTCCAAGCTTAGGTTTCTGGTTCTGACGACACAAGACTGTTTCAAATTGAAACATGTTTCCTTTTTATAACGACCATTTTTTTACTGCATGTATTATTAAAAATACTTTTGAAATGTTTTTCCATATGGTACTTACTACTTCGAAGAATAAATAGTTTTTTAGTTAAAAAAAAGAAGTTAAAGAAAACTTTTCTGCACAGTTGAAAAACAAATTAATTATGTTATCAAAATCACGTGTTTGAGTCAAAGTTCCATCCAGTCAAATTGCTTACTCAAAAATACGTTGCTAGTTTGGAAGGAAAAGTTTTCAGAAAAGCTAATATGACTTATTCACACAAAAAACAGGTAGTCAAAAATTCATTTTATAAAATGTAGATTACAAACTATTTTTTTCTGTCGCGGCAGAAAGAATACTTCCTGAATGAAGATGTCAATTTTAAGTAGCCAGTGTAATTACGCAGAATCATATTTTGCTACAAAATATTCATGGGAAAACAAATCATCTAGAAAGTAAGTTCGAAGAAATTAAATATGTATCCAAAATATTTGAAAATTACATTATGTACAATAATACTATAGGAAACTATAGGGCTGAAGGTTTAAATACTTAAAGGTTCATATAGCCTTTTCGATTAATTGCTTCAACAGGTTGGGCAATTTGTTTTTCGCATCTTGATTGGCTAGTAGGGCCGGACGAAGAAATTGGTTTTAGGCAGCAATTTGTTTCCATACAAAAACCACCATTTTTATTTTAATGATGGTCTTCTTTGGTAAAGCAAAATGTTGTATTTTTACGTTTTAGACAATTTTAAAATGTTTTTTTTACTTGATTCAGAAAATTGCAAAATGTACTATTTACATGTTTTGAGAAAAGTGTTAAATATTTGATTTCCATGTTTTCGACATGTACAAACAAATTTATTTGCATGTTTTTGAAAAGTCAAACTATTCTTTTCACATATGTTTTAAATCTGCAAAATGTTCCATTTGCATGGTTTTTTTAAAGATTCAAGCAGCGGGGGCTGCCTGCGCTGGCCGCATTATCTGGCCCTGTTGGCTATATACTCCCAATATCTAATAATAGCGCATTGTAAAAATTTCTAATAAGACTAATAATAATAACATATTATATCAAATTAAAGGCAAAACTTTTTTGGAGATTTATTTTGGGTTCTCAACACATTTAAATTTAAATCGACTAAAATAGTATAAGTGGCAAAATTGAGCCACTAACCAAAAGCCGACGAAACCGGGGTGTACAAAACTTTCCCAGGTTTAGTTGCGTATTTGTTTTTTTAACTCTTATCTTTAGTGTAACTTCACTCCCCAAGAAACCAAGTCAACGGTCCAGTGAAATACACGCATGAATGAGATGTGTAGGTAGATGTAGGACATAAGTACGGACGGATATAGACAATTGTATCCGGTTAGTAAAGGTCCCTTTATGAAAAGGTACACTCAAATTTAATGTTGGAACTATACATAGATCTATTCTGAACTACAGAACTACAAAGACTAAAAATATAATTCCTTGGACTTGGACGTAGGTGGATTTATCCATCCATATCCTGAAATTCGGTGAAATTGTGGGAGTCAGCTAAGGGCTTATGTTACGGGTACCACATGATGTCGAAGTTGTTAGAGTAGTATATGAGTTTTGCCATTTGGCATGACGTCATGTGTCTACTATACACAGTTTCTATTCTATTCCTATTACATCTAGTAAATATGTAAGTAAATATTTGTAACGATATATTCCAACTATTCCATTTTTGTATCTACCTACTACCTACCTACCTATAAGGATATCTTCAATCTTCTTCCTAGAACTTATCGTTAGTTCGAAAATGAACAATTACTCCAACTCGTATCTTCTCGGTCAAAGGGTAATCAAAAATTCTCTGAAACGAAAATAGAAGAATAGAATTGCAGACTCGGGATAGTACTAAAATAAAGACAGGAAAAGAGAGGATATTGATTTACATTTCGGAGAAAGCTCAGTCTAAATTCCATGAATTGGGGAGCGTCGAACGGAAATTTTGATTAGGATTTAAATCACATATATAAAAGGGCTCATTTCCTACGACATCAGTCGCAGAAATTTTAACATTTCATCCCATTTTAAATCTAAATAAAAGAGTATTCTTGTTAATACATGTGTGTATATCAAAATACCAATTAGTTCCTTAGGTGGAAAATGGTAATGAAAGGGAAACAAGAATGACAATATATACTCGCAAGTAAAAACAAACAGGTTCAACTAATACAAGCACAAAAACTGATAGATACCAAGAAGTGTTCATTAAATTAGCACTAATCGTAAGACTAACACTAAAGATAGAACTAAAAAAATAACTCATTATAATAATGCTCCAAGCATATCGTCTGTGAAGAACCAAAATGACCCATATCCATTTGTAGCTTAAAACAACATCCACCATCTACAAAAATATTGAAACATGTCTTGGAAGCATTTAAATAGAATGTTTTACACGTTTCAAAAACATGTAAATAGAAAATTTTACACTTTTCAAAAAAATGTAAATAGAATATTTTCTACTTTTCAGAAACATGTAAATTAAACATTTTATACTTTTCAAAAACTCGTAATTAACATTTTACGCATGTTTCTCATTTTGTTTTTATGACATAGCTCATTTTGATTCTAGTTTAAATTGGATATATAATTTTGGTTCTTCACAGATGATATGTCATTCTACGCACTCACACAAATGTAAATGCCCATTCTAGTTTAAAGCTATACTACAATATTACATGCTCTATTGCAATATTATAATAATTTAAATAAGATAAGATTCCAAAATGTTAAAAGCGTACGTTGGAGATGTTAAACTTCTACGGCACTGTATCGTTATGCTAGCAAATTAATATACCTATCTACATAATTTACGGGAATTTTGAAAATCTTTCAATACTGTACCAATTTCATCGAGCCATATATCATTGGAAAGCTAATCACCAGTAGAATTCAAATAACGGAACGAGCCTCCATTATAACAAAACTTTTTCAAAATAACGGTCATTTAATTTTTAATTGCCGCCAAAAATGTGTTGTATGGGTCACAATCAAAAAACAAAAAAAATGGTGTCTGCTTATTTTTGAAGAGCTTTCCAATAATATATCACTCGACACAATCCGTTAACTTTTTTTAATTTGCAATTATGTTATTTAAAGACCATTTAAAAACTAATAACGATCGTGCTTCCACACCATGTTCATTATCTTTGCCTAATTGTTAGCTTTCCAAATATATATCACTTTAGGGTTTCTTTATTGAGTAACCGGTCGAAATCTTAACTTTTAACACAATATATTAATTATTGGCGGGAAATTCAAAAATTGGAATTTTGAACTTTTGATTGTATTACACAAGTTGATTATAAATAAGATAGATAAAATAACCAAAAACACATTGTGCGGCTTAATTGCTTCTTTTCGTTTAAAACATGTAAATTGAAGCTAAAATTTGGCGGCAAATTCAAAATGCTTAATTTTGCTGTTAAGGCTGCCATAAAACAAGGGCTTTAGCCCTTGTTTTTTTTATTAATAGTTCCAATTTAGAGATTTTAAGAAGAAAACGACGGCTCAAAAATAGAACTTGTTAAAGCTGAAATAAATAATCGAAAGAAACTTGCTAGATTTTAATTTATTTGAATTCAAAATTCAACCCCTTTCTTACAATTTATTGCAGTACACAGTACATTACACTTACTACCTATTATGCGTATACAGCAGCAACGCCCTTACAACAAAAGTGAATGTTAACAAATTTCTAGGAACCTATTAATTAGCCCAAACGATAATTTACGATTTGTATATGATTACAAATTATATTCAACGGCCATAACTCTTGCTCACACGATCAAATCATTCGCATTCGCCAAATTTAATAATTGAAAATCAAATTTGAATATATTAATTTGCTATTTGTTTGGATTGCAAAGTCTTCAGCCCAAGTTATCAGAAGGAAGTTTTCGCGGTTAGTAGACAAGCAGTCAGTAGTAATTACAGAATTTAAACTGCAGTACAGTAGAAGCAACAATCAACGTCAACGTCAGTCACTCGCATTCTCGCAGTAGTTTTCCATCCCATGTTTTTAACGAAAACTTATTTCTTTTGGAGAGAAGAAGGTGAGAAGGCAGGTATAAATCTGTTGGAGATTTTTAATTGAAGTATTCCCTTCCCTCTTGCATAGTACAGTACACGCTAATAGTACGTATCTGCCACTGTCCGTTAGAACCCTGTAATCGCCGCTTTTCAATATGTCAAAACCACCTGTAATAACAAATCAAGAATAGAAATAACATAAAAAAAACATGAGCACTATCACACATCAGGGATGAGACAGACAGACCGGCAGATAAATAAGAATAATAAAAGTGCAATTCATTCATTCAAAGAATTATATAGCTCCTGAAGAAACACAAGACCAACACTTACTCTCAAAATTAAATGCAAGCTGACTTGCACTAGCACTAGCACACACCCCACCCAGTGTCATTCCAATTTTAATTCAAAGTATTCAAATTTCATGTGTAACCCTCTTTTACCAGTACCAGACCAGAGGCTATTTTAACATGCTGAGTTTTATTTTTAAACAGAAAACAACTATATATTTTGTATTACATATGGTAATAGTGCAACTCACGGTTTGAAACTAGTTATAAATTACTATAAAAAGGGCATAATATTTTATTGTGACAGAACCAAACAATAATACTAATAATATTTAAATTTGTTTAGTAGAATATTTAAATATATGTCATTAAATTACATTGACTAGCATTATTGAACATATCGTCTGTGAAGAACCAAAATGACCCATATACATTTTTAGTTTTAAAAAAAAATGCACTATCTACTGAAAACTTAAAATAACATTTTCATGAAAGCATAATAAAAACTTGTGCATTAATCAAAACACAATTAAATAAACTATTTTGACCTTTTCAAAAAACTTGTAGATAGGAAATTTTAAACTTTCAAGAAATACTTAAATAGAACATTTTGGACTTTTAAAAAACATGTAAATAGGACATTTTTAACTTTTAAAAAACACTTAAATTGAACATTTTGACCTTTTAAAAACATGTACATGAACAGAACAATTTGCTCATTTTAGAAACTCGTGATTAGCATTGTAAGCATGTATCTTATATACTGTATTTTTTTGACATAGCTCATTTTAATTCTAGCATGACTTGGATATAGGTCATTTTTATTCTTTATAGACAATATTATTTTAATTTTCTATATTAAAGCCGGCTCACTGACTCTCAAATCTGTGGCGCTGCGCTACTAATGAAAGAAATTGTCCGCTTTTAAGAATTCATGCTCACAATCAGATTTAGTTTCAGAATTCAGCTGTGTATCTATGCATGGATTGAGGATCCCTAGCTTTATAATTCAGTAATAGTACGTTTGATTACTCATGGATCACAATACACCAATTGATATAAACATAATAATAATATTCTAATCGTATAATCTGCCATCACCTACGTTGCGTTGTAATTTAGTTTTAAAAGAACACATCAACATACACTTTAATCCCATCCCGTTCGGCACTCCTGTTGTTTAAACTTGATAAATTGAATAGACATCACGTACACACAGCCACAGCGTTATACTATGTTATGCTAGCTGTATTTACTATAAAATAAAACACCATGTTACGGCGTTCTTACACTAATAAACCATATGGAATAATTATTATATGGAATATATAGAATAGAATAATAATTACATATATGTTTAATCGTGTGCATTAGAACATATACACGCTTGAATTGTTGCTGACTGAAATGGAAGCAGCAAAAAAATACGTGAAAGGATGGGACGCAGAGATACATAGATATGGAGATTCATACATCCAAGTAAAAACGGGCTTCGAATTCGAATTCTACGGAACCATCAGCAGGGAATAATATATCTGTATGAGGGAAAAAAATCCGTCCAAATCCAAATGTATATAAGAAAGAATCTTCTCAATTCTGGTGAATCTAATTTGCTTTCTTGTTACTTTCTTTCCTTTTCTTTCTTGTTCTGGTCCTATGGTCCTGGTTCTGTGTTGACTTTGCAAGATAATATTTTATTAAGTAGCATATTATGCACGTGTATTATTAACGCACGTTGAGTTGTGAACTCAACTGAATAAAAAAAAGTTGGTCTGCGCAATTATAACTGACAGACTAGTGAGATTCAAATTCACATCCTACATTCTAAAGAAAAGCACGGAGCAGTTAAATAGTTGTATTCTTCTTGTTCTTAGAATTATTGTTATTATATTTGATTTTGATTTCGACTTTATATCTTTGCAGGCATTCAGCGCTTTGAATTTTAATCATATACTTTTAGGCGTTGAAGCTTGAAATACGAAGAAGCGATGATACCGTCTGTCTGTACAAATGGGCAAAAAAAGGCTTCATTTAATTTTTTTAGACGGAGCTTATAATTATACTTGAGCACACAGTAAACAGCCGCGGCTGGCTTGGTTGTACATAATATTATGTTAGAGAGGCCTTTCAGATTCAGAAACTACATTGACATAAAAATTGCCCAAATAGCTATAGGCATTATCAATGGGGCCTGCCAGGGCAGGGCTGGACGAAGGAATTGCTTTCAGGCATCAATTTGTTTCCTTACAAAATCTACAATTTTGATTTTATTGATGGTTTTATTTGGTAAAAAAAATGTTGTATTTCTACATGTCTTAGAAAAGTTTAAAATGTTCTTTTTACTTGATTCAGAAAAGTGCAAAATGTTCTATTTACATGTTATGAGAAAAGTGGAAAATGTTTTATTTCCATGTTTTTGAAATGTACAAAAAAATTTACTTTGCATGTTTTTGAAAAGTCAAACTATTCTTTTTACATATTTTTTAAAACTGCAAAATTTTCCATTTGCATGGTTTTTTTGAAGATTCAAGAAGCGGGGGCTGCCTGCGCTGGCCGTATTATCAGCCCCTGTGCCAGGGAACACAGGTTAATCTAGCTGCAGTTGTGGCTACACGACAAGAGAGCGCAGACAAAAGAGCGCAGACAAGAGAGCGCAGCCATTAGAGCGCAGGGACAAAATGGCGCGGGACAATAGAGTTCAGCAGACAAAAGAGCGCAGACAAAAGAGCGCAGACAAAAGAGCGCAAGACAAAAACGCGTAAGACAAAAGAGCGCAAGATAATGAGTGCAAGGACAAAATATTGCCGTGAAAAATGAGTGCAAGGCAGGAGAGTTCAAGAAAATTGAGTGCATTTTTGACGTAACATTAAAGTTAAATCAACATTGCTCTTACGAGCAATACTCACTAACGTATCATTGCGGATTTTCCTGTCTTATTTTTATTTAAAGAGCATCCAAAATAACTTTGATTTGCTTAACCACGTGGTTTGCTTAATGAGCTTTGGTCTATAAAATTATTTTTCGAAAAAACAAAAAACGCCTTAAATTGCGTGTCTAATGATTTTTTCATCCATATTTTTATATATTATTCAAAATTTTGAAACTTTATTTTAAAATGTTTGTGCAACAAAACATTTTAAAGTGTAAGAAATACCAAAAACATACAACTTTTAAAATTCCGTTTTTTCCAAACTTTTTGTTGATATATTGTATATCTCTTCAAAACTAACCCCGGCTTGGTGGCTTGGAGATGTAATGCATCGCCTTGTCACCAAGTCGGGGCCAGCCAGTAGTGCTCTGGATTGTGGGCAGTGGGGGGATGGGGCTTGGTGGGGCGTTGGGGGAGTTGAACGGGGTGGGTGTGAGAGTCTAAAGTGTTTGGGTGCTGGTTGTATTTATCTGTGGTAGTTCCTACCTGAGACAGAGATACAAGTCAGCTTAATAGTAGTTTACTACATGCCTGAACACTGTACATTCAAATGTATAGACTCAAGATTCATCTCGAAGTTCCTCTCTTCCTCGCCCACTACAGGCCGTCGCCACCTGTCCACTCTCGTTAAGAGTGACTGCTGGTGGGTTGGCTCTGGCATGGCGAATTCGAAGTAGTGGCGGGCCTGAGAAACCTTCCACCATTCGTCATACCATGTCAGGCTTCGCCTCCGTATATCGGGAAAAACCTCGTAATGATATGTCTGGTGATGACCAGTATAATATACGCTCTCTAGCAGGACGGCCGGAAGACAGCCTCTATTAGTAGAATAGTTAAAAAGAAAGTGAGCCACTAGATACCGATCATGTGTCCATCATGTGTATCATTTCTAGTGGCTCTTATAGTAAAGTTGTATCAAGATACAGTCAGACTTGCCCATATGAGGCGATTATCGGCTGTCTAAATACACACAATAATAATAATCTCTTCAAAACTTTAAGAAAAAATGAAATTTTCAAAAGTTTCAAAATTTTGTATTTTGTATTTATAACACTTTAAAATGTTTTGTTGTACAAAAATTTTTTAAATTAAGTTTCAAAATTTTGAATGATATTGAAAAATATGGATGAAAAACCCATACATATGCAATTTAAGGCCTCTTCGTTTTTTCGAAAAATAATTTTATAGACCGAAACTCAATAAGCGAACCATGTGGTTAAGCAAATCAATGTTATTTTGGATGCTCTTTTCAAAAACAAAATAAGACAGGAAAATCTGCAATGATACGTTGGTGAGTATTGCTCGTAAGAGCAGCGTTGACTTAACTCACTCATTGTCTTGCGCTCATTTGTCTGCGCTCTTTTGTCTGCTGCGCTATAATGTCCCGCGCCCTTTTGTCCCTGCGCTCTAATGGCTGCGCTCTCTTGTCTGCGCTCTTTTGTCTGCGCTCTCCTGTCCTGTTCCCGCAGTTGTTGTTGAAGTAGCAGTGGAAGTTAAAAGGGTATTAATTTCAAATGAAAACTATTAAGAGTCACTAATATGTATACAAAAGGCAAAAGCAGGCAAAGCAGTGGCTATGCTATCCTTTTAAAAGCAATTGCATATTATATAACTAAGCGAGACACTGTGTCGTCTTTGTAATAATTATTTACCATCATGGTCTACATTTTAGTTTCTTCCACTTATAGTACTTACATTCTTGAGATGCTGGGCCCTAATTATTCGTCTTTTGTCTTCTCTTTGTGTCACACTCCATCTCATTAGACACTTTTACTATTCCATAGTAAGTTACTTATTCCGTTTCGGTAGTGTACCTTTGTTCCAAGGAATTCAGTATGCACCATCTGTTCTGTTCGTAACCTTTAATGCGATTATTCGTTTTAGACTCGAGAGGCTTCTTCCTGAAATCAAATTAGAGGAAAGTTATTCAAACCATTGCGCATTGCCCACTGGAACTTGGAAAATGTCTTACTATCACTCAATTCAATTCTCGTCTCTTTGCTGAGCATCTACACAAATGTCTTTTCATTGTGTGTAGCATGTGGTCCATTGCTTTTAGACATTTTACTAAACTTTACTTATAGCTTACAACAAAGTCTCTAAAATATTAATTACAAAATGCCATCAACCGTTGCTCAAAGCATTTATTTTATAATAATCCCAAACCATATAGTTGAAAGTGCCTATACTAAAATTAATTTGCTTTCATATGTCGCTATTGAGGAACACAAGGGTTCATTCAATATTCTCCTACAGGACTTATAGAGGTCCCTAATTGAATTTAGTTACAGAATTGAAATTCACAAGGAAACGATAAATTGGATTTCATACCTTCATGAAATAGGGCTGGTCTTCGCGTCTATGGTAACATCTTAACTATATACTTAACTATATACGGTAAGAATGAGCGTAATTCTAAATAAATGGACCTTTGAAATCACTAATGTTATTTACCTGATTTAATTCAGTCAGTCCACGTTAAAATGCAAAATTAGTACCCCCAAAATATAATGGCTTCATGCAATTTGGGAGTTGGTAGACATTTCAGAATTGCTTGCTGGCTTAACGCATTGGAGATCAACGGTCCTCGAGCTAAAAAAGAGTAAACAGTAAAACATTTAGACAATATTATAACGTTCAAAGACAGACAGGACCGGACGAAGGAATTGCTTTCAGGCCAGCAATTTGTATTCCTACAAAAACCAATTGTTTTGGCAGTTTTTTTTGGTAAAGCAAAATGTTGTGTTTACATGTTTTAGAAAAGTTTAAAATGTGCTTTTTACTATTTATTCAAAAAAGTGTAAAATTTTTTATTTGCATCCTTTTGAAATGTACACAAACTTTAATCTGGAAGTTTTTGACAAGTCAAAATATTCTTTTTACATATTTTTTAAAACCCCAAAATGTTCGATTTACATGTTTTTTGAAAATTCAAGCAGAGGGTACATCCTGCGCTGGCCGCATTATCCGACTCTGAAGACAGATATTGTTAATGTATTAATTGAGACGTATTAATCTATGGTAGTAATGCACAAGGATCGTATCTTCACACGCGTTGTTTCGTTAGTTTACATTTTTTGCCCAATGTCCGTCAATAATGTCAATTAATATGAGCGTAAATTGAATGGCTAGATACAGATAACTAAAGTAAGCTAAGCTAAAAACGCTGTGAATATGATTATAATCACTGGTCAGTCGCTTAAAAATATGGTAGTTTATACCCTCTATCTAAGTCTTTACTTAGCATAATAGGGATGATACATGCAAAAAAGTTGCCAGGTAATTATACTCACGTATAGTAACTAATTACAAACAAGTTGAAACTGTTTGCGTTGAATTCTACTTTTGTTTTGTTTTAATGCAATGGCCAAATAAGTGCTAGGAACAAGAACAAGTTACAACTAATTACGATGGTTGATGATAATATATGTTGGATTGGATGTTCAGGGCTGCTAATTAGGTACTAACTAGTGAGAAAAGAAACCGGAGCTTATTGATTATAAATAAGCGGAGCGATAAGAAAAGGGGAGGATTCCAACTGACTATCACAATGACAAGTGACAAAGAGGACGAGACCAATTATCCTACGTGTGACAAATCGGATCCTCTGCCTCGTTCATCATCAGTCGTTTTTCATCGAATTCGAAGAATTTAAAGGAGAAAACCAACCCAAACTATAGCCAGGCACCAGTCCATAAAAATCACTCACACGTTAAACATTAAAAATATTCGAAATTGTTTGAATTCAGTTTTACTTACAATGTAATGTACATACAACTACGACCAACGATGAAAAGTCAATACGACTAGAGAGAGAACGTAAATATTTATTTACAACTGGCGCTACTATTGCGCTTGCCATAAAGACATACAGTAAGAACAAAACACATCATTTACAAGTTTAGTATGATATTTAAAAAGTATAAAGTAACATTATTTTAAAACAGCTAATTTAAAATTAACTATGAGACAGATTCATATTATATAAATGATTATGAGCAATTCGGCAGGATCCTTGAATTGTGGCAACAACGATTTGTTCAATCATTTTTGATGGAAGGCGTAAATCTTTACGACACCGACGTTCTCAAGACCTCAGTTCATTTTTAATTAAGTAGACACTTTCTTGCGCTTTTCAACATTATATAATGTACAACCATAATAGCAAAAAAAACACTCAATTACTGCAATCAAAAATTGAGATCGATATCAAAACATAACAATTCTTTCTTAAAATGCTTCTTGCCTGTTTGACTTCCTTTTGACATTGCCATGTTAATGTTAATTTAAACTCCATTAAAATAAATTAAATGAAGAGATTTCTTATGTTTAGCCAGTCACCAGTTTCCAGCTCACCGCTCCAGTACTCGAGTACCTCAGTACCTTCGCAATCAATCCTCGACTGAATAAATTCAATTTTTTGATTTTGGTGACTTTAGTTGTGGCGGACTGCTGACTTGACCGGCCTGTGTAAAAATATATCTTCGTTCGTGCATTCGTTGACCGTTGATTCGTTCTTGTTCTTCGTTCGTTTCACGGATTCACGGTACACAGACAGAATCGTAGTGCTTAAATATTATACTTCACTGTTGAACCTGCTCAGGAATCGTCCACAAATAACGTCATCCGAAACGTCAATGGGTCCACTTAGCTCCTGATGACATCCTATGCTAAAGATAGCAATTTGCGCAATGGTTAAGCTAGTCATAGGGTTTAAAAAAAGTGGACTTTTTTATGACGTTATTTGTGGACAATTCCTAAGTCCCAATCATCGAAAAATTCAATGCGGTGCTGACGACGTCGTACTTTCAGTTTTATTTTTATATCATTTTATTTTAGTTTGCAACTTACGCAAGGCCTTAAAGTCTCAACGATAAGTCAATTATCAATTATATGTTTTTACATTTCAAGTTTTTGTTAGCTAATCCTTTTTGTCGCTCCCTTTTAATGACTAGTGAGTTTAGTTTAGAGTGCCCATTATTAATCATATTATTAGTAGTTCATATTATGTATTAGTATTATTAGTAGAGCAACCTATATTACTCAAAAACTATTTTATTACTGACTGATGTGAATGTAATGTGTCAACCCGAACGTAGGATGTCAACTGTCACTTTAGCTATTGTCATAGTAGTATAAAGCATCAAAGGAATTCAAGTTAAAAAACGCCAAGTCATCATATCCCGGATGTCGGATGCAGTTTTCAGTTCAATTTTGATACAGAAATCAACCCGTATCGTCAAAAGTAATATGGTCCTGTCCTACAAACAGGTACGGCCAACGGCAGGTATGTAGGTACACACACAGGTGCATAATGCCAGTACAATCAACCTGACATATCAAACATGTTAACTACAAACACTCTTGTTTAGAATTTGGTTTAGTAATTAGTTTCTGTTCCTAACGCGTAGTATATTGTAATTTGTATTGTGTAATGATGTTCTTTTCTTCGAATTTTATGGTTTACAGATATTGTTGATAGTGACTAATTTCAATTGGGTGGAGTGGAGTGAGGACTAGAAGGAGATACGGTTACACTAGCAAGCAAAGTATGATTACTGACTACGGGTACTATGATTGCTAAAGAGAAAACGATAAATTAATACAAGTAGTATATATATATGCAATGGAATCTGCTTTACATTTGACAGGTGTGTATCGCCAATCGCCATGCCGTATTATTTGAACGTAAATTATCTTAATTAGTTCTACTCCTACCGTTCTACCACCAAGTACCTATATAACTAAATAGAAATACTTCATTTGACTTTCAGGCACTTTTAACTTTCGACTTCGACGAATCTTCTCCATTGTTACTTAAATACTTGACAGAAATACGCTGACTTGCTTATGTTAAGAGGAAATTCCGGTTTAAAATATATCCCACGCCCCTGCAGTCAATCAAAACGACTTCAGCCTGCCTATGCAAGTCAGCAAAAGCAAATTGTTATAGGATCTCTGTATGCCTAATAAAAATCATGGCAGTATTTTCAGTAATCCTTTTTACAGTAAGTCAGTTTTCTCATATTTCGTTCTGACAGTATATAATAACTATATATGCAAATATGTACAGAATAGACTGTCAAATTCACACGAATACGAATGGATGACTAAATAAGACAGAAATTAAAGCTTCTGACTAATGCTTCATTTGATGGTTCTAGAAGATCCAAAACTATATCTCGGTAAAATAAGTATTACTGTTTGGCTGAGTTAGGTACCTGCATACTATTAAATTTTGACGACTGACAGTCGTCTTTGCCATTTGACTACCTACCTCAAGTATTGAAGCCATTGAAGGGAGGTGAAATGTAATGTGATTTGAACCCGAAATTTAGGTCATGTTTAATTCAAATCATACCTTTTGATCGCCATCGTTATACAAGTAATCATGTGATTCACAGAATTCTTACGCAGCCTGTGTTTTAGATAAAAATAAAATGATCAAATAATGATTAGTATATTTCATAATCTGGCTTCCATAGAATTTAATAAGTAAGACGGAATTCTGATCCTTTATTATTTTGATGCTGTAAAAATTTGCAGAATCTTCTTGAACCAGGCAGAGTAAGTTGGAGCTTTGGTTCTGTATTCTATTTTTAAATGCAATGCATAATGTACATCGGCGCCTCATTCTACATAGAATGCATTACATAATTAAATCCAAAAGTTGTTGTACAATATTCTGCGTACTCTTTCAAGAGCTAGTTTCAGGAAAATCTTTTAAATACGCCTTATATAAAAGGAATATTATCCTGTAGTCTCAACCTAGCGGTAGATACGTAAGATAATATATATGAATTGTTTTTAAAGAGAAGAAAGTCAAGCCATATACTTAACTAAGTAATTACTGTTTAGATAGTTTCAACATACTCTGTGTAATTGAATGTTTTGCAATACTTCCCATGTAGCATGTGTTGCAATGCTGAGTTTTGAAAATCCACAAATATATTATTATGCTGCTACCAGTTTGAGGAGAGAAAAATATCTAACTTGTTTTCGTAAGTAAAAATTGTATTTTGATTAGGTACTAATAACTGGGTGTGATAACTTGAAAAACATATTGGAAGTTTAAAATATGCAAAATAGGCTTCTTAGTTCCAATATTTCGAATTTCGAATTATAATAATTAATAATGCTTGTTAATTGAGTGTGTACATCAGGGCCGGACGAAAGAATTTCTTTTAGGCAGCAATTTGTTCCTGTGCAATAACCACCATTTTATTGAAGATTTTCTTTGTTAAAGCAAAATGTTCTATTTGCATGTTTTTGAAAAGTGCAAAATGTTCGATTTACATGTTTTTGAAAAGTGGAAAATGTTCTATTTACATGCTTTCAATGCATGCTCTGCTAATATTTGTGTAGATTGTGGGTATTGTTTTTAGCTAAAAATAGATATGGGTCATTTTGATTCTTCACAGACGGTTTGTTAATTACGTATAAACCTTAGGCCAGTCATCAAAATAATGTCATTTGTACCAATATGTTCGATTTACATGTCTTTTGAAAATTGCAAAATGTCCGATTTACACGTTTTTTGAAAATTGCAAAATGTCCGATTTACATGTTGTTTGTAAAGTGCAGAATGTTTGATTTACATGTTATTTGAAAAGTGTTGAATGTTTTATTTGCATGTTTTTGAAATGTGCAAACAATTATTTGCGTGTTTTTGAAATGTGCAAACAGCAATTATTTGTGTATTTTTGAACAGTGCAAAATGTTTCATTTACATGTTGTTTTGAAAATTCAGGCAGCGGGGGCTGCCTGCGCTGGCTGCATTATTCGGCCCTGGTGTACACAGGTAAATATTTGTGTTAAAGGGTTGAAACCTCGTTGCCCCAATTACGTGTATACAGATAGCTACAGATTTTGAAATCACTAATGTGTGAGCGACTGAGCGAATAGACGTTTCCCACGACCTTTCTCCTAAAACGCGTAAAAACAAGATGTAATTTATTGTCGTTGAGCTCGGTTTACTATATTACTTAAAAGATGCAGATATTACTTTCTCGCGTTTTTCCACTTCAAGGACAAAGCAATTTACTCTTCTAGAATATTGCATTAAAAATCAACGAGAGTAGATACCTAGGTTGGGTAGATAAGGTACGTAACATTATAATTATTTTTTGTTATGTAATGGGAATATATATAATATATTATTTCTGTGAATATACAAACATAATTCCTTGTTTGTTTAATTTACATATTATATAAGACACTCTACAAATTTGAAAGTGTCCGTGAGTTACAGGTTATATAGCTGGTTCAGGTACTGTACCTAGAAATACATATATTAACAATGGATTTAAACCTAAGCGAAGACGAAAACTTAGATTATTAAAAGAAACTTGAACTTTTTCTAGCTGCTGCTGATAATGACGATGAGCTGAAGCTGAAGGCTGAAAGGCCTTTTCCTTATTCGTATAGTGGAGACTCAAGAAGAACTCAAGAGAATTTTGACTCGAGCGAACACTCAAAAAGGTTTCCAGGAATTATCCGTTTGAGAAAAATCCAAATGTGATTTGATTTCTGTTGGATCTTGGTTCTCATCTCTCTTTCAATCTTCTTTCTCATTTCTCTCTTAGAATTTTGGCGTCTGAATAATATTGTATTCCTTCCATTGCCTCGCTCACAGAAGTATGTACTATGTACTTACCTAACATACCCTGCCTACGCGTACATTATATATAGTTGTATATCGTCCGTGAAGAACCAAAATTACCCATATCCATTTGTAGCTAAAAACAATATCCAGTATCTACAAAAATATTGAAACATGTCTTGAAAGCATTTAAATAGAACATTTTGCAATTTTGAAAAAGATTTAAATGGAATATTTTACACTTTTAAAAAATATAAAAATAGAACATTTTACACTTTTCAAAATCATGTAAATAGAACATTTTACACTTTTCAAAAACATGTAAACAGAACATTTTGCACTTTTTAAAATCATGTAAATAGAACATTTTACACTTTTCAAAAACATGTAAATAGAACATTTTACACTTTTCAAAAACATATATATAAATAGAAGATTTTACGCATTTCAAAAACATGTAATTAGAAGGTTTTACACTTTTCAAAAACTCTTAATTAAAATTTGACGCATGTTTCGCATTTTGTTTTTACGATATTGCTCGTTTTGATTCTAGCTTAAATTAGATATTGGTCATTTTGGTTCTTCACAGACAGTATGTATATACATTGCAAGCACACAACCCTACAAGGAAGTTCCTCGTATCTTGGCTTGGCCTATAGTATTAATGAAATTGTAACTTGAGACACTGCTTTCACGAGGGACGATGGGACGAAACTCGATGTGATATGGTTCAACTTTTTTTCTATCCTTTATGCGTATATGCCATCTTTTCTCTTTCGTTTTATTCTTTTGCCTTGTACAAATTTTTGAGCTAACTTGATTTTGATTTCTTCTCGTTTCACAGGAAATGGGATTGTATGACATGGAAGGAATTGAAGTGAAACATTTCATCAGTTTATTAATCCGAACCCGAAGTTAGTCCTTCCATATGTACACAATAAAATAGTATTGTAAAATAGAAAGGTCTACATGAAGTGGTTTCACAAAGCTTACGACTTTTCTGTACGTGTCTGTATTTTGCCCGAAATTCCAAATGAACTATCTCAAACTGAAACTAGTTATTGACCTTTATTATGATGAAATCTACTAAATTAGTTCCTAACTCATTTTTTTAATAATCATTAACTGGGAGTTAAGTTTAATATTGAAGCAAAATTTTCCGTTTAAACTTTTTTTTCAAAGTTTGTTTTACTTACAGATTGCAATACTTTCACAGTTAATGCCATTTTGGGAAGTGGCAGTTCCTCAAACAGGGAGCTGGAAGTTCTGTAGAGGAAGGTATTAAATATTACATCTAGTGAAGTAATCGGAAGTTGCTAAAAACAAAATGGAAAATTATCGCATATATTTGTGGGCTCGAGGACAGTTTTAAACTAGAAATGGTTATACAGTACTATTTCTAAAAGGGAGATATATTTAAGCAGTATATTTTAAACTTTTAAACCTTGCAGAAAATTTTCTGCTACAGATAGATTTCTAAAAATTTCAAACATACTGTGTGTTATATATGGGAACTTGAAGAATCTGCCTTTTGTGTTCGCTATTTTATATTATGACAATTTAGACCTACAGATACGAAATTTTGAATTCAAAAATTGGGGAAAAGATATATGTATATGCTCAGCACAGCACTTTCAGTTTTACTTGAGCATTTGAGCCTTTTGCCTCATGCGTTCGTCGCATTAAGCAGGCGTGCTTGGGTGAGCGGTTAGGACTGCAGACTGTAACGAAATTTACAGTCTCAGACCCGGCTTCAATCCTCGGCCACTGCTAATCGTTTACGGCTCGGTGTTGTACGGTAAACGTCACTGGATGGTTGATTGAAACCCAATCTCCTTCGGTGCTCCTTAGTGACCACTACTTACTGTAGGGGCCTAGGGAATGAGACTCCTTTACTGTGGAGGAGGGAACGGGGATAGGTGAAAGGGTACAAAGACCGAGACGATCTAACGCGGTAGCCTCCTATTTCCTCACCCACAGTGACTGGTTGAGTCTGGTTGTATGAACTTCGGTTAAATCGACCCAATGAATAAATTATTATTATTATTATTATTATTATTATATCTGTATGCGTGAAGGTTCTGCGAATTGAAGCAAAATCTAAAGATTTTAGTTCTATGGTTCGTATTCTAGGGAATCGAATTTAAATTGAAAGTGGCCAACCACTTTGCCATTGACATCCATATGTCTTTTCAATTCGATGGATTTTCCGGTTTCTGTCAATAGAATAAAAACCTATGAGTTCAGCATCAGCACCATCAGCAACATCCCAGTAGTTCTATAGCAAAGACGGGTATAGTTATATGTATAGACGGCTTATAGACTGATGTAAAGATGGTTTTCAAAGAAGGTTTTTTCGATGTTTAGTAGAGTTAAGAGTACTACTGCACACGCACACATGATAAAATAGTAAATAGGTAGAATGCTACGTGTGAACACGTATACACACCATCCAATATTGATTTGTAAGATTACGACAGTTCATACTTAATGAAAATCAAATACAGATATATAGTTAGTATAGTTAGTTGTCTCTGATTCAATTAGAAACTTCGTGGAAGTCTGCTTTTTGCGAAAATCATAAAAAAAGTATGAGTAATGAACATGTGTTTGAGCGATTCGATTGGTATAAACTTCTTGTATGATTTCTGTAGAGATTTTGTTGTAAAATTTTAGATGTGACTGTGAGTTCATTAAAAGACTTTTCTTGGTTGGAACAGTTTAAAAAAAAATTAATTTCCTTGGTCAGTGACACGTAGGTAAGTACATACCAAGTTTGAATTTAACATTTTATGTACAATAATTTATTCACAATTTTATTTAAACTGTTGATAATTTGTTACTGTTTTTTTCAGATTTTTTTGTGATTTAGATTTTCACGATGTTTGCGTTGGTTTGCGTTGGAAATAGTTCTTGGTGGAGTTCTTGATGCTTTTGTTCAGACCAATGCAATAGGCGGACTTTTGGAGCCTTCAGCTCCTGCCTGGTCTGAACCCCCTTTTATTTGTGTTTGTACTTAATTCGTGTGATTGTGTTTGTATTTTGAAGTAGTGTAATTTAGTTTCAGCTCAGCTGCCATTTCCTGATATATATATTGATATATCAACTATGTATATACTGTTGTAAGTTACTGCATACAACCTATACGTAATATGCATTCATACATGTATTAAGTGCTTCTTGTCGGTATTGTTTTATCATATGGTTGAATTTACTTTGGAATAATAAGAGCATAATAATTGTTCCCAGTATTAAAACACATTTTATATTTACTTTAGGTTCGTCTTGGTGTACGTAAATTATACTGTAGTAGTAAATTCAAAAGCCTTAAGTTTTTGTTGTTTCGTCAAAAAAATAACATAATAGACTAAAAAGCAGATGTTTGATGTTTGAAGAAACTTTGATGTTTTTGTATATTGTTTTTTTCCTTCTCCTTCATTTCGTTTTTCAGAGAATCCCACTTTAGAGTTAAGGGTTTTGTACAGCACTTGTCGATCTCCTTTTCCTACGTTGAAAAGGCGCTGTCAGAATCCTCAAACTTTTTCATTTTGGAACAATTGGGTGAAAACCACACTAGGGATTCGAATTCTGCTGATTCTACATAATACCCACATTTTGTGTGTGTATGTCCCAACATCTTCCCGTGACTTGACTTGATGTTTGTTGTCTTTTTGTAGTGTTGTTGAAGACGATTGGTATGGAGTACTATCGCGTCTATCTAAAGGTACTCAGCGTCTGAATAACTCAACTGACAAACTTTTCAGTACAGGACGTTACACATGTTACATGAATAATTTATACGGTTACGGAGAGTTCTTTTTAAACTCTGTAATTCGGCTTTTTCAACTTTGTCTTCTTTGGGTCTACGTCTTCCCGTGAGTGAAACGAACCAGTCTTCGGCGGTTTCATTGTACATTCTAATCGCTTGTAGTAGAGCCAAGTTTTTTTACTATCTGACGATGAGAAGAACTGATTGTCGTTTCGATTTTTCCCGATTTCGACAATTTCGAAATTCTAAATTTTGGTATTCGTATGCAGTAGTAAAGTGTAGAAAGGTACTCTTTACTTGTACTGCTACAGTTTAGAAAACTGTAAAAATGAAACGCGAATACCTACTTTATATGGTCTATTTTATTGTTTTTTGAACACCCATAGGAATTACATACTCACAAAGTTTTGCAATAAAAGTTCAACATGCAACAGCTGATTTCTTAAGTCTTCAGCTTTTATAAAACGTGTGTTGTAAACATTCTTACAGTTTGATTTTGATTTTAAAGGTGCAGTTGTATGTATTTTACAGTTATTTGTAGAAATATGTAGGTAAGTTACTTTTATTCATATCGTCTATGAAGAACCAAGGTAACCCATGTCCATTTTAGCTAGAAACAATATCAACTTTCTACAAAAAATATTCAAATATGTCTTGAGAGCATGTAAATAGAACATTTTGCACTTTTCAAACACGTGGAAATAAAACATTATGCACCTTTTCGAAAAGAAAACATGGAATTAAAACATTTTGCACCTTTTCAAAAACTTGGAATTAGAACATTTTGCACCTTGTCGAAAACATGGAATTAAAACATTTTGCACCTTTTTAAAAACATGACATTTTACATTATTGAAATTGAGTGGCTAACGGTGTTTTTAAATTTACCAATAAATCTGTATTCACTGATTTTTTTAAACCCCACAAGAAGAAATAAATTTATTTATCAACAAATTTACTGACATGCATTCATGTTTGCCCTGTTGGACACAGTATACTACTATACTACTACTATGCATTAGTTAAAATTCTTTTCAAGTTTAAAGAAATTATGTATTTCCAAATTTTCAAGAGCGGCATATCCCCATTAAATATTATGCTGTAGCGTATTTTTGTTTGATTTCGTCCAGTATTTAAAAAGCTTGCTAACTAAATAATGTATGATTAGATGATTATTACAGGTAAGGTAGATATTATATAAAATACTGAAATATATTATATGATGGCAAACATGATACATTTAGGTAGATAGGTAAATATTCATGCTACCAAACTACCATATTTTAAATTTACTGCTGGTGACTGCTTGCACGTATTCTGACTATGAGGAATTAAACCTGAGTAGAAGCAGTTGGATGTTATAAAGTCTCCAATTCACATAGTTGTGAATTGTGAATGCTGATGAAGTGATGACCAAAAGCCAGAATCCAGCCCCACTATATACCATTTCATTTCCAACCCAATTCCACCGAATTAATCAGACAAAGTACAATGGGACGATTCCATGAATTTCAACTTCCCTCGAGTCTCGAGTAAGATATACACTTACCTTTGTACAATCTAAAATTCAACCAAAGTATGTAAGTAAGTAGGTAGGTAGGTAGGTATAGTTCCACAATCATGCAGTGGTTGGTAGTGGTGGTGGCTGTACTGTATAGTTATGTACTTTTTCTGTGGTGTAGTCTTTCGTCAATGTAATTTACATATTATACATAGAAACATGACTACTTTAATCTCAGTCTTATCGCTGGTGCTTACAACTTTAGAATTTAATTTTACAGGTATGGTCTAGCCACGGACGGCTATGGCTACACTGCTAATCCTGATGCTGCTGTAAAGATGACTAGAATGAATTAATAAATTAAAGGAGCATCAAACGATATCAGACAGAAAGTGAAACCAGAAGCAAATAAGTTCCACTTCGACTTCCAAGTAATACCAGCACCAGCGACCAGCCCCAGCCCATATAGTATTATCCTCTAGCTACTCTGCACTTGAAGTCTATTAAATTGAAAATACATCTAACTACATACTATACCAAGACGCATTTGGATTTGGGATTGGATTTGCATTTTGGATTGGCCAGACTTTACATTTTTGTTCCTGTGTCGGTCTCATCGTCAGTTCTCAGTCAGCACACAGCATGCTCGGTCCTATTGGGCGCTCAGGCTGGATATTGTGGATGGGGTATGTACCTGACATATTGTGTAGGAGCAATAATGGCCACATCCGGGGCTATGGAATGGATGATAGAAGAGGACATTTACAATTAAACAGACAGATAGAATTTAGTACGAAGCGTGAGTTGCTACTTTGATTATATTTCATCTCTCTGTGTAGGATTCCAGGGAAGAGTTCAACTTCAAACTTCAAAGGAATGATTATATAAGCAAAAGCAAACCATTTGCCATTGCTATTATATTACACTTTACAATTTTACATTGACGTGGCGGTCATGCTTGTAAAAGTGTACTTCACACAATATCTGTACGCTGTACCTTTAGATTTTGTGTAGCTTGTTGTAGTTATATATAATAGGAAAGCGTATATGCATCTAGGCTGAACGATTAACATTAGATTTAGGTGATATCCACAGGACCAGGGAGGAATTTTTTCCTCCCGTTTTTTTCCCAAGTATATGTATATACCTATCTTTGACCTCCCTCGTTGATTTTGATTAAACCCAGATTCGGAGAAAGACAGCGGCGAGAAGGAGAATAAAAAGGATGAGTAAGACAAAGAAGAGAATTGCGTTTGGACTTGGATGTAGCTCTTGACTTTTAATCAACTCAACTAATCATACTCACTAGTCAGTCACTTACAAACTCAAGCACTCCAGCCATCCAAGGCTCGCCTTCACTTGAAATCTTCAAACTAAAATATGAACACGGACTGGCTATTGGATTCAAAACAGATTTAAGGGATGGTCACAGGGCCGGACGAAGGAATTGCTTGTAGGCAGCAATTTGGATGTTATTAAAGGTTTGTTTTTGGTAAACGGCAATGTCGTATATACATGTTTTAGAAAAGTGCAAAATGTTCATTTTACTTGATTCAGAAAAGTGCAAAATGTTTATTTTACTTGATTCAGAAAATTGCAAAATGTTTTATTTACACGTTTTTTGAAAAGTGCAAAATATTTTATTTATTTGATTCTGAAAAATACAAAATGTCCTATTTACATGTTTTTAAAAACGTGTCAGATGTTTCATTTTCATGTTTTTGAAATGTGCTAAAAAATGTATTTGAATGTTTTTGAAAAATCAAAATGTTCTATTTACATATTTTTGATAAGTGCAAAATGTTCCACTTACATGTTTTTTGAAAATTTAGGGGCTGCCTGTGGTGACCACATTATCCGGCTCTGGATGGTCACAAGTCACCACACAAAACAACTCTTTTTTGGATGACATGCTTGACATGGACGTGTAACAAACTACATTACATGCCTCGGAACAGAGCAAGAGCAACCAGAACCGGACTATACATCAAATTGCAGTATAATTGTGCACACTTTGTAGCTAATTTTAACGACTTCAGATTTTGGTTTCAGTCCAACCAGTCCAACGGCATATTACAAGGGGCCGACTCTCAGCTCACGCCAACTAACTGTTTACACTTATAGTTTAATGACAAAATCAACTGTTTGGCATGCAACGTGACATGAATTTAAATGACTGTAGCGATCATTAATCTTCCTGTTCCAGCAATAATAGATTCTTTGATTAAATTTAGTGTAGATTTAAAATTAAATGACAAGCGTGAGCCAAGGTTTACAAATTAAGAAAGGCATATGGTTATAGCTTTGTCCATGCCAATATCTACATTCGTCTGTGAAGAAACAAAATGACCCATATCAAATTTTTAAACTAGAATCAAATCGAGCTATGTCATAAAAGCAAAATGAGAAGCATGCGCAAAATTTTAATTAAGAGTTTTTGAAAAGTGTAAACTGTTCTATTTTCATGTTTTTTCTATTTAAATCCTTTCAAGACATGTTTCAATATTTGTGTAGATAGTGGATAGTGTTTTTAGCTACGAATTGATATGGGTCATTTTGGTTCTTCGAATCTATTCCTCTTCTCCCCCCACGTTTCTCCCTCGACGTTTCTCCCTCAACGTTTCTCCCCGACTCATTTCTCCTCCGTTCCGTTTCTCCCCCTACCTACTTCTCCTTTGTAATGTTTCTCCCTAGCCACATTTCTCCTCCGACCCACTTCTCCTCATTTTATTTCTCCTCTGGTGCCATTCTCCCCCAAAGTTCTCCTCCATTTTCGTTCCGGCTTCGACTTAAAAGAAAGTCAAGTTTACTGCTTCCGTTCACCGATTAGTGTTGGATTGAAAAAATATTAAGGCAGATACTTTATCTACTCGAATTGTTTGGCTTGAAGCCTCCTTTAGAATATTTAAAAAATATTGCATACCTAATGAGAGTCAAATAATACTCCTAGTTTTGTCTTACCAACGGCTTTTATTTTTAAATAGACATGTTATAAATCACAAATAATTATTAAAAATACAAAAATACCTTAATATACTAAAGGCTTAGCGCTATACTAAAAAAACGAGGATTAGATAAGACAAAAAAGAAGGTATGGGTTAGGTACCTATTTACCATATATTACTAGTTTATGTAATTAACTTTTATTAAAAGCTTTTATTTACCATATGGTTTACTCATAGTTTATTTAGATGTTACATTAGGGGTACACCACTCTGCTCTCATCGCCTCTCAAACAGTCTCAACGCTTTTCTCAAATTGCTAACATAGTAAATGTGCAGTATCTATGGCAACAATTTGAGAAATTTAGCGTTGAGACTGTTTGAGAGGCTTTGAGAGCAGAGTGGTGTACTCCTATTGAGTAATTTGAGTATTTTAAATGCTATAGTATGTCAAATGCATATCTGATTGTATTTTGAGTAAACTAATTTAGGACATAATTAGATGACAGTTTTGCTAGTTACTTACTAGTAGAATTTACTATTATTTGTTTATATTCCTGTTTTACCAGATAATTTCAGCCCTAAATAAAGTGAGCTAAATGTGTAATGCCTTTGTTGTTGCGTACCACTGGCTTTTATTTTTAAGGTTTCTACACCTTGCAGTCACATAAAGCTCATTCTCAATACGTCTAATGTTCTTTATAGTACATAGGTACATAAAATGTCATTCCGTTTTTTGCTTGTACTTATTTGCTTTAACCACAATTCGAGTAGATAAAGTATCTGCCTTAATATTTTTTCAATCCAACACTAATCGGTGAACGGAAGCAGTAAACTTGACTTTCTTTTAAGTCGAAGCCGGAACAAAAATGGAGGAGAACTTTGGGGGAGAATGGCACCAGAGGAGAAATAAAATGAGGAGAAGTGGGTCGGAGGAGAAATGTGGCTAGGGAGAAACATTACAAAGGAGAAGTAGGTAGGGGGAGAAACGGAACGGAGGAGAAATGAGTCGGGGAGAAACGTTGAGGGAGAAACGTCGAGGGAGAAACGTGGGGGGAGAAGAGGATGGATACCCTTTTTAAATCATCTACTATCCTTTGTTGTATGTAATACCCGTTAATGGTATTATTAATTCCTAATGTTGAATGCTGGAAACTTACGATGCATTTAGGTCGAAAACCTGAAGTCCAATTATTACATTTTTGTGTTTCAAAAAAAAATAATACGAAGCAATTTGATTTGATGTGTTTTTTTATACTTGTAGGAGCTATATAAAATAATAATTTCTAAGAAGCCTCTGGACTTAAATACACTGCGTTTCCTTCTGTGGAACTTTTGATTAAAAATGGAACTAATGTAATGATAAAGCGCTTTGGGTATTGGGTACGAAGCTACTACATGTCAGATTTCGGATTTCACATCTGCTTGGTGAAAGATGCTCCTTCTACTTCTAAATGAGCTGTATGTCAAATCTAATGACTGTTATTCTTTTGCTTTGAGTGTTTTACGTTGAATAATGAATCATCACATTTAAAATGAAGGTACATCATAGTCTATATTTTCCCACCGTTAAATACTTTATACGTACGAATAAAGAATTAGGAAACAAAATAGGTAGGTAGGTACTTTGATATGCATACTTTAAGTTTTTTTTGCCACCAGAATGAATAATGCCTCACGTTTTGTAATGCGTAATTGCAGCCTCCGTAATTTTGTCGCGTCGCTTAATTCTGTACAAAAGTACAGACAGAGTATGAATCTTCAAATCCGTGTCCTCCTACTCACTGCGACGACTTGTGATTCTCCTGATTCTCCTGATTGTGTTCCGCTGACGGATGCAATCAACAAGGAAAATGTTAAAGTTAAAAGGCAGCGACGACACGGCACGGCCAATGCCAGCCAAGTCCAAGAACGAGCATGATGTCGGATGTCGATGAGTTGTGTTCCCTGTCTCTTGTAATTGTAATGTGGGTGGCTTGCCTATGGCGGATGACAGCTTAAATAGCGTTGACGATGACTGCTACTGTGACGCTTGCTAGAATAGAACATTGATGAGGTAAACATGCACATCAATTCTCTGAAATCTAAGCCTCATTAACGACTATACTTCTCTTGCAAAACCTCAGTTTGGAGTCTGCCCATTTTAAATATGATAGTCATATTCTCAACTTAAGTTTAAATTCAAATGGCGCTACTTGGAATTGGAATGTTTAAACAAATTATAACATTAAATACCCTGTAATTAATAATACATATATAAATATCGTCTGTGAAGAACCAAAATGTCCTATATCCATTTGTAGCTAAAAACAATACCCACTATCTACACAAATATTGAAGCATGTGTTGAAAGCATTTAAATTAAATAGTATATTTTGCACTTTTAAAAAATATGTAAATAGAACCTTTTATACTTTTCAAAAACATGTAAATAGAACATTTTACTCTTTTCAAAAACGTGTAAATAGAACATTTAGCACTTTTCAAAAACTCTTAATGTACATTTTACGCATGTTTCGTATTTTGTTTGTATGACACAGCTCATTTTGATTCTAGCTTAAATTTAATGTGGGTCATTTTGGATCTTCACAGAAGATAAGTGGTGTGATCAAGCAGAAAAGACAAAGTTTTAACAAAATTGAAAAGTTAATAAATTACAAATTAAATGGCTTATAAGCCATCAGTGCATAAATACACTGATGTTTGAAAATTCAAGTTATATGGATTATGAATGAGCTAGCAGATTTTTGAAAGATTCTTACGATTTGGTATCAAGCTTATTTTTTTAATCTGTAGCTGCGATTTGTATAAATCAGTACTTAGTTTTTTTAGGGCAACTGCAAATTATTTGATTTAACAGTTTTTAATTGGAAGCAACTTTATAGTAATGGAAATGGCATGTAATTACAGATACAGTATGCAATTTATGACTTTCTTATTACATGCAAAAAAATGTTGACTAGTTTACTCATTTTGTTTATATATGTATATACTTATTTCGAGTTCTTTATTTGAAATCTTTGATCTTTATTTTGTTTTTCGATTTTTACGAGAGGATTGTTATAGAATAACAACGATGAGAACAACTTGAAGGAGGAAATGAAAAAAATGAAAAACATTTTTATACGGTATACTAATATAGAATAACTAAATATAGTGAATAAATATATTGTATATCTATACAGTTAGCACAAAATATAAAATATAAATTTCTTTCACAACTATAACTAATTCTAGGTAATTACACTATGCACTAACAACTAAATTACTTGTTTTATTGCTACAGGTAAAAAAACAAAATTAACTGCGCATAGTACTGTATCACTAATTGGTACTAAACATTTTTGTTGTAGTTGTTTGTCAATTCTGAGTTTACCAATAGTTACATACGTATTTGTTGCATTTTTTTTGCCACAAATGTTTTTTCAATATTCAACACTACTTCTATAATACTTTTATTAAAATACTATAGTAATACTGAAAATTGAAAAATATATTAGTTGCAAAAAATTACATTACTTAATTAACGGCAACGGTAAAATGTTTTTGCCACATTATAACTAACTCCAACAAATAGAAACATTACATTTTTGCGGTAACGTAAAACGAAGCAAGTACGAAATCAAAATTCTATATAGATTTTACAAACGTACTTTTAAGTTTGAAAGTACCTTACTTAGGTATAGGTATTTCCTGTGTTACTTAAAGCTTTTCAGCATCATCGGACATACATAAATACCTACTACTACCTACCTTAGTTATATTTAAATAAGTGGACAAGACAACCTCATAATATATTAATTAGACTCTTACGGAAGATATTAGTGGATTTAAATTTACAAAAAGTTACTCATTAATTACCAATTAATTAATTATTAATCTTAACCTATAACGATTGTCAAATTGCCTTAAGCATCTATAGTCTATAGTCTATAGCTATCACAATAATGCTAACGATCAGTATATCTGTACATATATGAAACCACTACTGTCAGTGTGTCATCCTTCGTGCAGTAACTGCTAACTGAATCGAATAAGAGAATTAAATTTAATATTTCATTAGCAACAAAAATATTACGGAGATATGAGACTATACGCACACAATTAAAATTAGATGTCTAGGTTAAGTTTAAAGACATAAGTAATACTTGCATAATATCTAAATTCAATAATATGTGCGCTGTAGATGATTAGTGTAGTCAAACCAGACTATTAAATTATGTACAACTAAAAAACAGCGTAGAAAAATGGAATTGACCTATTAATACACACCTGCTAAAGTATCTTTATTAGTGATTTTAACTAATTACTAAATAGTAAAATTTTATGTCAATAAATGGTCCATTCTACTACCGCTATGACCCTACGACCAAAACGTAAAAACAAAAATTATAATGCCAAAAGTTAGATAACAATATTTTCATTAGTCAACTGTCAACTGTAACCTTTAATTTTAGTCTATTAAAGGAAACTGCCTACATAGTATATACGATACGATTCTGGTAACAATAAATATAGAATACAAAACGCTCTACACAACCGACAGTAGATTTTCTACATAATATAAAAGTCTATAGTAGGTATACATAGGTATAGCTTATTTCGTTTCGAAATCAAAAACGAACCCAGCAGGTTATAATAAATATATACTACACGACCAGCTCCTTAGGAAGGGTAATTGAAATTTTCTTTTAAAATCGTTGATAAAATACCTACCTACGTAGCTTAACACCTGCTTTTAAAATACAATGGTATACTTTAGTTTGTAAAGCAGTGTCATAGTTTCTTACAGAGCAATAAATTAGTAGAGTTTTCAGTATAGAATATAATTACCTACATAATTATGATGTAGATATAACAGGATAGGATAATCATATGCGTAAACTATTATAATACAATAATTTATCAACTCGAGTCGTCAGTCATAATAAAATTACATTGAAATCTAAATCGAAATTCATCACTTTTTACTTTTTGTTTTCTTCTTCATTGAACCGCCCAATTTTGTTTTTGAATACGAGAGAGAGAAACTTTATTATTAAGTCACCTCTTGCACAATAATAATTGCAATAGCCTTACAAATTATTACTATATTTTTTTTATTATATATATACCCTTTTTCTCTATTGTTGTCTTCGTGATGAATTTTTATAGATTGGATATTTTGAGTTGATGAATTTTCTTGGAATTCAGAGCCGATAAGGATATTCACTTAAATATTTCTGAATGCCCGGTGGGATTGTAGGTTCTTGTTCGCTTCGTTGATGATGATGATGATGATGATGGTGATGACTTTGACTATTATTAGATATGTCACGGGGGCTGCTGTTACTGCTGGAGAAAGGATTGCTGCTCGTACTCGTGTTGGTGGTGGTGAAACTGCTATTGGAATTAATGGAACTACTACTACTCCTACTACTTGACAAGATGTGCTGCTGCTGGGGAGGAGGACGAGTGGAAGAGATACTGTTACTATTACTAGCCGCAGAATTATTCAGAGCTATCCGACAGAGATGCTGAAGAGTCGGAACATTCTTCTTGAGTGGCTTGGTCAGAACAACTTGAGAGTATTTTTTCCCGCTTGGCTCAACCCACACCTGGAATTAGCAGAAGAAAGAAACAAAAGGCATCGTTAATAAAATGACATAAAATTTTCAAAACGTGATAACTCAAGCTATTACATAAAAACTACACAACACTGCTGGATCTGGATGTGAGTGACACTTCATAAAAATATCATTTTTTTCATTTTTAACTGATGCAACATATTTATTTGTATTCTGTCTGTACTAAAAGTATGTATTTTATGATTATGTCTTGCAGAAGCGACTACTTCAATCATGTGCTAGACCATTATGCACCTACTACTACTTGCCCAATGCCTAGCTAAAGAATTCAAGATATGGGACGAAAACAAAACATAATTAGTGTCTATCTTCGAATTGTCTTCTGTACTAATCAAGATCTTAATCTCTATATATATTGATTCTCAATACTAACAGCCACCTTCCTCTTTTTTATGTATAAGTTTTCGTCTGAATTGAGCCCTAAACACTACTATTAGTACAGCTATAGGTACTAATTCTCTTTCTGTGCTTGCGTTTCAGTTCTCTCAGTTTTTCTTTTCACAGCAAATTATAAGAGCCAAGAACAAGGAGAGTGCATACGTGATCGAAATCTCGAAATCTCACTGTACCCTGTACGTACATTACTACTTACTACCTATATGCTATCACTATCAATAATTCTACTGTACTACTGTTACCTATTTCGTTTCAAAGTTTTTCCAAGTATGTACCACCTATCCTCGTCATACGTATGTCTATTGTACACGTTTCCCTACAGGAGCACAAGATTTGCGAAGCGGTCCTCAAACACGGTTGGTCCCGCAGTACCAGTACCAGGAATACATTTATATAGGTATATATATAAAAGATAAAAGGATGATAAAGAACATAGAGCATCATCATCGGAAGATCCTCATCCAGAATTCTCTATAATTAGATTTACACGTACCACACAATAAGACACACGCTCATGTGTACGGACTACTGATAAAAGTAAAGAAGGTTCCACGTTGCATCTTTTACATACATGGAACAAAGTTAACGCTGGTTGAATTTGCTTCTCCCCGTAGAATCTATGTGCCCACTTTTGTAGATTTGTACTTATACGTAAACGTAGCATACACACTACAGCAATAAGAGGACATATAGAGATACGTATAGAAAATTCTCGGATTATGGACAAAAGACATAGATTTCTTAGATTCTTTACTTCTTTAGTAGAATTGTCTTTCGAGTAGGTAGGTACTTTTCTTAGCTATGCTAGCCTTAGCTATGCCTAGCAGATAGGGAAAAACGTATAACGAGGCTGACTATACATATGAGTACAGAATAATAGTGAATAGATATAAAGCTAAAGCTGAGCTGTATAAATTCGTATTCTCTACCAGAAAAATCTGCCATACGGAGAAACGGATAAGGAAAGGAGATCTCTACTTGTACAGGTACGCACTATAATTATATAAGGATATACGGACGACTTCTTTCTTTCTGGGTGCACGTAGAGCGGTAATGTGTGGACGGATAGTGGGTAGGATGTAGGATATAGACTGCATCAGATGGGTATATAATACATATGACGCAAATTGAAATTACGTAGAATTTTACGTTCCGAGTCTAAACAATACATGGTGAGCCCCATCCTGCGCAATTGTTCACCATTCACCCCGGCTCCGGCTTTGCCTAAATATCTTTTTATATTCTTTTATACATTATAAATGAAGACCAAGTCGAAGTCGAAGTCGGAACCGACGTCATGGATGATACAAAATGCAAACTATGCTATCTTTATACGGTATGTTTTATGCAAGCTATTTAAAGGTGTTCAAGATGATACACCTAAATACCTACCATGTAACAGGGGAAACGTAGAACTTTTATAATGGACCTGAGCAAAATGTTGTGTGTATGTAATTAAATATTTTTAAATGTTGCAAAATCCCTAAGAATTACAGGTAGTATTTAAGTATTTTTGTGTTTCAAGCTACATACATTTTAGGGAAGTGCCTATTTAATGTTTAATAAAATTACTATCAAAATTGCATATAGGCATTTTGTAATTAAAATATGTTCCTATTTCACGAAAAAGTAATGATGATAATAATCCGAAATATCAATTTACCTGTCCAGTGCTTTGTGCAGTTTGGAGATGATGCTCCACAAGACCCACGACAGTCTCAACTTTGGGAAGAACATCACTAAATTTCTTATCTGCGTCAAATTGGAATTTTCCATGAATGAAATTGATTCGGACAGAGGTGGGTCCTCGGTCTGTTTGAACACTCAGTGAGAAATGGAAACGGGAGTCTGATGAATTTCTAAGAAGAAAAGTCCCCGTCTCGGACTTTGCAAGTAGATTCTGAGCCTCCTATGAATCAATAGAGATAGAGAAACAACATTATTACACATACTTGGTCTGTACATTTTTCAAATTTAATTCTTAAAAGTAATGGTTACATACTATGTTATACCAAGTAGAACAATTTGGAAGGTAGTAACTTTTAAATTCAAGTAATTCTAAGAATGCATTTAACTTTAGAAGTGTCTAGATGAGGATAGAAGAAAAATAATAAAATGTGTCCTCTAAAAAAGGTTCTACAATATAATGATTTCAGCTTTCAAGTCCCGTATAAAATGTCTTTAAAAAAACAAAGTATAAAATTATACTTTATAATCTATTTCCGTTTCTCTCATATTTACTCAACATCTCTAATTCCCGTTCCCTATTATCCCATCCCACTAAATAAACATAATCTAGCTCATTATATATTTATTCTCGTGTCCCTAAGCAAGAAGAGCTCTAAGCACTCGTAAAAATTCTAAATCGTCGTAATCGTAAAAATGTGAGCGACAGGATGCACGAGCAGACTTCGTGGCGGCGGTGCGGTGCGGCATTATCTGTACTATAGAACAGTGGTATCTTTAAGACATATAAATAGTCTTTAAATTCAAAATAAAAAAATATAAGATGCTTAATTCAGTATATGTATAAAAAAGTATGTATATGTGAATGTGTGGGTTCATTTACATACAATCTTAGTAAACTGATATATCTATAAAAAATATCGCGTCAGTTTAAAGGAAGCAACCAACACTCAGAACCAGAGCCAGAACCAGAATTAGAACTCACGTAAGCGTAGTAAGACTAACAATAAAATGTTTTAAGAATTGTGTAGTCGTAATCATAACTAAATAGGAATTAGAATTAGAAGTATAGGTAATATAATAAGATGCCCAACCAAAGTTTACACAGTTGACGGTGCAGTGGCTATGCGTGTAGAGATGATGCATGTAATTATTTGTAATGAGTACGTACATAAGTACAGAGTTAGATGGACGGATAGTAAACAGGACAATTGTAGACAGAAGATTAGTCAGAAAAACAATTGAGTTCCTTGAATCGTTTTTCTTAGAATTCTATATAATATTATTATCTCTCGGCTTTGACTCGAACATCCAACACACCTGGTACTGGTTCTGGTACTGGTACTAGTATGTATGTGCATGATGAGATAAGCTCAGTGGGATGAGATGAGCTCTACACACTGCACTGCCTAAATACTAAATGTCTGTCTATGCGTGTGTTGTCTGGTTACTGGTTGGCTTTGGTTGTTAAGGGACGCTGCACTGAACGGTACGGTACGGTGATTGAACGATTACGTTACGATTACGATTACCTACAAACTCCAATTACAAAAATATATATGTGAGATTCCTATGACGCTGCATAGCATAGCATATACTGATAGAAGTATAACGTTTTTGTTTCTGTTACTAACCTACCAACCAATTCTAATCCGATCCCATATCCCATCCAATTCAATGAGGTTAAGGTTCCTGTTACACTTTTCTACGACTGTGTGTATTTCCATGCTCATGAATCCACCGAACAACAGCAATTTATTAGGAACATTACTCACACATCACGTCACTTTTGCTCTGACTATTACCATTACGCCATTATAATTATAAGTAATTGTAATTTATTTTCCTGTGTATTAATAACGCATCAATATTCCAGTCAGAAGCAACTACTTATAACTATATGCAAAAGTATCGAAATCTTGGATCTATTCTGTTGTTGAATATAGACGCAAAACTGTATTAATAAGAATTAGAAACACTTGACTATAGTGAGTGTGGTTCTGATTTTAGGTCTAATTCTGTCTTGTTTACTTGTTTACATTCGATTTTCGTCGATAATGAGGAACACAACTATATTTCTACTAATTGCTGACGTCAAAGTCTCAAACTAAGTTACACAAGATGAGGGGAAGCGGCTGGAGATGGGAACGGGAATTTTACCTACATACGTAGGTACGTACACACATTATTATTAATGATTTATCTGCACACAGAAATATCTGTTGGTAGGTACATTTAACTCCAGACAAGATATCGATAGAGTCAATCCTAACCGTCCTCAGTCAGTCACATAGAAAGTCGACGACGGTCAAGGTAATGGTCGATAATAATAGCATGAAGTTTTGTTTCTATTCTCAGAATTTACCTCTTTTCGTTTCATCTCTCATCTTTCAGCTTGAGCTGATTCTCAATTTAATGACTTCCCAGGAATTGATCCGTGATAATGTTCATACTCGTAACATACAGAGATTTTTTTTCTCTTCAACATGCTACTACAACTATTCCTTTTAATTTCCTCAGATCCACACGTCACATATGCGATATGAAGTCTCTTCTTCAAATCCTGAACCTCTCTCAACATTTATTATGATTATGACTTTGATGATCATGATAAACTGACGACGAGTGGTTTAGCTTGGCAATGTAATGGAGCAGCTGATGTTTCCCAATCCCATATAATTATAAGATACCGTGCTTTCATTTACTTAAAGTTTGACAGTCCACGATGATGTTTTCCCACTTGTTCATGGAAAGCTTTTTTTTCTTATTAAGGTAATTATGCACGTGTATATATCAAGAATGTCCACGTATGCTATATTAGTGCAGTATATACCGGCATCGGCGAGAAGAGAGTGCATTAACATTGTATTTTTTCGTACCTGTTGTAACATTATATATGGATATATTATGCTTGTATGAGTCGGTACGTCATCTCTATTCTTTACTGTTGGCTAGCTCTGCTGATGCTGATCGCTATGATCTCACGGCTTTGTACTTTCAAATGCAAAATTCTAAGGAAACGTTTTTACCAAGCTTGTCTACGGTCTACGAGTGCCCACCTGAGAGTATAATATCTGTAACTATTAACTATGCTAATGCTATGTGAATGCTAATAGTCTAGTGTGCTCCGGCTGGTTACTACTGGTTACTTAGCTGCTGCTTCATTCAAGAATTTCATTTTTTACCTTTCATT
This sequence comes from Dicyrtomina minuta, assembly GCA_949802685.1. NCBI lineage: Eukaryota > Metazoa > Arthropoda > Collembola > Symphypleona > Dicyrtomidae > Dicyrtomina > Dicyrtomina minuta. The sequence continues at coordinate 26,885,389 of OX461808.1, read as the reverse complement.
TAAGATTACGTTGAGGATTTCCAAGAAATGACGGTACCTACCTAAGTGAGGTAGGTATGTTGTACCTGTTAGTTTTTTGGTAGTACCTATACCTATATCTACCTATTGGAAAATTAATTACAACTAGGCACATATCTGCGTGCAATTCATTCAGGTGCACTGTACTATCTATGCCAACGCCAACACAAACCATCCCATCCCAATAAAAATCTGACTGCAAAAGCCTCGATGTCATTGGGTACAGCAGCAGCTTACACTTGAGAGATCAAGAGCTATTATATAGTAATAACTATGTAAAGTACCTACTTACCTACCTAGGCAACGTAGAATTTCCCTTATATGCTCTGGCTCTGCAAGGTACGCTGCAGCTTCTGCAGCGATATATAGTAGTCAACGGAACTGAATACAATATTTTTAATTCATTCTTTCTTCTTTCCTATTCGAATTTAAGCCATGCCTTGAGTTTAGTTATATATACAGATATATTTTAAATTTCAATTCATGCTAAATTCTATCTAATTCTAAATAATCCCTTACAATATTCGAAAATATTAACATTAAAATTAAAACAACAAGCGCCATTGTAAAGGAAGCATTTATATTATTATTACTATACTAGGTACTACTGTACACTGTGCAGAAGTATGTATATAGTAATTAGTACGGAGAACTGAAGGTATTAAAAATATACACGCGATCCAGCCAAGCTAAAACATAATACATAATAATACAATCTTCATCTTAATTCCTAGAAGTGCCTTTTACTGTAATTATTATGAATATTTGAATTATGAATTCCATAGTATCCTACCATGGAATTCTATTCTATTTGATCCCCTTGACTAATTTAATTGCATCCAATTCATTGCCTATATATTCATATGTAATACTTTTATTTAAGCTCACGTACATGTGCCGTTACGAAATGATGCATAGAAATCTATAATGTACAAAATTCAATTCAATTCAACGACTGCAGCAATGAAATTTTATGTTCAAAATTATCCAGAAAATAAAGTCAACTTATCATTTCCAGGGAGTTATTTTGGTAGCCCAGGGCATGATTTAATAAGAGTTAAAAGCCAAAATTTTTGGAAGAAATTATACAATTTCTGGGACTCTATAACTGGAATGCTGCATTTTAGTGTGACACAAATTCGCAGATATTTACAGTATTTTAAAACTTGTAAATCACACAGAAAAGCGAGGCTAGGAAAAAATAAATTCATAATTACATGCAACAACCTGTGGTTAGCCAAAGATCTAGCTTAATCTGCGACGATTATTATGTGCAATAATACATGCAATTATTACTATGAAGTTGACAGAAGATTAGTCCGTAAAGGAAACCGCAAAACAAAATCAGAGAAAATTTTACATGCAACTATGTCTACGTAGACAAGTTTCATGCCAAATTGTAAATGTCAGGAGGTTCGTACTTTTGTTATGTTATTGTGCTGAAAAAAACATGTGGTACAATTGTACAATTATTCAATGCTATAGCAAGGATAAATTTAAATCACACGCTACTGCAATTACTATTATCTTGAATTGAACTAAAACTCCCAAAACACCATACCACAGCATGTATCACTGAATGACAGAAAATGACACGCTATATAAATTCATAGAAAAATATAATGGTGACTATATAGGGAATAAAAAATGGATTGCAACATATGATGAGATCCAGTAGCCAATTATAATTGGTAAAAACGCAGTAAAAAAATTAAAAACTAGATTTAGCCTTTATCTAAGGATAAGTTTGAACACGAACACGTACTCTTTTTTCTTTCATTAAATGATGCGCTTTCCATTTTCTTAGGATTTGTCTTACATTTGTTATAGGATGTTTATATAGGGAGCTTCATTCATATCTGTCTAGGTACATACTATCTCCTATATAAGAATGTATTGACTCATTCATGCAATGCAGGATCTGATATCTGACAGATATCAGAGTCAGAGATGACCTCATCCAGTAGGAAGAGTCACAGATTGGACTGGGCAAATACGTAGAAAGTCACTACATCTACAGCAGTCCTATCGATTTCGAATACCCCACAACCCCACACACATGATTTACGTACATAATAACATACCTAACAAAAGTGACGTCTATAAGTTGAATTGAATTTAATGGTTCACTGACTAAAAAAATGATTGTAATAACTGCGTATTTCTTTAATACATTTACATATAGGTATTTAGAATTTGCTAGAAGAATTTAGAAGATTTAATCCAAAGTAGCAACAAGTCTCAAAAAAATGACTTGTTTTATACTTGTTTACTCTTGCCTCTGCTTACGTCTCTACATACTACATCTTAATAATGTATTACAGGAGTGATGTGAAGTTATGCAATAGCAATGATATGATGTGACGTCAAATATTGTCAGTCACATGATTGTTTTTTTCCAATCTTCTTTTTCAACCAGCGTTGAATTATTTTCTTGGAAGTAAATGAAATCAAATACACGTTATGTTCTAGTGCGTAATTTGATTGGTATTTAATTACATTTGTGGTCGGGGTTTAACCTTTGTGTGGCAATGAAAAATTAGAGTAGGTAGGTACGTACCGAAATATAATGTTGTAGCCATAGCGTAATATTTCAGGAATAATTATCAACTGCGAATTTTGGGTAAAAATTCCACTGTATTTCCAGGTACTAATATTACCATTATTATATGTCTTAATTAAATCGCGCACATATTCCGCTAACTAACTCGCAATAGTTCAAAACGTCCTATGAATGATATTTTTCGAAATAGCTAAACATTCTTTTGCCGTTTTTAAAAAGACAAAAACCCCAGTTTCAAATGTCATTTTCTCCAGAATTTTTTGCCAAAGTGTCAAACTCCTTTTTAAAATATGACAAAATAAATTCGAAATAAATTAAATAGTCAACTACCGAGTACAAAAAGAGATATCTCAAAATAAACAAGATATTAGAACGACATACACTCCGCAGTAGATATCAGTAGTACTGATAACTTGCCAACACATATTCACACATATACAGGATACAGCTGTAAAAAACTGTGTACATTACGTAACATACAATTCAGATATGTCACATAGAAATAGTCCATTAGGAATTGGGAAGGAAATAAATTAATGAACTCCCTGGGATCACCATATACATACATCGTCGCTAATTCAATTTCTCTGGAAATGATAAGTACGACGGACGAGGCGAGGCCAGCAAGAGTAAACCATCATAATACCACTACCACGACGCAGTTATGTACCTCACAGTTAATACTGCGTAAAAATCAGATCATCAGCCAGTAGCCAGGTCCACAACCAAACCACAAGCCGTAACGAGAAGTAGAAATGAAATTATGTAGAACCACAGAATCACATACTATTTAGTATAAACTATATACACTGTACTTACACAGAGCGAGCCAATAAGCCATCAAAATGTGTAGTACGCATGGAAGTATAACTCGTAACTCGTGTAAGTGCAAAACTTCTAGCGCATATTTATTTACCCAGCAATTCCAAGAATTGCAGTTACTCGTTTCTTTCCTCCTCCTCCTCCTCTTCGCTTTACTAACAAACTTACTGCCAAAGCTCAACTGCTAAATGACAGCGACAGCACAGCTTATATACAGTGAATAATCATATATGGCAAAAACAATTCCACACACACTGCATTTGAAGACTGTTCAGTTCCTTAAGAAATATACGCGGTAGAATGAAATGACTCAAGAAAAATCGCAGTATCGCATCCCACTGAACAGCACCACGTCGTCATGGAATTACAATTTTTCAATGCAATGCATTACATAGTGAGGCATGTGGCATGTTATGATGGCAAATATGGGAATTCCACGCTACATGCTTCAAAAATCCACGAGGGCAACCAGCAACCACGTCACATCAACCATCAACGTCGACGCTATGTTGTTATGACATCAAAAATCCCTAAACCTAAAATATCCCAGAAAAGCATCGTCCGTCGTCAAATCAAGAGCCAAAGCCAAAAGGGAAAAAGAAGATTTTTATAAGACTTTTAGCATCAATGCAAAATGCGTAATATGACGCAACTTAAAAAACGGAACGAATAAACTTTAGTCACTTTATACTTTTACTACCCACGCATTCACATCATGGAAATTTCAAAAGCAGGAAGAAAACAAAACTTAGTGACTACTATCTGTCTGGTTGAGTCGAGCCAACCAGATATTTAAGGACCTACCTTTGTTTACGTCTTATTTACACTATGTATTTATCTTTTTATATTTTTATGCAGCTGACGAGATCACGTTCCACCGACTAGACTAATAAGACTGTCACAAAATCCAAGCTGTAAAGATAAGTACCTACCTTACCTATCTATGAATAAATCAATTTTAATATTTGTGTTTTACAAGTTGGTTTTCTAATGGTAATGATATATCTTCAGAATTCAAATAAACTGAGACGGTGAACAAAAACTAATTTAAAAAAATAGAGAATTTGAATGCTGATTAAGATTGTAGATTTAAGGAAAGCAACTACTAAAAGTGAGTTTATTGCCTTATATTATGTATCTCATTGCATCGTGTAAGCTTATAGATTAGATTTCCTCAAAATTTCCAAGAATGAAGAAATTTGCTGTAAATTAAAAAAAATTGTAGTGTTCCATTCTCGTTAGCATTTTCCCCTTAAATATATATCCGCATATTGTCTATGATAGAGATCTATAACTATTCAGTGACAGTTCTGTTCTGTATACATATAGGGAGCCAGTTACTGGAATTACTTTTGAAGAAGGGGAAGACCCTCATTTAATTTTGCAAATGTACATTTTATCTCTTCTCCTATCTCATAAGCTTTACCCTACCCATATAAATATATGCACGTAGGTACCTACCTACCAATGTATAAGGTATGTGCACTCGTAAATTTAAATTGCAAAGTCTAAATTGTAAAATCTATATTAGCTGCGCTGTTGCTGTTAAATAGGTAGGTATGGGTCTGGAGTCGTCAGCCTCAAAATACAGAAATACTATACGAAATACAATTATTTTATAGAGTAGAAGATATATCTTCTTCCTACCTACCTATAATTATACGAGCGGCAGTGACATAAAGTCTAAACTACTAATTGAAGTAGGCACAAAGTATGATTATATCAGTTCACGTCCACCGGCACCGGCAAAATTTCTTGAGTAGTTTTCTACGAAATTCCCACACTTCCTCTTTCTTTTATTATTGTCGACGTTGTCATTCTCGTTTTCTCGTTCTTGCGTATATTTTCCCTGTCGCTTCCAACTTATTTTCGTATATTTAGGTACTATGTAGAAACCATTCATTTCACAGGAATTATATTGTTTGAAAGAACGTGTAGGTACTTACGTATTTCTCTAAAGTATAATACTGTCAGCCTTTAAAATAAAGCTGGTCTTATAATTCTGTCTTTGTATCTATGTTTTAATAATGTATGTGTCCTTCTAAATAATTAACTTTTGAGCCACAATTTAAACTTGGAAGAAGCATAGAAACAGAGCATCCGCAACTGACTAGTGAGACATATACTAAAATGTGGTACGGTATACGGTATTGATATAGTATATAATATATAGGTGTTTCGGAAGATATAGTGATAGAAATAGGCTACACTAATAATAAAGCTGTATGTTTACGACAAATATAGCCTAATTTAAAACATAAACAAAAGGCAATTTATTCTGGTCCAATTTAAATTTGAATTTATTCTACCAAGAACCAATTTCACTTACCAACATATAACAGTTACCAAAAAAGATAAGAGAATATAAAAAGAATCGCCAAAAGCAACAGAGAATGGGAGTTTTGCACTATATAGCGGATACATACTACAACAACTACAGCAACAGCTTAATGATTAGATTGAGGTCAGTCTAGCGTAGGCATGCGAATTGCGAATCTTGTGCATTATGTATTAACATTGGCATGCTACGGTGCGGTGGTACGAACCTCCAAAACTGAGCTAAAACTAAAACCCTGTAGGCATGTAATAGTATGTATGCTATCATAATATGTAAGTTGATGTCGTGGCCGTCGATCCCACTTCCAGGAATTTCCTATTTATCAAAATCAACGTTCCTACTATACCTATGCCTATACAAAACCAGTACAAGTGGATCAGAACCACAAGCACAAACACTCAAAATGAAATTCAAATGAAAATAAATCGAAATCATGCGTATATATCTAAATATATATATCCTATGGGCTTAAAAAAAAGTTTTAAAGACTATATCATCGGTGAAGGATCATTACGTCATAAGTGCAACGGAAATCCACTGGACATACGACAAAATGATCCTTCACCGAAGCCGACAAATGTATACGAAAGCCATGTTGAACTTTGATATTTTTTTAGGATTTATGTGCTATGATGATACAGTTTGATATTGGTACGTAGATTTAGGTAGGTACGTACACATAGATGATTTAAGGTTTAAGGATATATTTCCGCATGTATTTAGTATATAAGGAAGCCTAGCAGACAATAATATATAGGAAATTCAAATCCCATTATAAAACTAATTTATATTTTAATCTCATTCCTCAAAGGACATAGGATAATTCCGGATTCAGGACTACGACTAGGCAGGACGACCAGAAGATCGGATCAGACCAACCAAACCACATCAGAGAAAAGACGTCGACTTCAACTATAATATTTTATGCTATACTACTTCTTAGTATGATTTATTATGTAGTACGTGCATTACATAATACATACTTCAAAATTTGAACGTACCTACCTACCTACGTGGGTAACTGCAATACATAGGTAAGCACTCATACACGGACATGTAATAATTATTCCACAAGCTTAATTTCCAGAACTGGAAAATTGGAATTAAATTCCGTTTGAAGCTCTAACAATACGTTTTTAAGAACAAAGACATTAAAAAAATAAATGGAAAGAGAGAAAATATCTTTATTAACGTCGTGCATTTCTATTATAGTCGATTCCTCTAAACTGCACGTGTATTAAAATTTTCAAACAAAAAACTACATTACTTCTAATACACCTGTATTAGTATTAGTATTAGGAATAAGACATTTCAACCTCCATAGAAATGTGAAACAATTTAATTTATTAAGTCGACAGTCGACAGACTGGAACTAAACCTTGAGAAAATCAGATGGAAAAATTGGAACGAAAAAGAACGGATAGAATAGAACAGAATTTATTACTGAAATGGAATTAGAATCACATATCGTTTGTATGTAACAAGTATAAAACCAGAAGGAAAACTAGATTACACGAGACGAAACCAACTCAATCAAAATAAGAAATCAAAAGAGCCCATAGCAGATCGAGATTGAAAGTATATTGACAGTCAGATGGAAATGGAAGAAGCATGAAAAAAAATTACATTCTCATTTTCTACAAGATTTAATTCTATATGAATATTCCTATTTCTATTTCCATTCTTGTCGCTTTATATACACTCAACAAATTAATTTTATCTGTCAGTCTATAGAATTCTGGTTGAAAAAAAATTAAATGTCAAAACTATATATAACAGCATGGGAAGAATACGAATAGAGAGATGTACAACATTCAAGGTTCCTATCTTTTGACACAAACAAACTATGAACTGAAATGAAATAGCACAATTCATTCAAGGTAAGAAATTATTATCACATGGAGGTATAGATTTGGGTTAAGCCTGATAACTTCGCTAACGAAAACGAATGGGAACACCCATTGTATTATTACAATTCTAATCGTCCAGCTGATTCGGCTCGGTGTCGGTTTCGGTTTTGTAGTGTGAGAAAATACTAGAATTAATCTATAGCACCATGATATCTGACTGAAGTCTATATATTTTATTTATGACTAAAAGTATGTATCAAATTACGCTATAAAACTGCCTTACATACCTAAACCTAAAATGAGTGATTAGGTCCAATGTCCATTTGTCTGTCTCTGGAAATAAAAGGGGACTTCTTTATTATACTTGGATATTATACAAGAGACACAATTCCACTCCTGGTGCTCCCGATTCTATTATTTATCTTTTTGTCTGTCTAACTAGTGACTAGTGAGGCTTGGAAACTCTTCCATTCGATGTCCTCTATATACCAAAACCAAACTACCAAATCATCAAGCTTCCACAATTATCGACCGGGCTCCTTTCTTGAACTCGGCACAAGACAATATAATTAGGTAGGTAGGTACATTTATAACTCATCGTGCATCGTGTATCGTGACTGCGGCTGGAGTCAAGTTTCAAGAGAATCCATCTACAGTCCCTTAATAAATTACATTAGGACATATTTGGGAAGGCTTGATAGCACAATTTTGCGTCTTGGGTCAATCAAGGATAAAACCACGACCAATACCGATATAATTAAAATGCACACATGACGATTCTCTAGCTGTGACCACTATGCACACTGCCGGTCGTTTCTATGAATGTACAAGTGAAAACTTAATTTGATGCAGATATTTAATAATTATTATGCTGCAGTTTTTACTGAGCTCTTTCACAAAATTTTCAAAAACACTTATGATTATACAATATTAATATGATGTGAGAGTCAAGTTTGAGGGGGATGGGATCAACCAAGTGAAACTCAAAACCAGAATATAGATTCCACACAAATGAACAATGAACAATAGTTTCAAATTCAAATGCAGTTGAAATTTCAGAGATAAATAAATAATGAGGCCTGAATTTATAAATTTGTAAATCTATACAGATATAAGTAGATTCAGTGGATAGTAATAATTCTGTACTTTGTAATATATGCATGGTGTATCAGATTAATCGGATGCAACAGAACTGACTAGTGAGCTCAATCCCGCGATGCTGGATCATTTATGTAGTCAGTCCCAGTCCCACGTCCGACATCACCAACACCAACAACACAATGATCAACGAACAATGGACCCTGTCCTGGAACAATTTAAATTTAAATTGTATCGACTTGTTCACAGCAGCACGCTGGAGGCTCACAACGTTTTTCCAAAGAATAAAACTCGAGTCGGACTGTTGTAGGATGGGAGAGGTGGGTAGTTGGATGAATACAGGGAATTACGATGCGGTTTTAGATTATGAATACGATTATGATTAATGATTCTTCCTCATATCAACGTCGATATCAACAAAATTAAAATACAATCCCCCATCACATCACATACCCCATCACTTCCAGTCACACACTATGACGAAGGCGACGCTGGGCACTGGGACTTTTGAATCGGTCGCACAGCAGTATTCTGCAACATCTACACGGATTTTTCGATGTACTCTGACTGATATTATTGGAATTGTAGTTTACATGCTGTGCCAGGGGCCAGTGCAAGTCCTTCATTTTGTCCAGACCAATCACTTTAATTTTGAAATATGTATTTTAATATTGACAGTTATCTTGTAGTTGTAGCTGAATGATAAAGTGCAGCTCTCGCTCTCTATTTCCATATCAGTTTCAGTTTTCAGAATTGATTCTGATATTGGTTGAGGCTTTCTATGCATAGTTATAGGTATATATAGGTAAATGCATATGAAAGTGTCTCAAGACTCGAAACTGGTAATCTATCAAAGTCATCGTCATGATGATGATGATGAGGATGATGATCCTGCAATATATTTTGAGGATCGTATCTTTGATAATGTCGTGACCAGATGAGACGAGGACGAGATGGACCCAGACGACGGCCTACACCAACGTTCCTAGTATTGCAATACATTAAACACTACACACTATATTATGATCACCATTATCATTACATTCCATTATTGCTCTCTTTTTTATGTCTTTTCGATTTTTTTTATGGTGTATGTAGGCGCATTTTTTTATTGGGATCTTGGGATGGGATATGCCATGGGATAAACTGTCAAAGAGTCAATGTAAATTCCATACTGGCTGGGCCCTCCACGATTCTCTGTAAATTTATAGCTTACTGACTGACTGACTGACTGACTGACGTTCCGACTAAATAGATCCCATAATGCAAAATGCAATGTCAGACAAAATAGAATTCGAGGGGCTTATTACACACTGACGACGGGCCATGCTATTTACATACTTTGAAATAAATTCTTTAAAGGCACCATCAGTATGCACTATAGCTCTGAAACTATGCAATACAGTGTAAGATTTCTTCAAGATTCAAGGGATGCATAATATTATGTTATTCTAGATGGTAGGCATATACTGAGGGCTGTAAACGTTTGGAACCCAGTGCATTGTTATTTCGAAGGTACCGTTCCTTTTCCGTCACTGTTTTGTGTACTACCTTCTCACTATTATTCAACCTTCCTCCTTTAATGTTTAACTTCACTTACTTTTCCTTCTCCCAACATACCATTACAGTGAAGTCATTACTGAGAACGACAAATACTTTTACATAGTGTCTACATACCTTTAGAAACATTCTGTCAATGCAATGTGAAATGTGGAACACCACCACCCGAGAACATTATATAGACAACAGTCCAAAACTCCAAAAGTCCAATAATACAAAAGCAACAGTGAAGTCATCTCTCTCTCTCTCAAGATGGGAATTTTTTTTTCAAATGGGTTTTCAGTGTTTAACGGAATACTTTGAAGGAACCATTTTTAAGATGAAGGAGCATAGAGGAACGATGATCTAGCAACCTACAAACATACTTGAGATGGTTTTGTATTTTTTTTCTTCACTAGAATTTTTTGTTTGTAAGTTTCTGGTGAAATCGAAAGAAAAAAAAGCGAAACAGAAAAGCCCAGGACCCATATAGGAATGGACATGATTACGAGGACGACGACGATGAGGATGATTGCCTCAATTATCTATCATTTTAGTATTTAGTTACACATCGTCTCGTGCGGCACGGCTTCTGATTCTGATTGTGCCGGTGCCGGCAATGTTCATCTCTCACCTTTGTTGTTGTCAAAGGATTCTTGTACCGTATATATAATATAGTTTGTAAAGCCAGTCAAAAGTGGCTTACAATCTGGATATAGTCGATGTGGCCCTCGTTCTTGGTACCTAATTTGTACGAAACTACAATCTACTACCATTATATTACATACTATATGACTAACCTCACACAAAGTATTTGGTTTTGTCTTGGTCTCTGTGAATTGAATGATCTGGGATTATTTGGGAAAGAAAAATATGTGACCAATAAACTTGGCTTGCCTTAATTATATATAAAACTAAAATACTAATAATTTATAATGATACATACTTATATGTATTTAGACAAGTCCGCATCGCCTGATTAAACATTCATTATATACAGATTAATTATCAGTTAACTGACTGCTATGACAAAAACAAATTGCGAAAAATTAAAATTTCTTCGTTTAAAGTGCTAGACACTCGAATTTACGGAGGAATTAATATAATCAGGGTCGAATGAAGGAATTGCTTTTAAGCAGCAATTTGTTTCCATACAAAAAACCACCATTTCGATTTGATTGATGGTTTTCTTTGGTAAAGCAAAATGTTGTATTTACTTGTTTTAGAAAAGTGCAAAATGTTCTATTTACTTGTTTTTAGAAAAGTGCAAAATGTTTTATTTACTTGATTCACACAAGTGCAAAATGTTCAATTTACATGTTTTGAAAACAGTGGAAAATGTTTTATTTGCATGTTTTTGAAATGTACAAAAAATTTATTTGCATGGTTTTGAAAAGTCAAAATATTTTTTTTTACATATTTTTTAAAACTGCAATATGTTTCATTTACATGTTTTTTGAAAATTCAAGCAGCGGGGGCTGCCTGCGCTAGCCCCATTATCCAGCCCTGCGAATCTAACTTAAATTTAATTGTGCAGAAATGTCAATAGTGTATGACATACAGTTTGTTGAACTGCAGTATTAGGTAAACTTGGGATTTACGTTCTACAGTTAATGACAAAACAGTAACTGAACACTATTTAAACTAATACTAATAATGCTAAAACAATACCACAAAACCATAACAACTCCAATGATAAAAAAAAATGAAAGTTTAACTATGTAGTAAGCGATATCTAGTTGTTAGTCATAGAATACAAATAAAAAGAGAAACCCCTTTTAACGCGAAATATTAATTAGTATAGTTTAGTGAATAGTTAAAAATGATTCATACCAGGTAATTCATGGATTCATAGTACCAGCCGGACTCTTTGAGTTGACTTAGATTTCTTTCTTTAATTGCATATTCATCCGAGATCTTCTTTTTATTTTCAATGTTAATATTGATGACTAGCCGTTGAGTGCGAAAGTCTACATTTGGTACATTTAATTTCACACTAAAATTTGATGATGAATTATTTCCAGTAGTTGTGGATAGCTCAAGACCCGAATTGCTACCACCACTACCGACACGATGACCACCACTACAACAAGAAGAACTAGAGGAAGACTCTATCCAGTTTGGACAGTTGCCATCAGCAGAGAAATTTTCAATTGAACTATTAATAATCACATCTCCACCTGTTGAGAGGAGCAAAGTCCGAGATTTCTTGGCCGCAATTTCACATTCTATACAGTAAATATCGCAAACGTGCCCTGGGACTTTATTATTACTACTAGAATTTGTTGAATTTTTATTATGTGAATTCCAATTATTTGAAATATTAGAATGAGAGTAGTCCTGCCCCACCACAGAGATATCTTTCGTATTATTAACTTTGCTCATTCCTGTTGATAAAAATTTTGATTGTTCAACTCCACTACTACTACTATTTTTACAATCAAGATTATTTTTGTCACTTCCCAATCCCAACCCTCCTGCCATAGCCATTGAATTTCTAAAACTTGATAAATTTACAAACTGCTTATTACTATGATTTTTAATAATCCTGTGGTTACTACTCATATTATTGTCTCTTATTTCATCCATCCCAATAAATGGATTTAATGAATTATGCAGCTTTAAATTTGATTTTGATAGGGATATTAATTTAGTAGTATTCTTCATGTCAACTGGACTTCGATCGTTCCCATGATGAAAATCTTGAGATTTCGGAGAAAACATTGAAACTTGGGAAGGCATTTTTACAAAATGCGTGCGGTAAGTACTTCCAAAGTAATTTTAAAATCGTTTTACTTTTTTCCTTTTAAAAGGTGTCACTATATTTCTTGTTTATTTTGGTGAGTTTTCAGAGTTATACATTACACGCAAATAATCACTGTTTTGTATAGGAAAACTGAAAAATCTATTATTCTTGTAACACTTTATAAACTCAACATTCAAAAATTATTTGGAGAATTTCGACTTTAGCAATATGCGCGTGTGTTTGCGAAGTAAAGTTGAAGAACATGTGCTCCGGACAACATCAGCCCGGTTACTGAGTTCCTGAGGAATGAAAAATGAAGTTAAATGATGAGACTCCAACTATGTAGGCAAACTGATGAACTGTCTGGATTTTGTTTCTCGAGAAACACGTAGGTACAGTTAGCAGAGTTGCAGTTATTCCCTTTCTGTATTAAGTTGTGCTTTTAGTCGGAACACATCGACCCATGTATTCTGTGTAGTATATAGACTTCTTCGAAAGCGAATAACGAACTCGATGTCGATGTCGACACTATTAACTCAGAACTGACGATCCACAATTAAACCTTATACCTTTTTCCAAGCCACGACTGTGTTATATATTTCTACCTAATAGAACAATTCTGGGGACCAACCGTTTGGGGGGATAGCGCAAGAACAGAACTCCAACTTCCAACTTCAACATCCACCACTCAGTTCCTAACGTTCACTGACTACAAACTGAATTGCCTTTCGACTTTACTTCAGTTTCAGCAGAGGCAGAGGCAACATCACACAACATAGGAGGATCCAACTCCAATTCTCCTATTCCTACAGTATACACAGCATCGGGTACATTTTCGATCAGTCAACAAGGTTTTGGTTGCTTGGAATCTTTTGAGATTGAACATGTTGAATTCTTCGAATTTGTCTCTCGGCCTCGGTTCCCTCGAAAGGAACACTGCTGTGCTGCGGTGGCTGCGTCTGAATAATATGAAAAAAAATGCAGCAAGGAACTAAAAGAAATAAGAGATGCATAATATAGTTTTAGTAAATATTATTTATTTTACAATTACAATAAATTACATAGTAAAACATTTAGAGTACGCTATGCATGCGCAGTCACGGGGAACAAAGTACAGGGAGCGTGAGACAAACTGAAATACTACGAACTCACGAATAATCAGGAATGTGTTCAAGGTAATTTCCATCCAATTCCTATTCTGATTCTCACGAATGTTTACAGTTGGAAGTTATCATTAGGAAGAAGGGATAGCCATTATCATTTATCTATACGCTCCACTGTGTGCCGTGGTATCTGTGATGGACTTCACGCGGATTTTAATTGTGGATGGATGGATTGTGTGATAAGATAGATAAGATAATGATGAGTAATTGTTATCAGTCACAGCTAAAATACTTGTAATGTTATAGTGTCGTAATCACTTAGCAGTTCCTTTCCAGAATCCGAATAACTTCGAGTTTTCACTTTGACTAGAACGTTTTACCAGCTGAGTTGGTCATCAACTAATACTAAATTGACAATTGGTTTTGTAAACACTTTTATTAGAGTTATTAGGTTGGGTCGGGTGGTGAGTCACAGTACTGCACTTCTGGGGAATAATGCACTAATTCGGTCTTACTAGTTAGTGGAATATATAGCGTTCTTCATACGTAACTAAACTGATTACCAAAATCGAAATTGGGATAACTAACGATATGTCAGTGATTTTAATTCGTTACTCTATTAAGTATTTGTATTTTTAGATACTAACCTCACCTTGGTTTTGGTTTTCCAAAATAATAACAGAAACCCCCCACTGGACCCTTGCCTTGGTTTATTTTTAGTGCAATGATTGGTCCTGTATACTTGGGGTTTGAGCTTTGACGCCCAGCCATGACCATTGCTAATAAACGCAGAGAAACTGCAAACAATAATTAATTTTATTTGCAAATCCATCAACCTGAAATAAACACAGCGTCCACCAAAATGATATATATCTTCTGTGAAGAACCAAAATGACCCATATCCATGTGTAGCTAAAAACAATATCCACTATCTACAATAATATTGAAACATGTCTTGAAAACATTTAAATCGAATATTTTGCACTTTTCAAAAACATGTAAATAGAAAACTTTACACTTTTCAAAAACTCCAAATTAACATTTTACACTTTCAAAAACTTTATTAAGAAACGAAAGACATCAACATGCTTAAAGTAATTTGCAGGCAATCTCCTATTTGTAAACGCCTGTTACGTCATCTTATTAGATTTTATAGCCAGTACCAGGCAGGTACATTACGTTGACGTAAAGCTTTTCGGATTATAAAATGTTATTATGTAGCATAAGTAAAAAATTCACTAACCCCAGTACATTGCCGCCAAGCGTATAGTAAATAGTACCTGAAAGTGAAACGTTCCGGTAATGAATTGAAATCAGCATGGACCACGGAGGGATGATCTCGTGGAAATTCCGTTAGAAAAATAGTTAGGAAAATACGTTCGAACGTACGATGATACGCATAATATAGATTTCATACAACCTAGAGACCTAGGCCTAGATCGCCCACGTCAGCTCATCTGTAATAATCCAAGCTGCAAACAATCTCTAGCAATACAGACAAACATCAACATAACAACAACAAAGACAACAATCTACATACATAATATGAACAATAAAATTTGTAGTCACTATTTAATTTTACTACATATTACGTTAACATCGCCGCTAACTGGCTATCTTTCTGACGTGAAATTAAATCAGCAGTGACGACATTGCTGGTGGCTGGTAGACGATGGAAACTACGGAAGCAAATAGAACAAAAAATTACTTGTTTGGCAGTCTACTTACTTAGGTTTAGGTTATCCGTTTTGATTATAATCTTTGGTGCATATGTATTGTGATGGCTTATTACCATAATTTGGACATGTTTCTACTAGGGAAGTTTTATGATTTTTGAATAAATTAGAACAATAGTACTGAATATACGTACTTACTAATATGAAATTCCCACAACGATTGTGGGGGAGCTGCACTAGCAAATTCATGACGATGATGATGATGAGGGATGACGACAACAAATACGGGAAAGACGATGACGATGATGCAGATTGTCGAAAGATAATGACCTACCTTTACCAACACACTACTACCTACTTTTAGTTTAATAAAGTTGATGTTTCACTGCTGCTGTTCATTTCCTTCCTAATCCTTCCAACCAGGTTTGCAATCCTCAGTGTTTGTGTCAATCTAATGCTTCTAGTAGCTAAAATAACAGACAAAAAATAAGAATGAATCAGCCGCAGATGACAGGACAGAGCCACTAGTTAATGCCAGTCAAGTAGGTGCCATAATTTAAGCTAGTAAAATTGGCAATGTTTAATCATAAGAACTACCAAAAACTAGCTTCACTTTATGTTTTATTTTTACGACGGACAACGGCACAACTGACTGACGAGTCTTATCTACATTCAACATTATTATATTGTCGTTGGATGACTTAGCCATTTAGAATTGCTGTGAGTAGATTATTTAGTTAGATTAGTCACTACCAAATACATAAGTAGGTACATACTAAAGTATGTGCATAGTTTAGCAACCAGGTGTCAAGAAACTGACGGGGAACCAGAAGCCAAACACATTGATGTCAGTTCCCGATTAGTAAAGTAAATTACAATTGCTAACGAAAACGAACTAAATACATGCTACTTTACATACACAAGTTTGGATATTTTTATTATTTTTCAATAGTTTCTAATAGTTTTTTGCATCTAACAATAAGTAATTGCCAATTGTACACAGGCAACAATAACAGAAACCCACCAAGTTAATGGTTGCTAATACTAATAATAGTATTGTTTGGAGCTTTTTGAAAATCGAATTCCCTATCGCATGTATGTACTTACAACGTACAGTGACAATAACTATGAAATGGTGTTCTACCAGTTCCCAGTAGTACGATAAATCTTATCTCTAATTTAGTGAATAAATAATCATTACGTATGGCACCCGATCCGGTCAAATCCAGTGGAAGTCTTTTTACCTCAGCTGGCTAAAGAATTCCTGGCAGATGAAAATGAATTGTCAAAATAACGTTCACTTTCAGTTTCAGTACCTTATACCATAGCCTTTTCATATAGTAGACTCTAATAGCTATGCTTATACCTAAGTAATGACATTTTTTATCTCGTTTTAATTATATATGTACATATGGTCAATGATAATGATACACGGCCGGATAATGTGGTCAGCGCAGGCAGACCCTGCTGCTTGAATTTTCAAAAAAAAAATGTAAAAGGAACATATAGCAGTTTTCAAAAATATGTAAAAAAAATATTCTGACTTTTTAAAAACATAAAAATAAAAATGTTTGTACATTTCAAAAACATGCAAATTAAAACATTTAACACTATTCAAAAAACATCTGAATATAGAACATTGAGCACTTTTCTCAAAACATGTAAATAGAACATTTTGCACTTTTTTGAATCCAGTAAAAAGAACATTTTAAAATGGTGTAAAAAATGTAAATACAACATTTTGCTTTACCGAAGGAAACGATTAATACAATCAAAATGATGGTTTTTGTATGGAAACAAATTGCTGCCTGAAACCAATTCCTTCGTCCGGCCCTGCAATGATATGACATGCGACAGAAATAGCAGAGAAATAGGAAAATGCTTCTAGTTTAAAAAAAGCAATATTAATTTATGATTTAAGATAGTATAATTAAAAACCTATTTTTTTTAATAACTAATAATAACAATAACTAGCACTAGTATTATTGAGGATACTGCAAACTTGGAATTTGCACTTTCCTGCCACTGCTACCAATTAAGGCGCCACTAGCATCACATTTAATTGACACATGACACAGCATCCTGTTTGTTACTTTTATACCATAGGCTAACATACAAGGTAGTGGGAAATACAAAGTGTGAATGGAAATGAAAAAAGAAAGAAAATGAAGTTCACTGTTTGTTTTACAATTAATTTTACCAATAATACTAAATAAACTAATTCACATTCACTAAAGTACTACAAACCAAAACTCAGCAAGAAGTAATAATAACTGAGCAGTGATTTGATTTACCGGTAGCCGGCAGGTATTTAACTTTAATCGTGATCCTCGGACTCGGACCCAAGGGTGTTTGATTGGCACGATAAAATTAACATAGGTACATTAATTAGTAGCTGTGTATAAATTGAAATGGTTAGCAATGACCATCTACAGCCGAAGTTTTCTTCGAACTTGAGATTTTGAAATAGATTTTGATATTATTTGAGCTCGCTCTCATAAGTTTGAGAGCGAGCTCAAAGCCATTTTCTAACGCAGTGACAAGGCTAAAGATTACGTTTATTAGGTTGATCGACGGAGTCTTGAACTACGGAGACAGCATGGAGTTTTTAGGCCAACGGTTATAATTACTTAGAGAAAACTATACCGTCTGTGAAGAACCAAAATGACCCATATCATATCCATTTTTAGTTTCAAACAAAATGTACTATCTACAGAAAAAAATCTATGGTCAAGCTAGGTTGGAAGGTTCTTCAAGAAGCGGAGTGTACTGGAAATGGCTCGAAACGGGTGTGGATATTATAGCCTGCAATCAGTATTCGCGGAAAGGATTTATTCTTGATCCAGTGATCCTGCTGTAAGAATGGAACAGAATGATGAACATCAAGCAGAATCAGTGAATCAGGAGAAAAAATCTCATTATGAACCATGCATTCCGTATTTTCAAGCGAAATTAGGCCTTGACGGTATCCAGGTCATTGGGCTCTATGTTGGTGCTAGAGGCACCATTTCATTTCGCAGTTCTTCGTGGACTTTTTGAAGTCTCAGTGTTTACCAGTTACGCTTATTGAAGATATTGTAACGTCCAAACGTCAGTTTTAAAGAAATCGGTGCAAATTTGTGTTCATCACCTGTTTTCTACAAGCATTACTTAATTTTTTCTATTTAAAGTTTAAACAATCATAAATCGTATAGGCACCATCGAGCTCACAGAGGCGCCACCGTCGTTCCCTGGCATCAGCGCCTTTCTGACGATCCACAAAGCTTTTGAGCCCACAACAGAGATCAGCTGGGCTACTTGTTATTGCAAAGGCAATGGATATTTACGTTCAAGAAGTAGTTACTTTACTTGTCATTTAATTGTCGCGTGGTAGTGTAACGGAATTTAGAAATTCAAGTCTCAAGATAAACAAAAAACTATATTCTTTCTTATCGTGCAAACATTATTTCTGCACTTTAGGTTATAGTCAAGATATTAAGCCTATTTAATAGAATAACTCCAAAACTGACTCTGTTACTTTAAGACACATGTACGGACTATGAACCTACAAATGGAGAGTAGTCATCAGTAGTGGATTGGATTGGACGGACACACATGCTTATGGGGCAGGAAGAGACTAGGCCGTCCAACGACATGTATAACGACGCGTTCTGTGCTTGCGGAGTCTGGGCGTCTGGGACTTTAACCGAGCTTGATACTCTCTAGTCAGCAGGGATAAAGTTTTCATTCGTATGCATGGAAAATTTATTCTTGCCGAGCATCAAGCTCGGTCAATCCTAAATCCTACGGTAGGTATATGAAGCACATACATTCCTGCATTTGGGGTTCTATCTTTGCGATTTAATATCTTGACTAATATAGCAACTGTGGAAATAATGTTTACATAACAAGAAATAATATAGTTTTTTGATTACCGTGAGACTTAAATTTATAAATTGCATTGCATACAAACGCTGCAATTAAATGCTCAAGTAAGTCATTTCTTAATGCTAAGTAGCCGCAGATGAACTCTGCTGTGGGTGCAGCAGTTCGTTAGCTCGCCAGAACCTACAATGGCGCTAGTTTAAACGTGTCTTCGAATGCGCCTATAATCATGTTTAACAAAAGTATGATCCGTATACTGAGTCTTTAGGCTATCCTCATTGGAGGACAGTGTCAAGTTAATTTTTGAATAAAACATGTTCATGAAAGCATGAAATTAGAACCTTGAGTATTCAAAAAATGAATAAATAGAATATTTTGCACTTTTTAAACACATGTGAATAGGATGCTTTTTCGAAAACATGTAAAGAGAATATTTTGCACTTTTGAAAAACACTTGAATAGAACATTTTGATTTTTTGAAAAACACTTAAATAAAATATTTTGACCTTTTTAAAAATATTTAAATAGAACAATTTGCTCATTTTAGAAACTAGTGATTAGCATTGTAACCATGTATCTTATTTATTGTCTTTTTTTGACATAGCTTGTCATTTTAATTCTAGCATATAAATTGGATATGGGTCATTTTGGTTCTTCACAGACGATATGTATGATATACTACAGGCACTGCGAATTAATTAATCTTAAAGCCTGAAACAGCAATTTAATCAGACATAGGCAAGTGCATATAGCGTGTAACGCGCAAGTTACAAATTGAAAGTATCTAACTGTTAATCAGTATCCAGTGATCCAGAGGACAAATGTTCAAATTCACATCAGTGCAGTGGTTTAAGGGATAATTAATAATTCCATTGTCTTTTACAATTTCCGTTACCGGCAACCGGCAACCACGTTACTCCGCTGTGGGCGCTAGTTAGCCGCCTAACTTGAAACTTAGGTATATATTAAGCATTTTTGGTGCGTAGTCGTGGAACGTGCCTAGTCACTAACTATAGTGTATTGAGTCGCTTTTGTCTTTCATGTGAACCCGTTCCGTGAACCGTGACCGCCAATTAACTGTCTCTCAGCCGCAGATGCAAAATTGTAATGGAAAATAGCAATTAGCACACGCTCAAGACGGCTGAGGAAACCTATTGTGTACAAATGCCGAGGAAGGTAATTATAAATTAGTAAAGCTCGAGTCGAAGTGAACATGGAGAGACGGGTGACGAGAGAAGAACTTCCAATTCTTATCGTCAGTCCTTGTCAAATGACAACGACGCTCATCTAGAAATAAAATACAGTTACGTACATACAACATTGAAATAGAAAAGGTCAGAATGCGAGTAACCTCGCATCTCCGGAAACTAAATATATCCCGAACATGTATAATATTATATCGAATGTGGAACCGAATACCAAAACCGCTAATTTTTCTTTCTTTATTACCTATTCACATCAGCCAATAATAACTGACTGTCTTAGTCACCGACAGCTATGCAGGGTACAGATCGATATTCGTATAGAAACATCATTACTGAAGTTATAGCAAACTTTTTGGAATTTTTGAATGGTTGAACAACCAGGAAAAAGCTGTCATTCAACCATTGTATTATTATTTCCGATTCCTTTTATAGTATATAGCACAACATATATCATCTGTGAAGAACCAAAATGACCCATTTCCAATTTAAGCTCGAAAAACCAAAATAAGAAACATGCGTAAAAACTTAAATAGGATTTTTTGAAAAATGTAAAATGATGTATTTACATGTTTTTAAAAAGTGGATAATGTTCTATTTACATGTTTTTGAAAATTGCAAATTGTTCTAATTAAATGGTTTTTAAATGTGTTAAAGATTGTATTTACATTTTTTTGAAAAGTGTAAATTGTTCTATTTGCATATTCTTTAAAAGTGTAAAATTTTCTGTTTACGTTTTTTTGAAAAGTGCAAAATGGTCTATTTAAATGTTTTCACGACATATTTCAATATGTTTTTAGATAGTAAATATTATTTTTTGCTAAAAATGGAAATGGGTCATTTTGGTTCTTCACAGGCGATATGTAGTTCCTGTTCAGTTGATCATTAAATGAACTTTTGAAAATTATTGAAGCGCGTGTGTAGGCATGGCTATACCTATATAACATACCTTACAATGTCTTCGTAGGAATCGAAATTAATTTACACACAAATGAGTTTTAATTTATAATTTTTTCTTATTTCATTTTGTCGTTTTTGGAATTTCTGTATATAGGAAAGTCTGCTGCCTGTCAATGAACTACATTTTGCTATATTAATCTATCGGCTTTCTTTTATGCAATATTTTATCACAAGCGTCGATCTAACTTTACTTTATTATGGCTGGGCCCTGTGTAATATGCATACTGCACAATATTTCGCGAAACAGTCTACATGTATAATAATACACATGTATAATTATGACTTTTGGTACAGTTTGGTACACATATTCACTTTGTTTATTGTGTTTTGATTTGATTTTATTGCAGGATTTGTTTAGATTGCATATGGCTTTTGACTTTTGACTTTTGGGCTTATCTGTATTGTAGATTTGTGAGAGCTTCGCTCAAACTTCATCCAACTGGAATTTCAAGTAAGCTCGAACTGAAAGCTGAAGCAAAAGGGGCTGAGTCTGGGTTATATGGATGAAGATGGAAATAGAATCACATATTGGATATATATAAATTTGGCTCTAAAATATTGGCGTCAGTCCTCTCAGCTATTTCTATTGAAAATCCAAATCAAATGTTGAATAAGTAAGAAAAGTTTATTAAGTTATTCTTATTATTCCTTATATATTCTGAAAATTGAATTTAATATTACTCTTGAAATTTTTCCAAATTTACATTTTATTACAAGGCACAATCAGGAACAAAAAAGGGATTTAACGTTGTAGACTTCACTCACCACCACCACACCATTCCACTCCACTCCACACAAACAGAGCGGAGTGCAAACAAAGAAGTACATCACTAAATTGCATTGCTGATCTTATAATATAACGCTATCCAAGTATCCAAGAAATCGAACATGCCAAGAAGGAAAATCAGATGCCAAAGGCATGAGAGAAACTCAGCCAATGTGAGGAACCAAACGTAGGTAGATACCTATACTATATTACAACCAACAAAGTTTTTTTTTTATTATTTTATTTGCTATTCTTATTTCATTTCTTGGAATCAAAACTTTTAGTACTTTGTGGTGGTAGAAATGGAATTAGTGAAGCGATCGTGCACTCAATCGTGTTCATCGATCGCAAAATGCATGTCGACGTTTTATTTCCAAATGGACTATCTTCATTTCTTGTTAAAAAAAACTGGCATAAACAAAAATGGTTGTTTGTAAGAATTATGAATATTGGAAGGGATTGAGTCTTAGTTTCGGTAAATTGCAAAAACAATATTTGTGAGTTCTATAATATTTCTAGCGGGAAATTTATGGTTGGATTTTAATTCCACATGGTTTGAACTAATTGTATGTGTTGTTTGTTATTTTTATAAAGACTTATCAAAATAGAGAGAACGAAAATAGGACAAATAGCTTGATTCATAAATAGATTAACTAGGTATATAACTATCAATACACAAGCAAGCATACAGGTATGGTATGCTTATTATATGACTGGACATATGCTATCTGTGCATTGCGTGTTCAGCCTTGTTCTGTTTTGAATGAGTTAGTTTTATAAGGGTTCATTTTATATCGTCTGTGAAGAACCAAAATGACCCGTATCCATTTTTAGTTTCAAACGAAGTGCACTATTTACAGGAAAAAGTTTAAATACTATCTTCAGGAAAGCATGAAAATAGAACCTTGTGCACTTTAAACAAAATGTAAATAGGATATTTTGCATTTTTAAAAAAACATGTGAATAGGACATTTTTCAAAACACGTTTAAATTGAATATTTTGCAATTTCAAAAAAACACTTAAATAGATTATTTTGCACTTTCCAAAAAACACTTAAATAGAATATTTTGCACTTTCCAAAAAACACTTCAATAGAATATTTTCCACTTTTCAAAAAACATGTAAATAGGACATTTTGCACTTTTCAAAAACACTTAAATAAAATATTTTGACCTTTTCAAAAATATGTAAATATGACATTGTTCCCTTTTTAAAAACATGTAAATACAACAATTTGCTCATTTTAGAAGCTCGTTATTAGCATTGCAAACATGTATCTTATTTACTTTATTTTTTGACATAGCTCATTTTAATTCTAGCATAAGTTGGAAATGGGTCATTTTGGTTCTTCATAGGCGATATGTTGTTAATTTATTACCTATACGCAAGCATGAAATGTTGGCCTCCTAATTGATAGAAATAGAGCAGGAAGCTTTTGGTTAAGTACACTATATTATTATGCATTAAATTATTTACAATTCACAGCTCATAGGACATAAATTCCCTATATATCTATAGGTACGTCTGATTATGTGTTCAAAGTTTATGTATATCTATACGGATGAGTTCCTTGAAATCAAATAAATGGAGACGGTTTAGCTAGATTGTATTATACACTATTCAGACTCAAACTACAAAAGTATGTGCGAGGTCGATAAAAAGTTTTACTCGGAATTCTCCTCTCGCCGATTTTTCTGTTCTATTGATATGTTTTGCTATTGTTATTCTGCTGTTATTTGTGGTCCGTGCAAAAAAGTATGTATGCATGCGCCTTTGAGTGAAGCTCCATTAAATACAGTTTGATATAGGGATACTACATAGACATAGGACCTACAATAATTTCATTTAGCGTTGTTTAATAATTACTAGTTCGTGGGAACGTTTGTATTTTAATCATAAACAAACGCTAATAAAATACTTTAATGCTATCCGTAATATATTTTATTGTGCCTACCTATGTACGTCATAGAATAGTGAATGCAAGGATAATATACATATAGTCTGTGAAGAACCAAAATGACTCATATCCATTTGTGGCTGAAAACAATATCCACTAAATCTACAACAATATTGAAGCATGTCTTAAAAGTATTTAAATAGAATATTTTGCACTTTTCAAAAACATGTAAATAGAACATATGTTACGCTTTTCAAAAACATGTAATTAGAACATTTTGCACTTTTCAAAAATATGTAAATAGAACATTTTACACTTTTTAAAAACATGTAAGTAGAACATTTTACACTTTTCAAAAGCATGTAAATAGAACATTTTGCACTTTTCAAAACTATTAATTAACATTTTACACATGTTTCTCATTTTGTTTTTATGACATAGCTCATTTTGATTCTAGTTTAAATTGGATATGGGTCATTTTGGTTCTTCACAGATGATATTACATTTTTTCTAGACTTAGCACGTTAGCATAAAGTCTCTGTTTATGTAAGTATGTATAGTTTAATGCTAAATCGATACTCAAGCTTTTATAGGTCTGTAAACTTTTAAATTAATGTTTACGTTTTATTTTGATTTATTAGAAACTTTGTATCTCTATACGCTACTTTCTATTTTTATCCATTCCAAATTAAATGCCGTTTTTTAAGTACATCTCCAGGTATAGCAGAGGTGCTTTGTTGTTTTATGGACTAGACACACGGTATATTGGCCAATGACGGATGGGGACGTGGTGTATATGTAATTTTATACATACTATTTTATTTTATTACATTTCCCAGGAATTAACTCATGAACTATGTCCTATGATCAAGAACAAACTGTACACATTTGTAATTTTAAGACACAATAATTGAAAGTTGTTTTGCGTGTTCTTTATTGTGTCTTATTCAGATTACAGGTATAGAAGAAAAGATATACCACTGCAGCTGTGGAAGGTGGATGCAGATTCTCAAGAAACTTTTTCTCAAATGAAAGTTTCGTTTTATTTATACTTAAGTTGAAACTATTTTTCCTGCAATAAGATTGTTTCGATGTAAGTCATTGTAATCATGATCAACAAATAGACATGAGTATGTATTATTTTATAATAATATTTTATTATTGAAACATTTTGACAACCTTCAAAAAACCTTCAAATATCGATAGTTTGACTATATAGTAAAGCAGAGAATCTCTATTTCTGTATTAGGCGCTGATAACATGCTAACAAATCGATGAAATTTTGAAAAGTAAAGATTAAAGTTGTATTTTAATAATCATATATTAGGAATCTTGTTATTCCCCTTTGATGTATTTTTTTACAATAATTTTAAGATTTAAAGATCACAGATGATACAAAGGGTGTTGTACCGTAGAACTACTTTAAACGTATAGAATCATAAAAATTGATAATTTATGTATTTTTAGTGACCATGTGGTAACGCAGAGGGCAAATACCTTTGAAATGCACATGCCAAAATCAAAAATATACTGAAAAAATTACTGCTGGAGACTGGAGACAGCGACGCTTCATTTCATTTCAGCTTCAAGTTTTACCATTCGCATTCTCAGTGCTAAAAATAAAACAGCTTAGAGATGGGATCTATTACTGCTTGCCATGTGTTTAGCATTATACTATATAGTATGATCATTAAAATTATTAATAACTCTGATGATATAGAGTAAAATATTTGTATTTCCCATTGCGTAGTAGTTTGTCGTTAAAAACAACTTGGTAATTTTGTGACGAAAAAAAAGCACATACCGTATTTCCTGAAATAGTACACGGGGTGTTCTATTCAAATTCCGACCTCCTAGACCCGTGTTCTATAACAGGCCCGTGTACTATAACAGGCCCGTGTACTATAACAGGCCCGTGTTCTAAATGTAATTTTAACTTAACGTTATTAAAGAATCAAATTAATATGGTGTACATTAATAAAAATGTGAACCTACAAATTAGCAGATATGAAAATTTATTGTAACACAGTAAATCAACTGTTCTTGGCAAAATGAACCCAATTAGAATGACCTACTATTTAAAACTGATTCGCACTAAATTAAAAATTAAACTTTATATTTTGCCTAGGACGTACTTATTTAATTAAAATTAACACAAACGCAGTTATCAAAAAAGAAAATGCAAATAACCTTGGCTGTGTAATGGCCATGGCCAATATCAACTTCATAAAAATTTAAGCAAAATATAAAATCTAACTTGATAGGAATTTCTAAATTACTTAAGTCACTAGATGAGCCGTCAGTTCATTTCGATGACAATATTTAAAATTTGGTTGAATGACACAAGCGTAAAGGTTAGGCTGAATTACATTTTACTTGCGGCTCAAATATTATAATGTAGAGAATAACCGTCAAGTGTAAAGCCTTATAAAACCCATTGATAAGCCTGGTACCGTGTAAAATCATAGGTTTGTATACAATAACAGGCCCGTGTACTATTACAGACCCGTGTACTATTCAAAATCTGTCCATCTGTCCTGCCAGACCCGTGTAGTAATACAGGCCCGTGTACTATTTTAGACCCGTGTACTATTTCAGGAAATACGGTACTTCAAGTACATATACATTGTACTACAGATACTATTTCGTATACTGCGTCTGTAGTAGTTTCTAACACACACACACAAATGAATCTGATCACAGTAGCGTCAGTCCAACTATTAAAATTTTATCTGTTAAACGAATATAATAATAATTTGAATCATTCCATCATAACAATATGATAATATTAATAATAATTATTTTATCGTTTTCTATCTTGCAGACGACAGATCAGGAGACCAGCCAGCAAGCGTAATTATCAGATGCAATGCGACGAGGCCCAGTAAGAGACTCAAAACGAATACAATGTGCCTCTACAACAATAGTTAACAAATTGACAGGACGAGACCCAAGAGACCCCAGAGCCAGAGCCAGTGCCAGTGCCAGTGCCAGAGAAGAGAGTTAAGAATTTGAAAGACCCAATAAACCCAAACGGCGAACAACAAAACTTTTCGTTAAGTAAGAGCCATGCTTTGCATTACCATTACCATACTGTGTGCCATGTGCCATCGCCATCGCTATCCCATCGTCTTCGACTTCGACGTCGACTTGGTCGTCATCCATAATCCATACAAAATAATACAAATCTTATGTACCGTAGAGGTATGTAGTATACTTGAGAAACCTATAGGTAAGTAGGTACTTCTATTTTTCACTTCCACTTCCAAATGTAACATCTGCCCATAAATACGTAAACAGTAAACAGTTCAGAGAACTCATTTATGTAAGCTTGTCGTTTCTGTCAGCTGGCGATTGTATCGTATTGTAATGTTGAATGATTGAATGTTAAATGTAGTCAAGGTGAGACACGACAGGACACGACAGCATATTCACTGGAAGAGCATAATGCCTATTGCTCCTTACTTCCATAATGTTGTTGTCGCACAGACAGGGCTCCGAACTCTGAACAATGCAATAACATACTTACTGCATCGCAGTATTTTTAGTATTACCATACTATTACAAACACCCAATTTCATTTTATATTTAATTCCAAGTTATATCGGGATGTATATAGTATCGTGTGTATTTTTAACAACACACCCAGGTTCTATCTACTACTACGGTATACTGATCGATCGCCATTGAAATTTAAGATAGAAATAAAGTGCCTAATAGTATAAGCCATACATACTTTTGAATGTTGCTAAAATCGAAATCTACTATCTTACAGTAAAAGCTAAAGCTTGAGAAAGAAGCTTTATCACGAATAAAAAGAGAAAGATGCTTTTGATTTTAAACGTTAAGCTTTCTTGAAACGTGTTTATAGTTTTAAAACTTGCAAGTACACTTTTCACCTTTTATGAAGTTTAAAAACCCGATATTTACAGTTTACAGCTGTTCAGAAACTAAAACCTGTATCACACAAAGTAGTTGAGTTGTGAGTGTTGAATATTTAAATTTAATTCTATATACAAACTTCCTATATAATTTTTAATTCCTATTCCTTTTAATTTTTTATGCCCGCATATTAATGTTCAAATTCCAGCTAAACTATGAATAATGAATAGCTATAATATGATTTATTATTATTTTTTTTCTACAAGCAAGTTACGAATGCAGGGTGTGCGTCAAATTCTAATAATATTATAGTCCGCTACCTACTTTAATACATGTACGCCTCCCAAAGTAAGTACCTATATGCCTCTATGTGATTTATTTGAATTTAAAAATGAATGTACCGCTGCAGCAGACAAAGATAATGCAGACGCTGCAGACTGCAGATGCAGGGATGTGTGATTATGATCTCATCATGTTGTATTTCCTTTAGCTTACCGTTATAATTT
Source organism: Dicyrtomina minuta (assembly GCA_949802685.1). NCBI lineage: Eukaryota > Metazoa > Arthropoda > Collembola > Symphypleona > Dicyrtomidae > Dicyrtomina > Dicyrtomina minuta. Next base: position 26,856,558 of record OX461808.1, on the reverse strand, counting down.
TGAAACTATAAAAATGAATAATTAGCATATATTATTAAACGTGATAAATATGTTAATGTCATAATATGTCATAGTTTCTTTTAGTTCATTTCAAAATATTCAAATTTTGCAAGTCACATGTTTTTTTACAATTTTGAAAAACGCGATGCATAAAAGTGGTACAATGCTGTTAACCTTGCACGTTTTACATAGAAAATAGAGGTATAAAATAGAACACCAAGAATTTAAAAAAATTTAAATTACGGTAAATATTTGCTAATGTACTTTAAAAAATATCAAATGAAATCCTGGTCCTGGTAGAATTTTTACTTAAGAATTTTGAATAGAATTTTTCCTAGTAGTCATAAAGTATAAAATTGTGTATTATTTTAGTATTATACATTTTACATTGCACAGGCACTGTTGACATTCACACAGTTGAGGCTGACATTGCAAATCACGTCACGGTTCGCCGGTGCCAGTACATATCTAATATTTATCTTGAAACTGTGAAATTGTAGGGAAGTGCGTTATATAGTTTTGAGATATTTCTCATATCACGCTATGTAGTATGTAAAGTTCACGGCAAAGAATTAAAATTCTATGAAATAATTTAATATGGAAATAGGAATGAAATGAATAGAGAATTTTGGAATGTTACGAAAGTACATGCATTATTACGTTAGTGTTAGTACATGTGGAATGCACATGAATTTTGAAAAACTTTTGCAATATTCAGTAACAGATGTTTACACTTAACATATTTCCTTCCTTTTTTATAGTTTTCTATAGCCTTGCTTTCGTTTCATAGAGTTCCAGGTTAGTAGTGTTTTGTTTATAGGGAAATTCTTTAAATTCCCTTATACTATACTTTCCAATTCTGTTGTTTATTTTCATAATATTAGCCACTTCTATATTCATATGTATACCCTGTGAATTTTTCTTGAGACAAATAGCTGGGGATTGGTATAATAGGCAAAGGCAACTAATAGCGTATATCCGACGCGATATATGACATTATTGCATGACCATAGCTTTGTTATAGACTGTAATGGAATGGACTATATACTCTGCTGTTCTGTGCTGCTGTTCTCCGTTTATGAATTTAGGTCACATTGAGATGAGATTGTGTTGAAAAATTGTCTCATTAAATTTAATAAGCTATAACCTCCCAACAAATTACATTTCAACTTGAGCTCTTCACTTTGAAGCCCTCCACAAAATTTCCAAGAATGTTAAACATTTTTGTATGTCATTTAATTCCTAATTAAATTTTCATATGTCCTAGGTACCTACATGGATAATTCCACATGCATGTAGGCATGTGTGGATTCTAGTTTCTCACATCTCTATAATCCATTTCAGCACTGTCATTCATAGTGTCAGGTCTAGTACTCACTCGTTTCCAGTTCCAGTTCGAGCCATTCCATAGCTTATTGTATAACTGAGGCATGTCTATTTTTTTACAAAGCCCTTTATACTTTATAGTCATCAGAGCCATTGCATAAAAATAAAATTCTTGAATATCTTCACATATGATGATGGCAAGGGAGCAGTGTGGTAGAAGCTTTTAGAATTTTCATCTATATTTTTATTTCATTTCTAAGAAGCCTTGTTACGCTGTAGAAAACGTTACAACAATATGTAGTCTCTTTATACGGTACATTCCATTAATTTTAATGTGCTTTTTTGTATGGTTTCTGTATTTCCTAGAAATATTCCCACTTTACAGAGCTAACATAGCAAGAGCTGTCGTCTCATACGATAACAAACCAAATATAGTAGAATAGATCCTGGAGCCATGTTACTTGTAACATCGGAAGCCGGTATGGAACCATAGCAAAGCACTCTTTGTAAATAGTAAATACGCATCCGTTACACATACCAAAAAGAAGAGTAGCATCGGGTAAAATTCAGAAAATCTTCCGTACAGCAACTAGTGTACCCGCTTACACAAGCAAAAGCAAAGTCCTTCGACCTACTAAAATCGATCTATATACTGGAAACTGGAACTATGGAACTCTTTTGTGTACATACGAAAAACTGAAAACCGAAATATGCCTTCTTTTATAAGTTTGAAATTGCGGAAGAAAACATGGACCGGTTCTGGCGTCGGTGACGGTAACGGTCCTTAAATATGTATGTACTGTGTGCTAAGGATGTAGAAGCTGTAGAAGGCGATGGGGAAAGTTGAGATCGTTTAAAGTACCTACCTATAAAAATTCTGAAAAAAGTCCTCCTATATGTATATGCCTTCTCTTATGTAATTTGAACTCTTAAACTTTTAAATGCGTTATCATTATATTTTTTTTTACTTTCCAGAAATACCCGGGAGTAATTTTCTAATCTTTTTTACTGCTCAAATAAGTTTTTAAGAGATATCTTGACAGTTTTCATTAATTATTTCATTATATGTATACTGCTCGTAATAGAAGTTGCTCTGGTACTTGTGCTTGTGAAGTGTGAGTGTGTGTTCTCGATTGAACTCTGAAAGTTTTTTTTGAAGGAGCAATACTACGACCCAAGGGTTTCAAAAGGAAAAATAAAAGTAGATCTAATTTTCTAATAATTAATACATATTTTGGAAAAAAGTACAAATGTCATTAAAAATACTATTGAAAAAATACTACGATTTGAGAGAAAGTAATTTATGTAAATTTAAAGTTACCTACTTAATATGTTCACGGAAATCCCATTTAGATTATTCGTCTGTAAACTTTGTTGTAATTTGTAAAACCATTACTAATATTTAATAGCTTTAATTTTAGTATTTTAGTCACTGCGTTGGGATGAATTCAAACGTATATATTCAAATCGACCTACTTTCTATATTATTTTCTATTTATACATTTCCACGTTTTCTCACAATCAAAATCTGTTATACAGATAGACCTAGAAAAGTTTTAAAACTTTGAATTTCTACAACTTTGTTTGGTCCTTGAGTCTTTGTGCTTTGTTCGGCTAAACTTAAAAATAACTCAGTTTCCAGAAATTGTATGTTTGTACATGTAGTTAGACTGAATATAGAATATTTTACGTTTTTGATGCAATCCCTAAATATTCCTATGACGCGTGAAGTAATCTGATGAAATGTGGTGGGTGTGTAAAATAGAATATGTGGTAAGTCTGATGTATGTGTTGATCCATAATTATCAAGGCATAACTTATATTCCCATTTTTTAAAATAGAAATTTGAGTAACGGAGTAGATACATTATATCTTATATCTGTGCTATGTCTATAGGATAGCAGTCAGTAGGATCGATTCATGTTTGCTATTGACGGCTTTGACTGATGCTCTGGGCTGGTATATATGGCAGGTTGAGTGAGATCAAATCTCTACCGTACTTTTCTTAGGTACTTCAACACGTAGATACTTACATAATAAAATGCGAGTTTGCCCCTGGCTTTATAAGAATTAAGCATAGGGATGGGTATATATCTAAAGATGTAGGAATAGGAAATCGAAATCGAAATCGAACGTGCTTCTGTAGCATTTTCTTTTTCACTTTATCTTTTTTTGTTGTCATTTTTCCTCTTTCCTTTTTCGTCACTATGCTGTTGCTGAGCTTTCGTTCTGAAAATCCAAAGTACAAATCCGATTTGAACTCCAACTTCCAACTCGAACTCGAAATAATCTTGTAAAGTTAAGTAACACGCAAAAAAAGTTAACACATATATGTAGCACTGTACCATTCCCAATTCAGCTCCTCCAAGTCCAAACCATAGCTAAAATGAGATGGAATTTCCTGGAAATGAACGACTTTATCTAAGCATTGCTTCAAAGTTTTGTCATCTGTAGAGCAAAGGTGGGATTTAGTAGGAGAAGGAATTGTAAGTTTTTCCCAAAGTGCACAACGTAATATCTAGATTATGCAAGACATGTATGTAAGGTACATACATGTACTGTAAAACTTCTAATAATTCCCGGGTCCCTTATAACTTCCTGGGGTCTTTAATAGCTCAAGGCATCTTTATTGCATTGAATCAAATGGAGAAAATATTGTATTTTTTATTTCTAATAACTCCCGAGTCTAAAGCTAAACTTGACGTAACTTCCCCCAGGAGTTATTAGAAGCTTTACGGTACCTTCCTTATAAGTGTACAAAACCCGCTAAAGCGTACAAAATATAACATGTTTTTATTTTACACAGAACCGAGTAGACGATGAAAGATCCGGGTTGCCCGACTAATGTTTTCTAGGAAGTCTTTAGTAAGAAATTATATTTGCTCAACAATTTTCAAAATAATTTAATAATTTTTTCTTTTTACATTTACAAAATTCTAAAACATGCTATCCAGAGCAGAGCTTTGTTATCTATTCATAAAAAAAATTATGTGTAGCATTTATATAATTTCATGTTTTAAAAAAGAGTAAAATGTTCTATTTAAATGTTTTAAAAACGTATAAAATGTTTTAATTCTATGTTTTAAAAAAGTGTAAAATGCTCTGATTCCATTTTTAATTTTTTAAATATTCCTATTGTATGCATTTTTACATTTATATTGAAAAAAAACGTAACATGCTGTTTAAAAACCCAAAAACGTTCTACTTGTTAACTTTAAAAAAGTGCAAAATGTTTAATTTCTTATTTTTAAAAAATGGGCGAACATTTTCTTGTCACGATTCTATAAAATGGAAAACTTTTTAATCGTAAGTTCAAGCTAAAAACTAGAAACCAACAAAACAATTCAGTTTTATGTTCTTAAACTAACTCTCTCGTAATTACATAAGTTTTGGTTGAAAAGCCCCATTTTCTGTCAAATCGGCAATCGGCAGTTGCTATATAACCGCGCCTGCAATAAGTAAAACTGTTGTGCCATTCAGCCCTTCGCCCTCCATTTAAATTAATCTGTAAAAAAACAATTTTAAAAATAAAACAAATGTCGTGTTCACCTTTTCCTATCATGTTCTACTCCATATCAAATTTCTAAAAATAAAGATGGAAATTCAAATTAGTCCATATTATACGTGTATCTCTGTACACTGAATTCGTGTAACAATTTTGAATTTAAAAAAATTAAAGTCCTATTTTTGCACCTCAAAGAACAATGAACGACGAACGTATAGATACTTGAGGCTACATAGCTTTGACATCAATTTAGCATTTACATTTATATAAATATATACTGGAGGCTTTATAGCTCTTTCGTACACTATAATCTCCAAACATAGTACAAAAAAACAATACAGGATCCATGTACGTACAGTATATTTTAACTTACTATATATATGTATGTAATGATACAATTTCACTTTTCGCAGAATCCGGAGGAGATCCGTAACATTCTCGTTGTGCTCGTCTTCATGCCATCATAGCCATCAGCGCCGTACTATATCCTTGTCCTCCAGGGCCCCTAAAAGCTATGAAGACTGGAGCACATCACACAGATACACACATCCCGAGATCCGACTGACGGAAATTGTGTCTGTTTCTATTCTACTCTGTATTCTGTACATTTCGTGGAAGACATGAAAGAGAATGGCACGAAAATGAAAATAAAAAGGAACCCACTACTATTAGACCTACTACGGATAGAGATATACCTTTATCTTTATCTCCAACGCCATTCCACCTATTCTTATTCTACCGATAGAATATAATACACACAATGTGTACCTTCCCCCCTATTTACACTACAGCTGTTGTCTGCCTCATCGTACCTCCATGACTTGGTGGGTTTGTGTCTGGAGTTCTGGAGTCTATGTGAACTTCGTCTATAACATTAACATCTTGAGATTTCTTCTATGTCATATGACATGCCATGGAATATGGTAGGACTCAGACTTGAGCCAGATCCTCATCCAGCTCAAAATTGAAGACAAAATTCTCTCCAGCCAAATACAAACTGGAAAATAGAAATAGACTTCTATCTATAGACACTGGACCTCATATATATGGTGATGTGGAACCAAAGTTGAAGATGCTGACGTGAGTGGGGATGGCCGTGGTGGTGGTGGTGATGGTGGTGGTGGGCCGATGGTTGGTCGTGTGTCTTATTCTTCGTCTTCTTGTTAGTGAATTGGTTTCAAGACTCAGAAATTCAAAGTATTATTTCTCAGATTGCGATCGCTGTCGTCATCATGCAAGTATATGTATGAGAGTAAAAGTAGTCGCACCACATAGTATAATAATAAGGCACAGGCAGAAGTACAAGTGGGTAGGGGGGAGGGGAGCGAACCTACAGGCTACATTTTGCTACTGAAGAAGCAAAATTGCCGATCTACAATACTTTTTAAATACACTAATAGCAAGATTATGACCTCCAATTCACGCTATCAGCAAAATTGTCGATCTTCTCTACATATTTAATGTTCTATTTAGTTTTTGAAAAGTTTAACATATTCCATTCACTTATTTTCTAAAAAGTGCAAAATGTTTTATTTTCATGTTTCTAGAAAGCGCAAAATGTTTTATCTGCACGGTTCTAAAAATCGCAAAATGTTTTATTTACATTTTTTCTAAAAAGCGCAAAATATTTTATTTACATGTTTTGTAAAAAGTGCAAAATATTTTATTTGCACATTTTTTGAAAAATACGCTATTTACCTACATGTTTTTGAAAAGTGCATTATGAACTATTTAAATGTTTTTTTAAAGTGCAAAATATTCCATTTACATGTTTTCAAAAAGTGCAAAATATTCCATTTACATCTTTTTGAGTAGCGTAACATATTCGATTTAGGCACATACATTACAAAATGGAGATGGGAAATTTTGCTTTTAGTGAAAACTGTAGAACGGCAATTTTGCTCCTTCACAGCTGTGGTATATAGGCAGTGACTACAAGTGAGATAAAAGGCAGGCGAGGAGAGCATGCAGAGTGAAAAGAAGATCTTAAGGCAGTGCAGCAAGTAGTAAGTACGAGTATGTATACCTATATATACATGCTTATACCTATATATAGGGATGGCTTCGTCTTCGTAATTTCAATATAATACTGTACGTTCTAGTTGTGTATGTATATAAACCCAAAGCCGAAGCGAGTTGAGTAGTTGAGTAAGCAAAGGAAAAGCGAATGGATGGAGAGGAAAGGGAAGCAAAAGCAAGTTCAAGTCTCCGTGTGCATCTCTCTCTCTGCCTTTCTAAGAATTTTCCAAGTCTTGTGTGAATTCCATTTCTCAGAACACATCTTTCCTTCTTTCGTCTCTTTTTCACATTCTTACTTTCTGCCTCTGTCTGCTCCGTCTCATCTCATCTTCCTCGGTCTCTCGTCTCCTATCTGACAAATAGGAATTCTACACACGGGGATTTGTCTGTAGTGTATATAAGTTAAATAGGTACCTCCTTACTAGTTAGTACAGACAGATGTGGCTTACATAGGTACCTACATACAGTAGTTGTTTTGTCAATTTTTTTGTATGCATATTTTTGTATGGAGAGGCAGTATAGGCACCGGTTTCGGTTTCGGTTTCGGTATTTATCTAGTGCAAGACTGTCAGGTCAGGGGTCGTCCAATAATGATGTTGTGAATAATACGAAGTTTTATGCCCATTTAGTTCCTTGATAAAGAAGCACAAATAGTTACGGATTTTAGAGTGTTATTTTAGAGTGATTGATGATTTCAAATGACTTAAATTCAGTTATGGGCGACCCTTTTTGTGTATGTATATAGAGTTATAGCTATGCACATAACATATTTTAGCGTTCACTCAGTTTTATGTTGGAGGAATATCAATCAGCAAGGGAATTGGAAAGACTGAACGGGATGAAGGAACGAGCGAACATAATAAGAGACTTGGAGTCTTGATTCTTATGGTGATTCCTTAATGGGATGCTGTTTACTTTTTCTTCCTATATGTATAATGTATATGTACCTAGGTACGCGTATAGGAAGGCAGTAAGTCGGTGGTTACATGTTGTAGGTATGTCAGCACTTATATAGAGTTTTGCTTCTTTCTCTAAATCATCCTGTAAAAGTTGTATGTATGTAGGAAAGTAGGAATTTAGAATGCAATGCATATTGAATGGTGTGTGTGCAGAAAGCTTTTTAGCGATGTAAATGTGCATGTAATTTGTCATTTTCAATCTACACTCTACGGATTAACAAGGGGAGTGTCCCCAGTGGAAAGGTTTATGTATGTATACTGTGTACATAATGTAGGTATGTTAATTCTGTGAATTATTTTTGTGTAAAATATAGCTATAATCTAAAATGCATGTGCCCTGTCTGTACCCATGCCCATACATATGTATAGCCAGTAGAGATTAATTGCTTGGTATATTTTGGATACTGAGAAAGATTTAAAATATTTGATAGGTTAAGTTTTTCAAAAGATAACATTACAAATAATTTAAAGTTTTTGTGCAAAACTTATTGTGTGTGCTATTAGGAATGTTGAAAACAGGCACAATTTTATGCCATTATTGATTTTTAAAAAGCAAATCATTTGGTATTTACACTTTATTTGGAAGTAATAAATGTCACGTGCCTATAATTTTAAAAAAATTTAAAATGTCACGTATTTCTACATTTTTGAAAAGTATAAATGTTACGTATTTGTAAATTTTTGAAAAGTAAAAAATGTTACGTGTTGGTTCGAAATGTAAAATTGTCACGTGTTTATAAATTTTTGTAATTCAAAATCGTTTTAGTTAAACCTTTTGAAAAAAATAGAAGTTTAAGCATCTTCAAAAATGTGCAATATATGTATATTGCATAGCTTTGAACTTGTATCATTTTCTATTTTATTTTATTTACCTATTTTGACGTCATGGCCTAGAGGTAAAAACTGAAAAAGTGTCAAAATTCAAATACCTAGGTCATTTTATGAAAAATTTATAAAGGTGCTTATACTTATCTACTTACACGTTTTTGCACAAAAAATATTCGATACCTATTTTCATTCTAGTAAATTAATCTCAAGGTAAAAATGTATAACACTATAGGCAAATCTTTATATTGCAAATATAAAACTTTCATCGCTCCTATTATTCTAATCGTAAGCTCTTTTATTTTGCCTCATACTATATCTTACTATTAGTAATGTGACTGCGACGGTGACTGTGTACTGTGTTGACAGGATTTTTTTTGATTACTTATCAAGGCGAATGTTTCAGTTCGGAAAAAGATAAACGTGTGTTTTTCAACGTATAGGTACCTACACACTTAGGTGCAACTTTCGTTTTATATTCAGAATCAACACACCAAACAAACCAATACCAATATCAAGCCAGAGAGCAGAGACAAGGTCACTCATGTCCAGGTGTTTAACATCCAAAAGGAACTACAACAAAACAACATCTGACATCTTTCAGACATTCAGATTTTTTTCGCAAGTTTTTTTGTATACTAAACTTCATATCAGTTTAGTGTGTTATTATTAGTATTAGCCATGTGTAGATGTGTTGTTATAATAACAAGGATTTTGGGAGTGAAATTTGTTTTTGCAATATAAAATGGCTTACCTAGGGGGACCTTGGATTTCGATAATGGATATAGATAGAAACTGCACTAACACTCACCTGGCACTTGATAAATCACTTACAATTATAAAAATATATAAAACATGTATTATATCAGTATATACGTATTAGCTTGCTTTTTCCGTTTTCGATTTTTGCAATATTTTAATTAAGTCCGTTAAACCAGTTTATAGTACGTCGTATTATGATTAAAATCGCTTGCCAATAACAAAGATTAAAGATACTGCAATTTACTAATTACGTTTTAATTTATTTAAATTCTTTTATCTGCATTCTTGGCAATTTAGATAAGGTTACAAACAAGCGTAATACGCAGATACAATATTGACAAGCTACTTAACAAATTAGTAACTATACTAACTATATAGCTCGCCTGAATTAAATATATGTATATCATTTATAATACATACAGTATCTATGTTTTTAACATTAAAATAACTGAAATTAAATTGTAGTAAAATTCGGCAATATAATTTATTGGTTAATTGTTTATTGTATTATAAAACTAGAAAACTACACAAAAGATGAAGCATTTATTACATTGATTATAAATTACAGTAATAATGCAACAGGGCCGGACGAAGGGATTGCTTTTAGGCAGCAATTTGTTTCCATACAAAAACCACTCCTTTGATTTTATTGATGGTTTTCTTTGGTAAAGCAAAATGTTGTATTTACATGTTTTAGAAAATTGCAAAATGTTTTTTTACTCGATTCAGAAAAGTGCAAAATGTTCTACTTACATGTTTTGAGAAAAGTGGAAAATGTTTTATTTCCATGTTTTTGAAATGTACACAAATTTTTATTTTGCATTTTTAGAAAAGTCAAAATATTCTTTTTAGATGTTCTTGAAAAGTGCAAAATGTTCCATTTACATGTTTTTTGAAAATTCGAGCAGCGGGGACTGCTTACGCTGGCCGCATTATTCAGCACTGTTTTAGTGCAAAATGAAATAAAATAATGTATTTTTGCATTTTATTAAAATTCGGGACAGGTTCATATTTTTGCAGCAATTTACATTTTGAATAAATACGCTACAGGTACGGTGACACAGGTACGGTAACACAGGTACGGTGACAAGTACTGTCACCGTTACCGTAAGGATGTAGCATAGTGACCCTAATTGTACAAGTTGACAATTTTTTCCTGCTGTAGTAATGACCTTTACATAATTAACTTTAAACTACCCTGAACCTATACATATAGCACGGGTTTTTCGCAAAATAATTGACAAGTACAGATGACAGATATAGAGTTAAAATTACTATCAGGATTTACATTACATTACATTGCAGTTTATACGCAATACTGTCAATGATAATTAATTACTGTATCGTTGACTATGCATTGAAGTTGACATTGGTCTTGCTGATGATTAATTTTTTCATTGAATTTGACGAATTTATATTTAATTAGTGGTGCTTCTGATAACGTATGTTTGAGTTTGAGCTACTTCACTACTAATTTTACAAAACACTTGTTTTCAATACACACGTGTATTAATCATAATGTAGTTTTGCTATGCTACTATATGTTGGATATATCGGAGCAGTACTTGAGATTTGAAGTGGGAATCATGATTCGTAGAAGCCTGACAGTCTGACTGATTTCCCTTCTACTATCGATGGCTGATATTATGTTGTTGTAATACTATTCATATCATAAGCAAACATGTATAGCGATAATATAACCATTACTGAAGCACTACAGTACATATTCTAATGTTAAAGAATACAAATTAAATTAAAACAGAAATCGATTGACATTTTCAGCATTTAGTGCCTATACTGATTACCAATGCTACAGTATTTCAGTTAATATGAATAATATGTACTTATGTCTTATGTAAGCTTGGAACTCGAGTATACCACGAATTATGAATTATGATTCAGAGTTCTTTACTATGTGTAGATAATAATATCACTCCACTATTTTAGTTTGCACATAACTATGAGTTGAATCATATGTGGGTACTGACTTACGCTAAGTTTTGTAGTACCTATACATGTCATAATATTTGTTTTAAAATTTCAATGTGTAACAATTCCTCGAATTTTGATTTCCGTTGTTGGATGGCTTTATTGTGAATGAGAAACGTGTGTAAGTAATATTAAGTTGTATGTTATTTTAAATTTGTAATCTGTTGATCGTTCTATGTGGAAGCTGTGTAAACACTGATATACGATACCTAACCACCTACACACGAGTAAGTCAGTCAGTTGTTTCGGATTTGGATTTATTATGTAATATTTTTGTCAAGATTGTAAGTTCTTTTATGAAACATAATATGCTTATTGTGTGCATGCGATAGTAAAGATGGATGTATAATTTTTTAGGGGTAATAATAATAATTATGTGCAATAAAAACAAGGGGCTTTTATCTCTTGTTTTTGTTTTGCAGAGCAGCAGTCACGTGAATAGGAGCCGTAAAAAAGCATTTCTTGGTGGTGGTGGTGGCTTTGTTAAGAATTGGCGTATTTGAATATCCCGCCAAACCCAAAAATTACTATAGTAGGTAGGCGCTGGCTTCTGATGGCCACATGCTGTACTGTATTTTGAAGGTATTGACTATATAGTAGAACTTTGTATTTTATACTATTTTGATAATGTAAAATATGCACCTTTTACACTACTTTGAAAATGCGACGGTGATTTACGAGGTTTTGCAAAGGTAAAATATGTAATTTACTTACACCATTTTGAAAATGTAAAATATTGCAATTTTCACCATTTTGAAAATGTTAAATATGCAATTTTCACCATTTTCGAAATGCTAAATATGCAATTTTCCCCATTTAAAAAATGTAAAATATGCAGTTTACACGATTTCCAAAATGTAAAATATGCAATTTACATGAGAATGCAAATGAAGCTATTTACATCTTAAAAATTTAATACAAGTTGTCTCCTCCTACCTAAACATTAAAAGCTCAAGTATAGCAAGTATTCAATAGATAAATAGTTCATTTTCCATCTAAACTGCCACAATCCGTAGCTATCTTTTTTTATTGATTTCTAATGATCCGTTTTATGAATAATCCTTATAAAATTTTTAACCGTCTAAAAAAATCTTAATAAGAAACCAGCTCAGTCATATTATTCTATTCCTAGTCACATTTCTAATTTATCAAAGACCATTAAGATAATTGCAATCTTTCTTTCCTCTCGTAAATATTCCTAACGGTTAATCAGGCGGAAAATTAGCAATTAATTGTGTGTATAACTGCTGTTTATACGACTCATTTACATAATACATAGTTATTTGTAATTCCAGTAATTTTAAATTATTTGCAATTACAAACCCTTTCTTGGTATCAATTAATGAATTCTGGATCGTTAAACATACTTGGAAAATAAGAAAATATATATAACTGTTCATTAAACTCATCATAAGTACAATCGTCAACAGTTTAATATCCATACTACTAAATCAATTCCATGAAATAAAACACTACATATTTAATAAGAAGTAAGTCATAAATCGCAATAATTGACGTTTTTTATTTGAATCTAATTATATACCGTAAGTGCCTTATTAGTGGACTGTTCATTTAATATTCGCAAGACTGTTAACCCACGCACACAATTAGTGACCCCCTTGACAATTTTAAAGACCCGCTTATTATTTCAACATTAACACTTTAAACCCGTTCACTATTATAGAATTTAAAGCCCAGTTTTAAGAGAAATCCGCGCCTATTGTGATAGCATTTACGGTACGTCTCTTTTTTCATTCATGGCTTTACCATTCTTATTTTATGAATTATAGTCTATAGCAGCGTCTCCATATTTATCTCAACTTTATTTAGACCTCTTGATACGTAGTACTTACGATTAGATTAAAAAATCGGTAGGATAAAAAGTACTTAGACAATATAATTAATTCATGAAATAATAATTTTTCATTAAGAAAATATAAACTGACATTAACTACATTCGAAGAAGTTGAGAGATTACAAATATTTTATTTTTCCTATATGCACAACGCGTATTTCCATTCTGTGTAATCACTAGTAGTTCTTAAGGAATATATGATACATGTTTTACCTATGACCTTTTGAAATATCTATATATGTTGTTACAATTTTTTTTAAACTTTATTTCCTAGGAATTTTGTACAATTGTACTGGGAAATGTACGAGTGTCATGATGTAAATTGGTTTTATGGATTGATGACCTTTTATATTCTTATATTTTTATGTTTTATGTGCCTATACATCACTTCTTCAGTAGCAAATGCGGCGTCATCAATTTTCTATAGTAGTATGAGACTTTCTAGGTACACGTGTCCACAGTTTAGTAGATAAATTCTGACATCTGACTGACGCCGACTAATAATAAGGGAGAATACCGTTAAATTTTTATTGCAAATATTTATCACAAAAATATCGTCAGTGAAGAACCAAAATGACCCATATCCAATTTAAGCGACAATCAAAATGAGTTATGTCATAAAAACAAAATGAGAAACATGCTTGAAATGTTAATTAAGAGTTTTTGAAAAGTGTATAAGATGTTCTATTTGGATGTTTTAAAAAAATGTAAATTGTTCTATTTGGATGTTTTAAAAAAATGTAAATTGTTCTATTTGCATGTTTTAAAAAAGTGTAAAATGTTCGATTTGCATGTTTTTTGAAAAATGTTAAATGTTCGATTTGCATGTTTTTGAAAATTGCATAATGTTGTTTTTACATATTTTTGAAAAGTGGAAAATATTCTATTTAAATGCCTTCAAGACATATTTCAGTATTTTTGTAGATAGCTGATATTTTTTTTAGCCACAAATGGATATAGGTCATTTTCGTTCTTCACTGACGATATGTTCAAGAAGCGTGTGTAACTTCCAATTGTAATTCATATCTATGATGTGTGTATGTTTCATGCTAGCAAAAGATTCAAAATCTGCTAATCAATCTTTTCTTCGTCCATTAATTTCGTATTGATTTTCGAAGGAATGAAGGAAGACGACGAAGGAAAACACACATTTGTTTTATTTCTATGAAATGTATGTATATACAAGCAGCTTAGGGATGGACATATGTTTCATTTGTTAATAAATGTGTAAGTTAGTATTAATATTTGTATGATGAATTATGATGACATTACGATTGTGATTACCAATTGTTATTACCACAGTACAAATAAAGAATCTGCCTGAGTTCTTAAGAAATTTGTGAGTATTTAGGATTACAAATTAGTTCAATGCTTAAACTTTCACAAAAATTGTAGTACTATATACCTATTGTATAGCTTATCATAAACTATAACTATTCTTGGTATTAATCCGTATTAGTCACATTATGCATCATGTGTCTCATGTGTCACATTTTGATATTATGTGAGTGAGTTGGATTTTCTGTCTAAGACTACTGATAATGATAATATTATAGCCTTATAATAACGTGATTGAATCGCAATAGAAAAGACTCAATTTGTTGTAATATTATTATTAGATTTTTTTTAGTTCTTCTAAGAAGTCGTGGTGTAGAATTTAACAAAACAGGTACTTATAGGCATGTAGGTATCTACTGTTCTCTTAACTTACTTATATGTATTTGTTTTGTCATTTGATTTGTATGCTGTTAAAGTGTGTAGTGGAGCTGTATTGAGGTACATACTGATTGTACATATACACATAAGAGCTACAGGACAAAGAACTTGGTGAGAACTTATTGACTTAATTAATTATTGACTTTATTGATACTACAGAATTGGACAAAAATATTGACATTGTGTACATGTACTAGTATTTCAGTCGCCTTCTATTAAATATTATTACACCTTACCATACGATAATAATCAAGTTTAATGATCTTTAGAAGCGTGTGTAATATTACATAAGTATAAGTACTGGGAACTTCTGCAGATTTCATATTTTTGACTTAAAGTTCTGATTAGAGATGCATTTTTTTTACAGTCTACAGTTTTTACATATTGTCTGTGAAGAACGAAAATGAACCATATCCATTAGCTAAAATATTTTAGCTAAAAGCAGTACTAACTATATCTAAAAAATATTCAAATATGTCTTGAGTCTTGAGAGCATTTAAATATAACATTTTGCACTTCTCAAATATTTAATTACGACACTTTGCACCTTTTCAAAAATATGGAATTAGAACATTTTGCACCTTTTTAAAAACTTGTAATAGTACATTTTACGCATGTTTATCATTTTGTTTTTATTTTTATGACATAGCTTATTGTGATTCTAGACTAAATTGGATATGGGTCATTTTGGTTTTTCACTTACGATTGACATGATATATATTACTAAGCTGCAGCTCCGTCTATAATTACATTCATTGAATTATTAATTCATAAATAAATGTAAGTCATAAAATGTAGATAGGAAATTTTGCTTGTATTGTGAATTGGTGAATATGCATTGTGCATATTTCATGAATGGTATAAGTCGCCCACGAAGAAAATTGAATAAATTAGTATTCGGTATTTAGTACTCGGGTCTGGCCCTGGTCTGAAAGGTCTTACTATATAGTTGTAGGTACTTGTAATACTACGCGGGGCGCCGTGTTGTATGATACACGGTATATAGGATTAGGATACAAGTATAATTCCACTATAAATAACTAGATTAGCTGCTGGACTTGTGCATTTAACAATAACAATACAGTCACTCAATAAAGGATTATTAGTTCGATTATTTCTTGGAATTACAAGTAGGTACTAATATGTATATGTATACTAATATGTCATTGTGGATTTTATAAATTAAGAATATGACAAATTTGCTTGTTTTTCTTGAGTAAATACTAATTATTTATTTGATGGGCATCTTGTCGTCTTTTAGCAATTATTTCAGTCGGTCCACGTGTATAATGTATGCGGCCGTCAAATATTTAAATTCTGTAGCCAATGGATGTTGCAATAGTGAACATGGAACTACGCAAATGGGGCTAGCGAGAATGTTTTAAGATTTTACTGTAATACTGCCATAGGATATAGCTATAGGCAAGAAAATATGCTTTTGCTAAAGGAAAATATGAAAATTTGATTTGTTGTTAAAATTACTACCCGCTCAAACCCTTAAGAAAGTTGCAAACTATAATAGAAATTAAAAAATTAAAAACAAATTACATAAGCCCATAAACAATATTAAATCTTAATCAATAATATTTGTCATTTATAATACTCTGCAAACTTGTAATTTTTTTCTATATTCCTAGATAGTCTATTTTTTTATGTATGTTGGTTTAGGTGCTTATTACTTTCACTTCGGTAGGTATTAAAAAATATTGAGACCTGTATTCTTCTAAGCTGCCCTGTCTGTCAACATTACCTGAGAATTACAAACAATCAAAAGATCATAATCTGTCACAACTAACTACAAAGGCACAACAAAGTCCTATTGATCTTTCTGGGAATTTAGTCCCATTCCGCAGAATATGCGTGTAATTGCATCGGCTATTGTTATTGGGAATTGTTCAATTATTTATTAAGTACCTACCTACTTAAACAAACCAATAGTCAAACCAATATAACTATATAACCAGTCGCCACAATACTAGACTACAACAAGGCTAATCAAGCAGCAAATTCCGAGTAACTCATCCAATTTAAACTGTTTTTATCTACTAGCTTTTATCTTTTGACAGATTGGAGGTGTAGTATCGGCTACAATTATGTTGACTGTGAAAATGGGCCAAATGGGTCATTACATAAATGGTGAGTAATTGTATCTAAAGTCTAAAGGTAGTGATACACTTGTAAAGTTTAACATAATTTGTAAATTAGATTCTACTAAATCTCGTCATGTGCAAACATTTTTTGTCGTCGCTTGACATTGTAAAAATGTAAAATGTCAAGTACCTTTAAGTACTTACACAAATCTACGTGTACTTAGTCCGTCACTGCTCACACGAAATTGAATGAATTCCAAGGAAAATCAGTTTTTATTTCATAGCTTGTTTTACTGGGTATACATTGCTATGGGTCAGTATATCGCAAATAAATAAATTTATTTTTTAAAATGTAATTTCAAAAATTGTATCTGGGTCACAAACATTAATCAGAACTGTATAAAACCGAAACTAGGGCAGTTTCGGAGAATTTAAATTTTTATTTCCTCTCAGAATTAATGTTTTATGCTTTGTCACTTTTGTCAGTGCGTATATTTATAAGCAATGTAATCTAACAATTATTGATTGCTGTATTATATGTAATAAAGTTGTTATTATGACAATAACAATATTTATTGTAAAAATATTTTTAAAAATATAAAAAGAATTATTTTTTAATCTCCACTCTTGCTTGATTATACACTCACCTGGGCTCAGTGTTGCAAATAGCCATAAACAAAAAAATAATTTACTTTGTCATTTTTATAATTTGCCGATTTAGTTTAATAGGCATAAATAATAACGGGGTCAACATCATATAAATTCACCGTCAACCCTATTAAATGTGACACCATTAGACATTAGATGTATTGCTACAATTATTATTACTGACGCTTTAGATTTTTTGCAAATTAGCCTATCTGCCGTTACATTTTTTGGTTGTAGGACATTTGCTACCCGGACATTTGCTACCCGGACATTTGCTACCCGGACATTAGCTACCCGGACATTTGCTACCCGGACATTTGCTACCCAAAGCCCAACCTAGGACATTTGCTACCCATAACCTAGGACATTTGCTACCCATGGCTAATAATGTAGAAATAAATTGCATAGACAATATTTATGAGTCCACCACATGGCATCGTTGAAATAGTTTATTAATGCTATTATTGTTAATGATAAAACATGGTATTGAGAAAGGAATCGAAATCACGACACGTCCTCCCACAGATTCTCCTCAATTTCTCCAGACAGCATCGGCCATCTGACAGAGAGAGTGAGGAAGATCCATGGAAGGAGATAATAAAATAAATGAAACTCGCAGCCCTCCAACACACAGCGTCTATGAGCCACAAAAGGAATTAAATGATGCTTCCCGAGGCGACAAGAGACGAAGCGAGGAAGGAGCGGAGGCGAACTAGCTAAGGCAGAAAGAATCACGCCGCGAAGAAGAGAGGGTCTCCGACACGAATTCTTCCACAAATCCTTCGAAATCTTTAATTTCTTTTTCAATTTTCCCTTCTGGAAAATTGATAGAAAATGACTAAAAAGGAATTGCGGAACATGGAGACTCCAAAAGGAATAAGAGCAACGCGAGGGGATTGTCCATGTGACTCCTGTTGGTGTCATCAAAAGGAAACTAAAATTAAGAAAAAGCAAAAATCTGATAATTTCTATATCTTCCTGTTCTTATTCATGGTTTTCACTGTGTTCGCGATTCCTCTCTACGAATTCTTCCTCAGTTTATTGTAATTTAATTATTGAGGTCAATTGGACCAAACAGATAAATTATAAAATATCAATTAATATTTGTGAAATTACCTGTAATTAACATGGACCTGGAACCGGAAAAACTAGATGCCACACCGGTGGTATCCGTAAGCGTATCAATTATAAATTCTTATGTTGTAATTCCTTATATTGTAAAATGATTGGACGAAATCTGAAAAACAAAACAAAAACAAAAACATGAATTAATAATTATTATTCAGTTGTGGCCCCCGACCTTATGTCGGATGGGAAATATTTCATTTGATTTGAATTTATCTTTTTCCTTCGATTTAATAATTAATATAAATATTTATCCTTAAACTTACCTTCTCATCTTCGTTCGTTGAGCGTTCTCATTTATAATTGGCAATCCTCTATTGATTCTCATATCTTCCGTCATGGAACCTAGAATTAACAAACATAAAATTAAGTTAATATAATTTGCATCTTAATCATTGGCCCATTCATCAGTCGTCAGCAGTGGTTCCCTGAACCCGCTTGACGTAATTTAGGGACTTCGGTTCATACAACAAAATAGGCAAAAATCAATGAAAATAAAGTCAAAATTGAGGGGAGACTGGAAGGATCGAACCCGCAGCACATGCTGTATTTTGCGGGTTTGTCCTCCAAGTTGGAGTGGACGGTGGAGCATGGACACTGTTCGCCATTCCCTGCAACATGGCTTTGCCATCGTCCGCCCAACCTCCCCGACTAACCTAATTGGAAAAATTAACTAAACTAATATAAAACTAAAAGATAATTAAAATAAAATGTAAAATAATTATATTTACCTGATTGACATCCAAAATTAAGGGTCGTTGGTCGGCCTGAACTGATGGTAATGGTGCGGTGTGTGTCTGTCGCATGCCTTCCTCAGTTTGGCAGACACTCTCCACCACACCTCTCCGTCCTTTCTGGGCTGGACGTGGTTGCTGGGCACGGAGCCAGCACCACTTCCCCAACGACCCTCCTGAAAGATAAACAAAATAAAATTAACCTAAATAAATAAAAATAAAACTTACCTTCAATTGGATCAAAACTCAGGACAAGTCGTTGCTGCTGAACTGGAAGGTCGGGAACAACAAGCGATTGCCGTCTGGAATGCTCGGCAATTCAACCGCTTCGTTGTTCCTCTTGTCCGTCCCGTCCGGCGGCGTTGGAGCCGGGGACCGCTGGAGGACGAAGTCAATCCTCCAGGCCTCCGACCTTCACGCCGGCTTGTCCTCCTGAAATGAGAAGCAGAATAAGTCAGTCTTCTCTCTCTCCACTCATCCTCACATCGGCAATGAAAATATAATTGGCAAAAATTTCCCTGGCAGACCGAATTGTCCGAAGGACCATGGACCACTCGACCGTGATCATGCTCCGTTTGCCGTCAACGGTCGATGTGGTTCCGTAGTCCCTCGGGGAGTCGGGAGCTCGTGGTGGCGAAGTCACGGCCGTGGATGACATTATCCTCAGCCTTGACCTCAGCCACCGAGCTACACTGCTCTTGGAATTCTAACATCAAAAATAACGCATAAATCCAAGTCAAAATAAATTATGCAGTTAAAATTAAAATAAATAAAATTAGCATTCTTACCATCTGTAGTTATGCTGGAGTGCTTCATCTGGAGTTTCAGTTGAGCCTCCCTCCCCCATCTTCATAGGTCTCCGGCCTCCTCCGGAGTGGTGGAACACCCCCTTTATTAACTTAAATACTACCATCTGACTCTTACCATCTTTCACACCCTCATATTCGTTATTTATTCGGCATATTATATTTATCAAAATTTAAAAAGGGATTAAAATTATCCCCAATTTACGGGAGTTTCAGAGATGCATATAGGTGATGGGGATGTGGTAAACTCAGGTATGGCTTCCCACCCTCACTATTATTTGGGGAGGAAATACCATACTCGTTTTACAAGGTGCGGGGTAGGCTTAGCTCTACCCCCCCCGTCACCAAAAGCATCAAAAACTCCGAAAAATTCTGATCCGGAAACATTTTTTTTACTAAAAATAAATAAAAGTCAAAAATTAGTATGTACGTGCAGGGAAAGAATCGTACGCCATTCCCGCACGAAAACATAAAATTCTTCATAGACCTATAGGGAAATTACCATATACCATTCCCACATAATAAATAAATATGTATATATAGGTATTGTAGGGATCACCCACAGCTATTCCCTGAAATAAGACATCAAATAATGGCAGGATTCGAGGTTGCAAACTCGAAATCCAACGCCGCCTATCCGAATCTCGTATGAGTTGCCCTTTGGCTTCTCAAATAGTGCGTGGATATCATCTAAATATCCATAGCCCCGTCCAAAACAGCAAGTCGACCGTAATTGAAGACCGCTATTTGCCGGGATGCTGCGGTGGGCTCGGCCAAGTCCGCCACGTTGCCGTTCTTACGAACGGGAACATCAGCATCTCCCTTGCGGCTGAACTCCCCGTAAATACATACGCCATCAGCACTATTATGTACTGGGCCATGTGTTTGCTATGTCGGAGAGTGAACGAGAGGCAACCAAGGCGCCGTCTCCGTTCACCCGTATAAACTTGGCAACATCGCTTACCATGACCATGCCACTGCCAAGTGAATTTCGTCAGCTCATAGTAAAATCGCCAGCACCATTCACTATTCAGTTTGCCTTTATGCGATTCTGAGCTTCCTAAAAATTCATCCGAATTTTCATTTCGAAATCTTTCATCATTTTCGAAAATTTTCTTTTTCAAGTTTTGAAAAGATAACATCCGATTGAAGAAAAGTTTATCTTCATTATTTTCACTGTTTTAAGTGAACTTCATAACATTTCACCTCAGCAAAATTACATAAGAATTTCTGAGGGATTGAAATCAGTAGCTTTAGCTAATACGCCTTGTCTTGTTGAAAGCGGGCAGCTACTTATCAGTAAGCCAAAAGGTCAAAATATCAAATTAAACAGCATAAAGTTTGACCTCATCAGTGCGTAGAAGGAATTGTGAGTTCAAATTCCATTCGGGGACATCCCAGATTCCCTGATTTCAATCTACCAAGAGCAGCCGTCTTGCACAAAGGTAAATTACATCTTCCTTTTCATTTTGCATTTCCTGGAAAACCCATAGTGTCAAATCTCTTCTTATAAAACAGGGGAATTTAACCCGGGCGATTCACACGTATGTGGGGTAGGTTGGCGAATCTACATGCCGGTATTAGCATGCCGGGTGGGTTCACTGACCCAGGCCATGCTTCCCTCATCATAGTGGCGCATGGTGAAAGGGAACATGGATGCAAACGCATGGGCAGTGCATTGGTATGGTTGGATATTGGGGATAATTATATTGATCAAATTCTAATTAATGTGCTTACCGAAACTTTTCAGTACTTAATTAGAACCACAGTCAAAATCAGGGTGAATCCTCAAAGGACTCCATTCCAATAAAAAGGAACCGGACCAACGGTAAAACATCGCCGGATCCAGTGGAAATTTCTTCAGTACCGTTGTTGAGGACTTCGGCATCTTAATCCTCAAATCAGGAGAAAGAAGAAATTACCAAGAAGACAAGCAACTTTCCATCGACCCAGGGGTGAAGAACCACATCTCCGGAATAATCGTAAGTTGGCTTGTTACGAATTAAGTTGAGCATTAATAACCATAGGCTCATATTGCCCTCATAAAATTTTCATTTCCCATTAAAAATTTTCATAAAGAGAAAAGTGAAGTCGTAAGGTCCAAGACCTTCCTTCAAAACCCATTCTCAGTTTATTTCGATTCCCAATTCCTTATTTTCCTTCAGAAGGAAAATTCTTCAAACTTAGAAAGTAGAATCAGTGTATGTCTGATCACGGTCAGGCTATTATAGTAAATAACGTAGATAGATCAATCAGATATTGGTACCAGGTCACAGGACACAAGTACCTATCTGAATTACAAGTTGCCGTCTTAATAAATTTTGTGTGCGACGGTTTGGGACTCACACCGGTAACCGAATTCCCTCTTAATTTACCTGAAATAAAAATTATTCTTCCCCACTTTGAAGAGAGAATTCATCACATTGCTATTAATTGGCACACTGAGATTGGATATCTCTATCTTTCCGCTTTTCAATTGAAATCTTTCGTGGAAACCATTATCAGTTTTCATCGGGCATTAGAATCGTAAAAGTTAGTTCAAATTTACATTCCATTTTCCTTAAGAACAAGTCCATTTGTTAATGTCAAATTTAAATCATCTTATTGAGTTTTTGCCTAATAGAGCAGATTATAATTTCTTTAATAAAGTTAATCAAGCTCTCAAGCTTTGGCATCAGGCTGAAGGTAGGGCACATCTCACAAAACCTCAATTAACTTCCTTCATTAATTTCGTCATTAATGACATCTGCTTAACTCTTCACATTCTTCCTGAAAATCTTCAGTATCAACCTATCACTGTTGAACTTTTGCGTCATTTCGTCAACGGCATAATTAGTTGGCATAACAACATTGGTAAAGCATACATCAGCAAACCGCAACTCTTCGGCATAATTCGTATCACCTTGAAATTTTTCAAGGATCATAATTATCCCGAATTTCTTCATTTTTGGTGGATCAGTACCTTTTCCCATTCCTTTCCTTCAGTGACTTATTAAGTTCAGCATTGAAAGTTGATGTCTACAATTGTCAGAAACCTAGTTGCTTCCGGTATTACTCAGGCTGTTCGACGTTGGTACCGAGTGGAAGGTCATCAACTTATTAACGAAAGTCAAGTAAATCAACTTATCGAATATTTATTAAAGGCATTAAGCCTTGACCAAGTTGCATCAACTTCCAATACCGAATTCTTACTTCCAGGTACATCAGAATTCACTGACAAGTTAATATCAAGTTTCCTTGGTTGGTGGTCTGAATTTGGCTATATTCACGAACGTCATTTAACAACGTTAATACATGTTGTGTTACAAATTGTTAATGACGATACTGAACTCCTAGGTCAACAATATCAGGGAAAATTATAATTTCATGAGTCAATTTATTTCCAATTCAGCACTCATTTTCCGCATTAAATTAGAAATAGGTGGTTGGTACGATAACGTAGGTCTTCAATATATGAATTTACCTCAAGCTCGAGGTTTAATTACTCACGTTCTTGAACTTTTAGGTCTGGTAGACGTTCCTCAAGCTATACCTATCTATTATCCAACTCCCCACTCCTTTGAAAATTTTTCCCAAAGATTTAGAGACGCTGTTTGGGGCTGGCATAACGAAATAGGGTTTCAGTACCTGACCCCAGCACAAGTCAACGAATTATTTGCAATCGTTTTTGCTCGAGACGATCACGAATCGTCCAAATTTAACGTGCAAAGAGCATTTCGCCACGACCTCGATCGGTAATACATCCCAACGATTGAATACCATTTTTCCTCCTTTATATTTTCATAATTTTGTGAATGTCATTTGTAGAAAATATTGAATTAAATTTTCGAATAAAAGCTGCCATAACCAACTGGGAAAGCCTATACGGCCATCAATATTTAAATCTACAGCAGGTAGACGATTTAATTAATTATATTTTCATTAAGTTAGGTATTACTGGATTACCAAGTCCACCAATTAGTGAATTTGCATCTCCCCATACTTACCTTAATTTCATAGTTCGTTTTCACATCTCTGTAACGGGTTGGTACCAAGAGATTGGACACCTCCATTTGTCCACTCATCAATTGGAACAATTCTTTGTAGAGATGATTCAGTTTGATAAACTCAATGCAACTGTTTATAATGCTATAGAAATTTTCAATATTAATTCAAATTAAATTAATCCCGTATGTCATTTCTTTTATCTACTATTTTGATACACCGTATAGTTACTTCAGTTCGGTATTGGTTTGCTCTCACAGGATATCAGTACTTATCCCAAGACCAAACTAATCATTTAATTGAATTTGTGACCGAGTATTTAGGCCTTCGGTCACCCGTCACAAATTCAATAGCAGCATTTATTCCCCATTTAACTTTATCTAACTTTCCAGAAAAATTAAGGTATTCCATTTTGAGTTGGTATTACGTATTTGGCTTCCAGTATCTTACTGATCAGGAAATCAGTCAACTTCTTGCCATAATAGCCATTTACGATCAAGGTAGTGTTGATCACGCCGCTGCAACTTCTGATCATTCATATTAAAGTTATAATAATATATGTCTTTGGTTATACCGGTAATCTTGATAGCTCGAAGTGAACAAGCCTTGCAATATTGGCATCGATTTGTCAATTACCAAGTCATCACTTCTCAACAACTGGGTACTCTCATTGCCTTCATTCATCATCATTTAGGTTTAAGAGAGACTTCTACCTCTCCTATTGTTAGTCCAATCACATATCAACCTTCTACCGATTTCATTGTCGTATTTAATCAGGGTATTCAGTGTTGGTATACTACATTGGGTCGACATCTTATCACTCCTCACCAGTTGGAAATATTGTTAGCTGTCACCAATCAGTATCTCAACACGACCCCATTTGTGGCATAAGTTTGTATTGAAATTCTCTTATGTCAAATCTCAGCCCATATTGGGCAATTGAACGTGTAGACAAAAGCATTCGTCGTTGGTATAAAATCCTTGGCCAGTTTCAAAGTACTAAAGCACAACTCAAGGATCTTATTGTGTTTATAATTAACAAATTAGAAATCCCACACGGTTTCGGTTCCTTATTCAACGAGGAAATTCCTCATCTGAATTTAATCAATTTCAACAGTAAGATAAAACTTGCCCTTGTGGATTGGTACTTTGTCATCGGTCATAAGCATCTTTCCATAGACCAGACCAAGGTTCTCATCAGTGTTGTCCTTAGTTACGACGAATTAACCTCGATCAATCTAAATCATCCTACTCATTTATCAGAATTGAACTTATCTTCCTTTGAATAATCCTATGAATCATATCCCACGTATAGACTTACGAACCTTACTCATTCATTCGATTCTCGAGTGGCACGAAGAGGAAGGTTTCCTTTTCCTTGAAGATCAACAACTCAGAGGTTTCATTACTTTCTTAAGTTGTTATATTGATTTCCTTTTTCCACATCAATAGAATTTCCCTGAATGCCCTTCCTTGATCCCATTGCCCTAATTAAACACATCACTGATTCAATAAGATATTGGCATTTGATTATTGCCCAACAATATCTTCCCGAATCTGAATTACAGTTGTTCATTGAATTCATCCTTAAGCATTTAAACCTTCAAGCATCTCCTACCGACTCAACCCAGGAAAATCCGCTCCTTCAAAATACAAATTTCTTGAAGGAACTATTGAAGGCGGTATTCCTTTGGTATTTCGGTGGAGGTTACAATTATTTGTCAACCGTTCAATTAGACGAACTTATTGGCATCCTTACAGCATATGATAAATACGACTGTATTAACTTGTAAGACTCCATAATTTGTGTAATGAAAATTGAATGAATTCTTGGGATCCTGTTCTATTAGCAAAGCGAATTACGGATTCAACGAAATACTGGCATACCACTATTGGTTACCAATTTCTTCCCGAATCCGAACTTAGCTTCCTAAACACATTTATATTGAACTACTTAGGTATTCAACACCATCCAACTGACCCGATCGAAACTGATATCTCCCATTTATCACTCACTACTTTTCCCGTGAAATTCAGACACGCCGTATATACATGGTATTTAAGTCTTGGTCATCATCATTTGACTTTTGACCAATTAGAAGAATTTCACACCACTGTCAATTTCTTTGATGAACACGGTGGATCTTTAAATTATCATCTTGCTTCAGTCCTAAATAATTAAATAAATGTACTTCGGCACTCCGATTGAGTTCAAATTCCAAATCCAAGCACACATCAACGACTGGTACACTAACGTAGGTTTCCAAACTCATACTCAATTTTCGAAGAATATATTCCTCGAATTCGTTCTTGCCCGATTGGAAATCCAAGAAGACAAGGATTCTCCGATAGCAACCACCCATACACGATTAACTCAGCAAAATTACATACGTTTTTACGCTGAATCGGTGTATTGTTGGTTTCGTACCCGTTGCGAGGAACCTCAAGCAACCCAAAGCGCATATCAATATCTTTTTATGGCAGCTGCTCATGATCAAGCTTTAGAAAGTTTAGATTCATAAGCAGTTGGGAAAGATAGTACACGTTTGTCTATGAACTTCGATAATCCCCATAAATTAATTAAAAGAATCGAATCTGAAATAATATATTGGCATATTATCGAAGGTCATAAACATTTCTCAGCGATTAGCACTGAGAACTTTCGTGATTTCGTCTTAAATTATTTGGGACTGCGCGAGAATAAAAATTCTCCCATTTATCTTCCCAAGTTTAATTCCCAATCCTTCAGTAGGAAATACCAAGCCGCGGTATTTCACTGGTTTCTTAGTTTAGATCCCATTCCCATCGTAAGTTGTCAACAACAACTTTTCTTTTCCATAATAGAAAAAGTTAACATCATTGAATGAGTGATCCCACTCCTACAGAATTGGTTACTCGAACCGAAGCCGCCATAAGATTCTGGTTCGCACAGGAGGGAAAACACATCATTACTAAAGCCCAGTTAACTTCTTTTATTAATTTTGT
Source organism: Dicyrtomina minuta (assembly GCA_949802685.1). NCBI lineage: Eukaryota > Metazoa > Arthropoda > Collembola > Symphypleona > Dicyrtomidae > Dicyrtomina > Dicyrtomina minuta. The sequence goes on along the minus strand of OX461808.1, from coordinate 26,829,230 downwards.
TTTCCACAAATTAAAGCTTCGGACAGGTTTAAACGGCCCAATAGCTACGTCAATCCCACATCTAAACGCAGAAAATTGGTTTCCCCAGCTCAAAGAAGCAGTTTTTATTTATTTCATAGCCATAAATCGTCCAAGTTTGTCTTACCCACAAGCTCAAAAGTTCTTTCAATTGTGTATGGCATATGATAACTACGGTTGTAGTGACCCAAGAGTGAATGCAGCGAATCAACTTGATTAGAGAATCAGATTTTCCTCGTAAGTTCGTAGCTTCAGTAGTCACCTGGCATAGACGCGTAGGTTATAGGTATTTGACAAAAATACAACTACTTGGTTTCATCATATTTGTACTTAATCACATAAGAGAATTTTGCATCGGCAGGGCACAATCCAATCTTTTTATTAGGACTCATTGAAAAGTTATTTGGAATCGTATTAAGCACAAAATCCTTAGGTCTTAGACCATTACGCCGTCAACTTCGTTGATAAAGGCGTCCCTCCCATAATATAGATTTCATTAACAATTAATTGTGAATCTTGTAGTTGCAGACTTGGTGGATTGGGAGACGAACAGCTTCTCGATCTACAACTACACAAATTCTTCGTAGACATCATTTAGCTAGAATTCGGGACGCAAACCGTGATTCGAATTCCTTAAAAACAAACTAGTGGTCATACCAAGAAAAATAAAATAAGCATACCTACAAAAATAAAATCAAATTTGTTTAATTGAGGTCTAATATCGAAATTTATTTCTGAGTCACATTTATTTAGAAATCTATGTCAATTGTTCCACCCGAACAATTCTACGCCTTTGCTAAAGACGCATTCACTTGGTTCTTCTCGGGAGGTCACTCTACAATCGATTTTGATCAACTGTGTGTACTCATCATATTTGCCCTCTACGCTTTTGAAACCATCAATTTATTCTTCCCGGAATTGGAGCAGCAAGAACTGAATAAATCTTTGGCTTTCCTCGGACTGTGGTATTAAGTATTAAGGAGAGCTTCGCGCCCCATAAAATCGCCACCGAGACACCAAAGATTTGCACAGGTATTCCTGCATCCCTACGGGAGAACAAAAAATAAAGCTATACATATTTTTATAAAATATAAAGAATTCCCATATTTTGTACATTGAACTTTTCACTAATCTCACCCTTACAACTGGAGAACAGGTGGTGGTCCGCGTAAAGCTGAAAAGCCGTCTCCGACCTCTACACAAGCCAGCGAGTTCTCACAAGTTTCACCCACCTACAACTTCAAATTGTTCTCAAAAATTAAAAGTGAAAGTGCGGAAAAGTTCAGTCTACAAGATCACCCGGAGAAAACAGCCCGAAGCGCACGGATAAATTCTTCTGAAATCCGACACTAACGGACTGATTCTCCCATACTTCATTCCCTCATAAAGAATTAAAGTCTCCGAGGTCTCTGACCAAAATTAAAATTAGCTAGATAAAAAATAGAAATAAGTATAAATAATTTCCTTTTTCAATAATTTTTCATTACTTGGTATGATTTAAAACATCTACCTTTATATAAGGATAAGAACCGCGGGGATGAATAGAAAATCGGAGAAAGCTAGCTTTCACCAATTTTCGACATTAGTTAAGCCATAATATTAAAATATATAGTTAGGTTTAAAGTTTCTCAAAACTCCAAGGAGTTCAGTAAATCAGTGTATGCATTCCAATCTGTCAAGAGTTGGAATTATTCAAAGTTTTTCTATTACACTTACTTCAATTAAAATTTTAAGAATGAGTCAACAAGGTGACGCGAACATTCCTGTAGTAAACATTGAGGATACCGACGCCTGTGGTACCTCCAGCGGTGCGTCCGATATGGACAATACCGTGGTACCGAAAACACCTGGCCCCAACGGTAAACCTCCTAGCAATTCAAACAAGAAGAAGGGAACTTCCAGTAAATCTCCTTCCAAACATACCAACAAAACCCACAAAGCTGGAAGTTCTTCACATTCGAAGTCACACTCGACTTCCAAATCGAGATTGACAAGGAAAAAGAAGATTCCAGGGGTTGACCAGAATCAGGATTGTGAGACATCTTCATATCAAACCATTCCCTCCGGGGATGACCAAGGTTCGGTCCAAACAGATCAGAATCCCAGAGATTCCGATCTTGATGACCCCAACCAGTCCGCATTAGATGCGCACATAGATCAACATAGTAGCGGTATTACCCACTATGCATTAGAAGCATATGGTCCCCATGAAAATTACTTAATTTTCAATGGCAGACGAATCTCTATTCCCATAAATCCTCAGCGGATTCTTTTGCGTGATGGTGTAACTCCAGGATACATAATTGAAGTGAATAGATCTCGTTCCATAATCGATCCGGATATTCGAGTTCTACTCGATCATGAGGATATTTCTGAACTTGATCCATTCTTTCATAGACGTTCTATTGAGGAGGGGCCTCCACCGAGAGCCAGTGGCTTAAGTCTTTTACAAATGGAACGTCCCCAAACCTCATCTTCGTCCACACGTCCATTACCAATCTTGAAGTATGCCGACGATCCGGAGGGAAATTCACTTCCTACCGTGATCACATCTCGCACTAGACAACAAATAAATTTGCATATGCAACGATGGTATGACGATCGTCACATCCCGTTGTCTCATAGTGAGCTTATGGTTCGTGCATTAGACGAAGACTTCTACAAGGGAATAGTGGATTTTGCTAGAGAAAACAATACCACGTTGGAAGTTGCCGTATGGTCCTTTATGAGCTTTCCACACGGTGAAAATCCTTTGGTGGAGACCCCATCAACTGGGGAAGCTTACAACTTCCAATCTAAAGGGAGATCAAGTAGCAATCCTCCAACATCGAACCGATCACGTTCTCCATTCCTAATTCCAAATTCTATTGCTCAAACTTCAAATCAACATTTGGCTCAAGGAGGGGGAAATCGGCGCGTCATTCCAGCTCCTTCTCCCACTCCTCCTGTCTCGCAACAGCAGCTTCGAGCCGCACTTGCGTCTGTCCATTTAGACGAGGAGCAACATCATAAATCTAAGAACAATAGACCTTCTCATTTTCAAAATCCTCCATTCCGTAGCGTGAACCAACCTCAACGGGCAAATCATACAGGAAATCTTCTCGTGCCACCTCCCCTCACTGCCCTGGTACAGAACCGCGAAGCTGATCATACCCATTACACCGTCCAAACTCCATCCTCTGGACTAGGTTCGTTACCACCGGTTCCTCCTGGAGCCGACATAAGGGTATATATGGCACATGCTCCAACACGTGAGATTCTTCCACCAGGGAGACATCCACAACGTCCAATAATAGGTAATAATGTTGTACCTCTTACGTATGAAGGAAGATTTGATCGAACAAGGGAACCTACCCCAAGGGTAGATCCTTTTCCTAATTTTCCTCAGCGTGCAACTCACGTGAACTTTGATAATGCGTATCCACAAATTGACTTGCGAAGACATCGAGAAACTGATGCTTCTCCGCGCCAATACTTATCGAGGGATCCATTTCCCTCTTCAACAAGTCAATCCCATTGGGAAAGATCAAATCCGGCACCACCTACTACAGGTCCTCTTCCTACATACAACACTAGATCATCTCGGCAGCCTACACCGCCTAGACATTCTCAATCAAGGAGGCCAGAGAGTCCTCCGAATCACTACCGCAGCGAGAGACCAGGCACTCCGCCCAGGTCTTCACGATCTCATCGAGCTGAGACTCCACCTGTTCATCATCGCGATGATAGAAGGTCCACTCCACCTCGAACTTCTCGTTCCAGACAACCCGATAGTCCACCCCATCGCCCTCACCGTGAAACTAGAACTCCAACTCCACCACTGGCATCGCGTCCTAGGGAGGACAGGAGTCATTCGCGTAGGAGTCAACATCGTGATGAGGGTAGACAATCTTATCCTACATCGAGACAGAATTCGGCACGTAGGGAACGAGAACCTACAAGAGATCAGGAAGATCATCGATCTCAAAGGGATCATTCACAGTCTCAACGACACTCGAGTCATAGTAACAGATCCCCTAGAGATCATTCACCATCTCCACGACGATCTAACAGAAATAGCCGCTCTCATAGAGATCATTCACAGTCTTCTCGACACTCCAGTAGGCATAACAGGTCTCATGAAGATGATTCTTCGCCGCAACGACGATCCAGTCGTAGCAGCCGTAGTCATAGATCAAATCGATCCCCTCATAGTGGTGATGAGTCTCGTCGTTCTGATGAAGAGCTCCTATCATCCCCTTGGGGACGACCAGGCCATAGACGTATGCCTTCACCTCCTGCTATACCTCCTCCAAGAGGGAGAAGCACAGATAGGCATATGAACCCTGCTGCATATGATCATTACAAACTAACCAAATATGTAGATCTCTTGCCAAAATTTAACGGTGAAATGTTAGCTCGCAAATGGGTAATTGATACTAATTCCTTAGTATGCCTATATGGCCTGCCACCATCCGCCATAATCACTAGACTTGACAGGGTCTTCACTCATCAAGCAGCTCAATGGTGGCGCAATAATAAAAATTGATTTACATCCCGCATGGATTATGACGATTTCGATCACTGCGCGGACAAATGGGATGAAATTACAAGATCTCTTGTTCATTATTTTGATCGAAATTATGTTGCAGACCGTGCCGAGGCTAATCTTCCAACCACTGCTTATAAAACTGATCAAAGCGCTCGTGATTACTTAGCCATTCGTGGCGAATGTTTGGATCTTATTGATCCCCACATGGATCCCGAAAAACGGATGCGCGAATTAATTAAGGGATTGCCACCAGACATTGCTGAAAAAGCGAAGCAGTGCACAACTGAAAAGAGCCTCCGCATTGTCATGCAGCGTCATATTGCAGAAAAACAAGAAGCGAAACTAAATCAACCCAGAACACAGAATAACTCGGCGGTGGCATCCATCCCTAAAGCTTATCTTAGAGGACTCGAAACCGAAGTCCAACATCCTTATCAAAAGAAACCTACCGATGTCCTTCACCGAGATTACTATGTGGCCTGGGATGGTTTAGAATATCAAACGGCTGATACTTCTAAATTCACATCTGCACAGCGTGAAGCTGCTAAAAACTCCAAAGGTCGCATGAATTGCATGGAATGTGGTAAGGAGAACCATGGAGCCCGCAAATGCCTAATCCTCTTGAAGGAACAAGGTCGCGTCGCTCCCCCTCCAAAACCACGTTCCGCTCCTACCAAAGCGACGAATGGAAATACATCTGCAGGAGGAAATAAATCCAATAATAATAACCCTCCACCGGCTTCAGCCACGGCAGATCCTAACATGGTACAGCTCTTACACGATTTAGCTCATTCTGTTCAACAGTTGAAACAACAGCAGACTCAACCAATGCAATATGCACCGGCTCCATTACAATATCTAGCGCCCCAACAACAACCCATTTATCAACAAGCATATCCTATGCAATCATCTTTAAGGGATTATAATCAACATCCTCCACCGGATGAATATCATCCTTCTAGTGGGGCACCGCTCAGAGGTTTGAATACTCGTGGAACTTCCTCAGTGACTTCCAGTGATCAACCTCCACCTGAACGACAGGGAACTTCGGCATCTTTCGGTTATTCTACTAATCAAAATTCTTTAAACTCGAAAGGGGGGGCATAGATTCCTTAGAACCCCCCCAATCGCCTCTTACCGACATTGCTTTAGAACATGAACCTCCTAGTTACATCTTAAACAAATCAGTGAAATTAGTACCCTTCCTTAATGTTCCTTCACTTCCTTATTTATTACCTGAAGTAGCTGAATCTATACAAGTCTCACCATATAACTCAGCGCCCACATCTCCTATCAATGACGGCTCCGATACTGACTCCGCCTTTGATTTCAATTTAGAAAACTACGACGATATCATCACTAATGATGACATCTTCAAAGTTCCCGATGCGGGATCTCTTCAACACGTTAGAACCTTCTCGAGAGTCGAGATGGAAATTAGACGTTCTTTTCCAGTTAAAAATAAATACGGCGGAGAAATCACAATCGAGGCCCTCATTGATACTGGAGCTACAATTAGCACCATTAGTCATCGTACATTAATAAGATTAGAACTTCAAAAACGAGTTCAACCATGTGCTCCTATTAGGGCCATCTTATCCATTGACGATGGCAAGGAGCACATTCTAAAGAAATTTGTATTCCTCATTCTTTACATAGAGGAATTTCATAAGTGGATAAAATGGGGATTTTTCGTCATGGACAAAGCAAATGACCAATTGGTATTTGGCATGGACCTTCTTCGGGAAAATCATGCATATGTCCTGTGTCACGAGGGTCTTTTGACATTCCTCCCTCCTGAACATGACGAAAATAAACCACCTCCACGTAAAAGTTTAAAACGTGCAGCTGGAACTTGCCTTCATCTTCGAAAAACTAATGTGAAGAAACTAAAGGTGAAGGATGAAATAACCCGAACAGATAGCATAGATCCTGAATCAAACGTGAATGCTGATCTTCAATTTGCTTTCAATCCCTTAATTGATGATCCATTTTATAATCTAATTATTAAAACTGAAATTACACCTATGGACGGGGATGGCTCGGACACGGAGTCCGTGGTCCACACCATCCGCCCTTCATATGGCTCAGACAGCTCCTCCGACGATGACGTACAAACAATATCAACCACCAGTATGTCATCTCGTGCTGAGCGTCTTTTACCTCAATATAAATTACGTTTGTGCACCGTCACCCCACTTTCCATTGAGGCATACCGTCCTAATCCCATTAACGTGTATGTGGAAGATAGGCATTTTAATGGGGACATCCTTTTGGAACCCAATAATCAACTATTCCAAAAATTTGGGCTTCAAGTTCTTGAACCCGCATTAAGAATAGAAAACGGTCATGGCATATGCCACCTCATTAATTCAGATCCTGAGGATATCATTCTCCCGATTCAGCCTTCTCTAACTACCTATCGAGTTATTCCACCCAATCACCATAAAATGCGCATGCTTCATCTAAACACCGATCAACAGCAGTTTCCAAGCACTCCAAAAATAACTCCAGTGCCATCCTCTGTCGAAGGGAGCCAAGCGCTCACCGACGAGGAATTCCAACAATTTAAAATTTATGAAAAATTGGCACCTGAGGAGAAAGACCAACTTAGGGATCTCCTCAGCAAATTTCATAAGGTCTTCGGGTGGCAACCTGAAGATTTTCATGAAACCGTAAAGGATCCCTTAACAGGTCAGATATTAGAAGCTAGTATTGAAATGCTAGATAAATCGCCGATGATCCATAACCCGACAGTCATGTCTCAAAAATTCATGGAGGTAGTCGAACGCGAAACTTTGGCAGGGATCGCACGCAAAAGCATTGAACCATGTCAAAGCTCAACAGTATCTAGAATGTTAGTGGTAAAGAAAGGTGTAAATGATTGGCGCCCGGTAATAGACTATCGGGACATCAATAAAAGGGTTAAACCCATTGCAGCTCCCATACCCAATTTAATGAGTTTATTTGCAAAATTTTTCGGTTGTACCCACTTCTGCAACGTTGATATGGCCAATTCATATCAGCAAATTGGGCTCGATAAAGCTTCTCAAAACCTTCTCGCCTATATAAACCATATGGGAGTATTTAGACCCCTTAGTCTTCCATTTGGATTCTTGAATTCTGGAACCTTGTTCCAGCAAATAATGAATAAAATTTGGTTTCCACTTCTTTGTGACTTTTTAGCCTCTTACGTCGACGACACAAGCTTCGGTGGCTCCAGCTTTAGCCAGATGCTTGAGAGGTTAGAACAGGTTTTATTTACTTGCTTGAAAGCCAATATTAAGTTGAAGCCTACCAAATGCTTCTTTGGCTTCCCCTCCATTATTTTCCTGGGTCACCGGGTTAGTGCAGAAGGCATAGGCATCGACAGTGAGAGAGTTAAGGCTATTGTCGAGTATCCGTATCCCAGGAACACTACTGAGATTAGGAGGTTTATAGGGATTTCCAACTTTTTCCGTAGAATGATAAATGGGTATTCTCATGTGGCTCGTCCGCTTTTCAAACTGCTTATGAAAAATGCTCCATTCAACTTTGATGATGCTTGTCGCAATGCTATTGACACGCTTAAACAGCTCATAATCGGAGCTCCGCTATTAGCTTTTCCAGTCCCCCATGGTCAATTGGAACTATGGTCGGACGCCAGTGAATTTTGCATTGGCTCTTGTCTCGTACAAAATATCGACGGTTTTCGAAGGCCACTTGCCTTTCATTCACATCTACTCACCGGTCCGCAGCTAAAATGGTCCACTCCAAAAAAGGAGTGCTATGCGATCATACATGGTCTTGCTAAACAACACAGCTTGGTGTTGGGCAGGACAATACATGTCTACACCGACCATTCTGCGTTGACATCCATCCTCAAGACATCTGAAGTAAACTCAAGACTCATTCGTTGGAGTCTCAAATTGAGCTCCTACGACATCAAAATTTACCACATCAAAGGCAAGAATAATGAAATGGCTGATGGTTTAAGCAGACCACCAAGAGATATCCCTACCCAAGCATGGAAAAATCCGGAAGAACCTGAAACCACCGTTCACCTCCGTAGTCTCCGGGATGCTGAGATCGTTCATCCGAACCTCGCTACCCTTGACTTAGATCACGAGATCGTCGCTAGCCAGAAGCTCGATCCCCGATTACTCAAGATTATAAAATCATTAGAAAAAGATAGGGCCAATAAATATGAAGGCGAAAATAAATACCGGAAGGATTATCAGCTCACAGAAGAGGGACTTTTACAACGTATCAATTACGACCCCTTAGGTCCGATGTGGCTAACAGTACTTCCATATCCTTTGTCGGAGGAAGCAGCCCAGGATTTCCACAAGCAATCTCACCTAGGTAGTGACAAGATTTTTCAAATACTCAAGAACAAATTCTGGTTCTTCAATATGCACAGAATAATCTTGAACGTATGCCGCGCCTGTGAAACTTGCCAAAGGTTCGCGAAGATCAACCGAAAGAATAAGGGACCGTTACATGTGATGATCACACCTCAAGTTCCATTTCATAGAATATCAGTGGACCATATGGGTCCTCTAGACAAAACCTTTAGACAACATGAATATATCCTAGCCATCATTGATCAATGCACTCGTTTTCTTTGGCTCTTTCCGTGTCGTTCCACTAGTTGGAAAGATTTTGCCAAGCATCTCATACCCTTCGTTCAACAACATCATCCGAAGAGCATTGTCTCTGACAATGGAGGTGCCTTCATAGCTAAAGAATATTTAAAATTTTGTCTAGAAAATAACATCACCCGCATCACCATTGCTCCATACCACGCATCATCCAACGCATTCTGTGAACGTGTTAATTCCACCTTCGGCAGCATACTCAAGAAGTTGCAATTCGAAGACAAGCGTTACTGGGATGAAAAACTCCCAGCAGTTCAAGATGCTTATAATAGTGCGCCTCATTCTAGTACTAAGTTCACTCCTTACTTTCTCCTTCATGGCGTTAGCCTTCCTAATCGAAATTTAAATTTATTAGATGATCATCTGAGTCCCGAGTGGGACTTAGAACAACAACAGGTGCGCATAGGCGAAATGTTTCGCGTCCGTATGCAAGCCTTTCAGAACTCTTGCGAGAGTCAATTAAAGAGAAAATTAGCGTTTGATAAACGGCATCCCGCTGTAAAATTTGAAATCGGTGACCTGGTTTGGAAGCGCAACTACACGCGGCCCGCCGGTACCAAATCAAAATTTATCATGAAATACACGGGGCCTTATAAAGTTTATAGTGTTAATGAAAATATACATTCCTATTTCCTATGTCCTCATAACGTAGACATAAATGTTTTCTTGCCAGAGCGTCAGCTCCGCTTGACCCATGGCCATAATTTACGTAAATATGTTACCGGGGAGCCCCTGCCCGCTCCGGAGGAATCCGCCGTTGACTCCGACTGGTTGAATGATTTACGACCTGTCCCAGCGGAAGAGGTCTTCCTCGCGGAACCCCGTCTTGATCCCACTGAGGATCCACCTCAAATAAATGGTACCCCCATAGTAGATGTACTACCCCGTGGGGATTTCGATTATTCGGCAGATCCTCCTGTCGAAACCCCGGTGGAACATATTCCATCTTCAGCAACATTACCGAGATGTGACGATACAGATGCGTCACACCCTCACCTACAAAGCATGAAAAGTACGGATGGTTCTCATTCCTCTTGGAATGTCCGTGCTCCTCCACCTGCCACACTTAATCCTGACATACACCTTCCTCAACATAGACCCTCACGTCCATCCTTTATTAATATGTCGGCGTTTAGTAAAACGCCTGGGGGTGATGTCGGGGATGGTCTGAATAATTCTCAAGATCCAGATGGATGTACACATCGGGTCCAAACTTCAGACAAATCTTCAACATCTTCTTTACAATCTCCATCAGATCTGGAGAAAATTGTACAACCAGAGAGAGCTCCACTGAGCGACGCTTCGAGTTCTACTGGTCCAATCCGACTTCCCGGCGCTGTTAGTGGCTTGAGCAGTTCCGAGAGCTCGAGTCACGACAGCGCACCTGTCAATCATAATAGTGAGGTGAGCAGCCACAACATTCTTGCAAGCTCGACTCAGAATGATAGACAGGAAACTCAGGTCCTTGATGGCGAGATGAGCAGCCACAACATTCTTGCAGGCTCCAACCATCAGGACATTCCCACACAAAGGATCTCCGAAGGCGACTTCGAACCTCCTTATTCCGCTGAAATTCCTTCCCCCACCCGCATGGAGGGCACTTGCTCCTTCGCCGGTGTGGAAAGAAATAACAGCCCCCTAAATTTTTTGAGGAACGAACCACTTGGAACGCCTCACAGTTCAATAATTCAGCCTACGAAATTAAATTTAAACTATTCTTTCAATAAAAATACAGTTCAAAATATTAGAAAAAGATTTGAACGTATGCAAAATAATATAGAACTTGAAAATCAACTACTCCCGTGGAGTACTGAGAGTAGTCAAAATTCAAATCCACGCTCAAATAGAGGGGAAGTTTCCCACCAAATACAAGGTAGAGAACCAAGAGCAATAACCTCGCCGGTAATTAGAAACAACCCCTCACCTCACAATTCAGTCCTCCATAATCTTAATTGTACCCCACAAAATCTTAGTCTTGCTGAAGAAATCCTGAGCCCCATCGCTCAGAGTCAAGCTAGTTCCAGGGTAGAACAAAATCAGTTTCCCAGGTGTCCCGAATATTCTTGGACTGGGGAAACTCAAAATATTCCACTTCCGCCTCAGAGCGCCGAAGATTCTTGCAATCACGGAAGCGCGAATATAACTTCGCCTTCTCATGTTGGCCCCTCACATTCGCAGGTCAGGGAAAGTAGAAGTCAGACTCAGTCATGTAGTCAATCCCCTAGAACTAGATTTCAGGAAAATCAGATTTCCACTCAACCTCCTCCAAGACAAGATATTAATTTGAACATAAATTTATCCCATAGGGATTACTCCCGTAGTGATCCAAATAGGAGTAGGGACAGGACTTCTTCATCCAAAAACTCCCCACCTACTAGAGTCAGCGGAGAAAGAACCCCATCCCCTCCTAACAACCCCGTTTCACAATTTGGTGAAGCTCGAAATTACACTCCACCAAGGAATACGTATCGCAGAAAAGAAAATACCAATTCTGCCCCAAGTAGGGAACCTCAGTCAAACTTTCGCCCAAATAAATCTCCTAAAAAGAAGCGAAATAGTGAAAGTTTTTGGGTCAATACAACCCCCACTCAGAGGAAATCTCGAACTGAATCTCCAAAAAGGGATGAAGCTCAACAGGTTTCCGAGAGTGAAACAGTAGAATCACAAGTAGAAACGACTGAGGATCCCAGTTCATATACGGATGAAGAATCTGTAAGCCGTAAGAAAAAGAAAACTCGGCGAAAGAATCGCGAGGTAACCCCTCGCACCCTAACGGACAGTGATCGTCGACCTGGAGTGGCCACTCGATCGAGAAGAGCACTTTCAAAAGCCCCAGAACAAGGCACTAGCTCTGCTGCTCAAGGGAGAGATCCCCCTCCAAAACCCCGTAAAAACAGGAATAAGGAACCAAGTTCCTCTCCCACCGCCCGGAAGGAAAATACAAAATCCATTCGATTAATCAACAGCATGATCAAGTGTATGGGTAGAATGCATGACAATATTTCACATTTCCTCCCATCACCATCAGATTCAGAATAAAGATTCAAATTCTCAAAGACTTTTTGATAAAATTTTCCTTCCAAACAATTCGAACCCTTAGTATAAAATTACGAGGGGATTCAGGATTGCGATTCCCATTGGAGCATTGGATCCCTGATTATTTCCAGCGCAATGCGTACTGGGTAAAGTATTTCACTGGGAAACTAATGCTCACATGCGGAATCCCACTCCTGAACCCCCATACATAATTATTATAAAGAAATTACCAAAAACAAAAATATAACAAAATTTAAATGATATCTCTAAAATTAGGTAGGATGTAAGATTAATTGAATGAAAATCCTATATCGCAGTAATGAATGGAGATATCACTCAGCGACAGTGACGAGGAAAACATTCCCTCCGATCAAGAAGATTTCTGGTTAGGACCAGATACACAGGAGCTCAGAATCTCACCACAGAGCCCCACTAACACCATAAATTGGGACCCTGATCCGGAATTCCCTTCGAAAGAAAACACGGACTCGGGAGCACCTTCAGCCTCCGCATCCGCACAAAAAGAAAATAATTTAAACGCCGAAGGCCAAGCCCATGAGCGACCAAATAATTCTGATAATGTGGTCATTAAAAATAAATTTAGTTCGAAACTTAGGGAATGTCCGAATTGTAGGGACCAGTCAATAAAAGGGGATATTCGGCATATCTTTAGAGATTGCCCCCTTTTTAAACCGCCTAAAAAGAAAAGAATTAGACATTGTGGTCATTGCGGTGGTGGCCACCGCTATAAATTTTGCCGGTTCAAGAGCGAACCTCCAAAACAGAGATCATAAAGTTATAAGAGATCACTACAATTAAGTCATGAAATTTTCCCTTCTGATCCCTTCAGGATCAGAAACTTAATTTAATATAATTAAAGCCAAAAGTGAAAAACATTAATTAAAATGCAAACGCCGATGAAACACCGACGTTTGAACTCATTTTAACATCAGACTAATCAGTGCTTCATGTGAAGAGAAAAACAATGACTCTTGAAAGAACGAACAATGTAATCATTTCCAGTTCTCTTCCATTTTTCTTTTATGATTAGATGTCTTCATCATCTTCCCGTTCTTCATCTTCATCTTCTTCGTCATCCAGCGATTCCGAAGAAGAAAAGAAACGATTAAAGAGGGCAGTGAAATACTCATACGACCCCAGTAAACCGCGGAAATTGTCTCCATCATCATCATCCTCCTCCGCGGAATCCACCGCCGATGACACTGATGAAGAAAAGAGAAAAATTGAAGCGGTAATAAAGAAGGCATATGATGGGCCTAAACAAGGCTTAGGCCGAAGATCACCAAGAGTTTCGATGGGCCCGAGAGTCCCCGTACCCTCAACTTCATCTAAAGCTCCTCCGCCGCGTCCTCTTCCTTCAGCAAATCCACCAAAACGTACAAGACGCGAGCGCTGGCGAACAAACAAAAATCGTCCCATCAGTACGGATCCTAATATGGAATGGATCCCGGTGCGACCAAGAAAGAAAAACGAAGTAGAAAAACGTCTGCTACGAAACAAACATGCCCGCATGAGACAAAGACAACCGGGTTACAGAGCCAAAAACCAGGGGCGGCCCGGATATCAATGGCAATACGTGCCGAAATCTCCTCACAACACTGTTATTCAGATGGGAGGTCCCTCCAGTGTACGGAGATCCATTGTCCCTCCACCGCCCCACTCAACGATCAAGGCTCCGAAAGTCACGGCAGAAATCGCCAGAGCCGCAATCGCAGCAGCGAAATCTACCCTCCCTCCAAGCTCCGGCCCTCACCTTCTAAAATCAGGCTCAAAAGCTCCTCAGCCGCTTCCCATCTTTGTCCCAAAACCATCCACATCCGGAGGAAAACCGAAAGTCGTCGGCCGTAAATATGACTTAACTTCGACGGGAGGTCGTACTCCGACATCTAGAAAAACGCCGGATGCCTCCATCGAAGTAAGCCGACAACCAAGAGGTATTGCAGCATTAGGTGGGCGGCCACCTCTGAATTATTCGGAGCAAAGTAGATATTCTCCCTACGCTCGAGGAAGAAAGATAATGTCACTGGCAGATAGACATAGAAGAGATAGAGATTTTGTTCGCCAACAATACGAACGTGCTGGAGTTCCTTTTCCTAAAAGGGGAGAGCACATCCAACGCCCCACTCCTATGTCTCCCGCCTCACCTACCTCTTCAAACGATCAAGCGACGCGACGTCTGGCAACCTCTCAACCAGGGCCCTCGATCAACCCATCCGCCTCTACTAGCTACAAATTACCAACAGTGGCAGATGTAGCAGCCTTGAGGGTAAATATGAGAATGCAGGATAAAGCCACTCAGATAGGACACGGGGGACTGAATGTCTAAAATCCAAATCCCACTACGATCACGGTACCGGCATTCGCGGACAACCCAAGACCGATCATGCCCCATGTTCAAATGGGGGCACGATCAGTCAGGACTCTGGCTCTCGCGATAGTGTATCAGGTTTACCTGCAACATCGCTTCCAAACGTTGGTCAGGGACCCCAGATCAAATTTCCCGTATCGAGTATTATTCGAAGTCATTCCGGGGTTCGAACTATGGCTGGGACCCGGAAGAACTAATACGATCATGAGACCAGATAACCCGTATGGACTTAGGGACCTCTTAGCCATGCACGTAAACAATCTTAATGTGCGCCTAGAATACGAGTTTCAATCAGGACCGGGAAGTTTTGCACCCATGATTCCGCAAGAAACTTTAATTGTATTTGTGCCTGCGATTATTCCTCCAGTCCAATTATTGGCCAACGAGGAAACTGAATGGTATGCTCCATTACGCTTAGCCGCAATCCAAGGGAATTTACATCTACCTATGCCGCAAGCATCTCCAGAAGCTCCCATCCAGCACGTCCTTCCCATGGTCCATCCTGATAATCCAGATGAGGAATCAATTAGCAATCCCCAGGATCTCCAACAACCAATAGCAGTGGATCCCACTCCCGTTCGGGGAATGATTCATGATCCCCCAGTTGATGAAGAAGACATCCCTCTCCTGATGAGAATCCTTCGACCCAATTCAAATTAAATTTTCCCCTTAAAGAAAATAACTTCGGAAAAATAATGAACTAAATCAAATACCCGGTGAAAATAAATAGTCTCAAGACCCGTGGTGTTTACTTTAAAAAAATAAACATTTATCTCCGTTAATAAATAGAAGATTAATCTCTACGTTAAAATTTTATTGTTAATGATCTCAACAAAAATTTATGACTTTGTTTTGGACGGCATTTGTATGAATTTATAATCTCTACGTTAATTATTTAAAGAATCAGCGTAATTACATTTCACTTACATTTTCCTATTATCTCTTTTGATTTTCAAATCTAAAAATAGATGCCCAGAATAGTTATATTTTTACGCATTAGAAGATTAGCCGTAGAATATTCCTTAGGCATATGTAGAATAGTTTATAAAACACAATTTACTTGACTAATTAGAAATTTTGCGTTTTCAAATGAAATATGAATTAACTAAGATGAGAAACAGGTCGCTATGCATTAGTAATTAAGTCATAGGATCTTAAGATGAATTGCCAAGTTATTAATTACAAAAATTATTATTTCCGTTAGGGAAAGTCTTCGCTATGCATTTAGGTTAAGACATAGGAAGCTTATTAGATATTCTTATGATTTCCAATCCAAGCCCAGTAAAATTTTACATATGCAATTTATGAGTTTATGAAATGACTTTGCCAATATGACTAAATAAAGGTTATAAATGAATTGATTCCAAAATTCCATAGGTCCAGGGTTCAAAATTTTTATTCCTTCAGAAAATAAGTAGCTCCGAATTCCAAGGTCCATTAAAATCATAAGGATTACTTAATTGTGTGTCGTGCTTTCTCTTCCAATCTTTTCAGCTACTACCCTCCGTGAGGACACGGAGCCCTACGAGGGGATGATGAGAAAGGAATCGAAATCACGACACGTCCTCCCACAGATTCTCCTCAATTTCTCCAGACAGCATCGGCCATCTGACAGAGAGAGTGAGGAAGATCCATGGAAGGAGATAATAAAATAAATGAAACTCGCAGCCCTCCAACACACAGCGTCTATGAGCCACAAAAGGAATTAAATGATGCTTCCCGAGGCGACAAGAGACGAAGCGAGGAAGGAGCGGAGGCGAACTAGCTAAGGCAGAAAGAATCACGCCGCGAAGAAGAGAGGGTCTCCGACACGAATTCTTCCACAAATCCTTCGAAATCTTTAATTTCTTTTTCAATTTTCCCTTCTGGAAAATTGATAGAAAATGACTAGAAAGGAATTGCGGAACATGGAGACTCCAAAAGGAATAAGAGCAACGCGAGGGGATTGTCCATGTGACTCCTGGTGGTGTCATCAAAAGGAAACTAAAATTAAGAAAAAGCAAAAATCTGATAATTTCTATATCTTCCTGTTCTTATTCATGGTTTTCACTGTGTTCGCGATTCCTCTCTACGAATTCTTCCTCAGTTTATTGTAATTTAATTATTGAGGTCAATTGGACCAAACAGATAAATTATAAAATATCAATTAATATTTGTGAAATTACCTGTAATTAACATGGACCTGGAACCGGAAAAACTAGATGCCACACCGGTGGTATCCGTAAGCGTATCAATTATAAATTCTTATGTTGTAATTCCTTATATTGTAAAATGATTGGACGAAATCTGAAAAACAAAACAAAAACAAAAACATGAATTAATAATTATTATTCAGTTGTGGCCCCCGACCTTATGTCGGATGGGAAATATTTCATTTGATTTGAATTTATCTTTTTCCTTCGATTTAATAATTAATATAAATATTTATCCTTAAACTTACCTTCTCATCTTCGTTCGTTGAGCGTTCTCATTTATAATTGGCAATCCTCTATTGATTCTCATATCTTCCGTCATGGAACCTAGAATTAACAAACATAAAATTAAGTTAATATAATTTGCATCTTAATCATTGGCCCATTCATCAGTCGTCAGCAGTGGTTCCCTGAACCCGCTTGACGTAATTTAGGGACTTCGGTTCATACAACAAAATAGGCAAAAATCAATGAAAATAAAGTCAAAATTGAGGGGAGACTGGAAGGATCGAACCCGCAGCACATGCTGTATTTTGCGGGTTTGTCCTCCAAGTTGGAGTGGACGGTGGAGCATGGACACTGTTCGCCATTCCCTGCAACATGGCTTTGCCATCGTCCGCCCAACCTCCCCGACTAACCTAATTGGAAAAATTAACTAAACTAATATAAAACTAAAAGATAATTAAAATAAAATGTAAAATAATTATATTTACCTGATTGACATCCAAAATTAAGGGTCGTTGGTCGGCCTGAACTGATGGTAATGGTGCGGTGTGTGTCTGTCGCATGCCTTCCTCAGTTTGGCAGACACTCTCCACCACACCTCTCCGTCCTTTCTGGGCTGGACGTGGTTGCTGGGCACGGAGCCAGCACCACTTCCCCAACGACCCTCCTGAAAGATAAACAAAATAAAATTAACCTAAATAAATAAAAATAAAACTTACCTTCAATTGGATCAAAACTCAGGACAAGTCGTTGCTGCTGAACTGGAAGGTCGGGAACAACAAGCGATTGCCGTCTGGAATGCTCGGCAATTCAACCGCTTCGTTGTTCCTCTTGTCCGTCCCGTCCGGCGGCGTTGGAGCCGGGGACCGCTGGAGGACGAAGTCAATCCTCCAGGCCTCCGACCTTCACGCCGGCTTGTCCTCCTGAAATGAGAAGCAGAATAAGTCAGTCTTCTCTCTCTCCACTCATCCTCACATCGGCAATGAAAATATAATTGGCAAAAATTTCCCTGGCAGACCGAATTGTCCGAAGGACCATGGACCACTCGACCGTGATCATGCTCCGTTTGCCGTCAACGGTCGATGTGGTTCCGTAGTCCCTCGGGGAGTCGGGAGCTCGTGGTGGCGAAGTCACGGCCGTGGATGACATTATCCTCAGCCTTGACCTCAGCCACCGAGCTACACTGCTCTTGGAATTCTAACATCAAAAATAACGCATAAATCCAAGTCAAAATAAATTATGCAGTTAAAATTAAAATAAATAAAATTAGCATTCTTACCATCTGTAGTTATGCTGGAGTGCTTCATCTGGAGTTTCAGTTGAGCCTCCCTCCCCCATCTTCATAGGTCTCCGGCCTCCTCCGGAGTGGTGGAACACCCCCTTTATTAACTTAAATACTACCATCTGACTCTTACCATCTTTCACACCCTCATATTCGTTATTTATTCGGCATATTATATTTATCAAAATTTAAAAAGGGATTAAAATTATCCCCAATTTACGGGAGTTTCAGAGATGCATATAGGTGATGGGGATGTGGTAAACTCAGGTATGGCTTCCCACCCTCACTATTATTTGGGGAGGAAATACCATACTCGTTTTAGTATAATTGTAGCTAGTCGTTCAAAAATGATATTTAAAAATAATATATATAATATCTTTACAATTAATTGGTCTTATTAATATATCCTGCATATAGAAACTGATTTCTGTATAAATGTTAGAACCAGACAACAACAAGCCATTGCAGAAACGATACAATAATTACATAAACACAAAAAACGGTAACAATAAAATTATAACGTAATCTTAAACCTAATAAAATAAATAAAACTCCCTATGAGTCTAAATGTAAGTACACAACCTAAGAAAATACTAAGTAAGCCTTAAAACTAGAAACTGTCATTTTACGATAATTATGTTAGAAAAAATAATTCTGGCACGTAAATATATTTTGAACCCATGTACAAAAAAAAATACAATTAGCTGAATTTTTCTATCCATTCTTGGCTGAATTCTATATGCAGGATATATTAATTAGAAAAATTAATTGTAAAGATATTAAATATATTATTTTTAAATATCATTCAGCGTGTCTGCAATGGCTTGTTGTTGTCTGGTCCTGGATCTAACATTTACGGCAATCATTCTTATCTTAATATGCAGGGTATATTAATTAGACAAATTAACTCTAAAGATAATATCTATATAACTTTTAAACATAATTTTTGAACGACCATCTACAAATTATACCATGTTTTATCATTAACATAATAGCATTAATAAACTATTTTAACGATGCCATGCGTGGTGCACTCATAAATATTGTCTATGCAATTTATTTCTACATTAGCCAAGGGTAGCAAATGTCCTAGATTTGGCCGTGGGTAGCAAATGTCCTAGGTTATGGGTAGCAAACGTCCTAGGATGGGTTTTGGGTAGCAAATGTCCGGGTAGCTAATGTCCGGGTAGCAAATGTCCGGGTAGCAAATGTCCGGGTAGCAAATGTCCGTTTACCCATTTTTTAGAATGCTTGCCTCAATCCTCAGTACAACAGAGTCAAAATGAGCTATGTACACAGTTTCAATCATTGAGGATGAAGAAGTTATAAATTAAATCAAACTGTTCTATGTACATATTCGAGATTTTCGAAACTTAAAAATGTCCTATGTGTAAAAAATTTGCTTTATTTTCATCTTGAATTAACATGCACGTGTATGTATAGCGATTTTTACGCAAGTAAATGCCAAGTTCATATACCGTACCGTAAAGCTCTGAATAGAAACCGGGGCTCTAATGAATGCCGGGTCTTTCCCATAGGCGGTAATGCTCTTACTTTTAGTTAAAACCTCCATTTGGAGCTCTGCGGTAGTTATTTGCATTTAATTATCTATATCGTTTGTGAAGAACCAAAATGACCCATATACATTTTAATTTTAAAATGAATTGCACGATCTACAGAAACAAATAAAATAACACATTTATCAAAGCATATAAATGGAACATTTTACACTTTTCAAAAACGTGTAATTCGAACATTTTATAGTTCTCAAAACCATCTAAGTGGAACATTTTACGCTTTTTAAAAACTCTTAATTAACATTTTACGCATATTTTTCAATTTGATTTTAGGACATAGCTCATTTTGATCGTAACTTAAATTTGATATAGGTCATTTTGGTTCTTCACAGACGATATTCCTTTTGCTTTCTCAAATGTATTAATTCAGCTGAACTTTTTGCACTTGCTTAGAAATTCGTATGATAATCTACTTTGCATTTATATAAGACATCAGACATTGGTATATGAACCTGCATGCCTTATTATAGCTCAAGCTTAACTGACCATGAACCGTTAACGACACTATGAACGATCCAAAGATGAGCCTTGAACTTGGAACAATCACTAATAAAAGCTTTGCAGCAGAGTGTATGTACATAATATGAATAATCTCATCACATTGCATATTTATTAGCTATTATACGAATACCATATAGTGCTATACATATAACACATCTTGAAAATTATAATCGTACCACTACCAAAGTATAATGTATGGGTACTACCATTATGTATAATACAAGGGGTTTTAATTCTATTTCCTACTAATGGGTACCCAAAAGTACATAAAAATGTTGCATACATGCTTATGTATTGTAGTCGTGTATAACAAATTAGGGGCATATCTTACGGCGGGAGGCACTATTGCATAAATCAGTACATACACACGATTCCAGGAATCCACATTGAAGAAATTAGTGGTTTATATTTTTTGCTCATTCATTATTAAGTTATGCATGTCAACAAAATTATTTGCGCCTCACTGAATTTTCCAGGATTGCCTAGTTATTAATGCAATTCAAATTCATGCTTCCTTGAAGTCATGTTTTATTTCTATTTACATATCGCCTTGTTTTTAAAATTATGGCCATGTGGGTATCGGGCTAATGTCTCAAAACAAATTCACCAAAGTGTCTTCAGTTAAAAAAACTCAACAGTTCAGAGTTTTTAACTTTTCAAATAAACGTCAATTTGTCAGCCTAATCAAAAACTCCGACTTTTATCCTATTTTCGATGACAATAATAACATCGAAACCAAAGCAATCTTCAGAACCTACTCCTAACCGCTTTCAATATTGCCTTGCCAGTCAAAACCAAATCAGTTTCCGAAAATAAACCAAGATGGGTAACAAATGAAATATTGGCCAGAATTAAATCAATTAAATTAATCAAACGTCATAATGTTCAGAACTACAGGGAGGAAAAATTAAAGCTATCAAAATTAATCGAATCTGCCAAAATTTCCTTCCGCAAATCATTTGACAAAAAAATTGCAAATAACGGGCCCAGGTACTGGCATAAAATTGTGAGTGACCTTTGTGGTAATAAAACCAAATCCTCATGCATCGAAACAGTCTCCTCTTTACTTAAAACAAATTCGGAATCAGTTACAATTAATAGTATTTGTCAACACTTCACAGCTATAAATAATACATATAACCCGATTGAAAATTATTTTATTGCTCCCATAAACAGACAATACCAACCTATTCAAGTTAACGCATTAGATGTGTTAAAATACCTTGACATGCTGTGCTCAAATAAGCAAAATCTGATCGACCTACTACCTACTAGTCTAATTAAAGAATTTGGATGCCTAATTGCAGAAGCATTAGCTCACATTTTCAATGAATCCTTCAGCACCTACCAAATTCCCCAAAACTGGAAAAAAGGATTCATCACTCCAATACCTAAATCTTTCTGTATAGAATCACTAAATAATCTCAGACCAATTACTCAGACCGACATCTTCGCTAAAATCCAAGAAACCTTCATGTTCAATAGTCTATTCAAACAAGTGGAACAAAAAATAGACATAAATCAATTTGGCTGTATTAAAAGATCCTTAACTAATTTCTACCTAACTCAACTATTAGATTTTACATTTAAGGCTTTGGATCAACAAAATTGTTACGTCATAATCGTTCTATTAGACCTCAAAAAAGCGTTCGACTTGGTCGACCACAATGTGTTAATAAAACTCTTAATAGAAATGGAAATAAATCCCCACGATATCCTATGGATAATAAACTTCCTCAAAAATAGGACTCAATGTGTAAAAGGGAAGACAGCAAACTCTGACCCCCTCGTGATTAACAACGAAACACCACAGGGAACCAAACTTGCTCCACTTCTCTTTATCCTTCTCATCAATAAGCTTCTTACAAATATCACCAAATCGTGCGATGAATCCAACCCTAAAAATCACAAAAATTCAGGTTTTGTAGACGATCTGGCTCTGGCTGAGAAAGTTCTGTATAATGCCCAACCTCAAATGCAATCATTATTAGATAAAATTACTGAATGGACCACTGAATTACATATGGAAATAAACCCGATCAAAAGTGCTGTGATCATCATTGACAACCGTAGGAAAAATAACCCCAACAAACTAACCGACGTTCTCAATCTAAACGTAAAAAATAAAATAATTCCTAAAATCAACGTTAGCAAACTTCTTGGAGTTCACATCAATAACAAGCTCAACTGGAAAAACCAAATCGACTCAGTTATTAAAAAAGCAGGAAAAAAAAATTTTTTTATGCTATCTAAATTACGCCATTTTGGATTCTCAGCCACCGAACTATTAAACGTCTACAAAACTTATGTTAGATCACAAATTGAATACGCAATAGCAGTATGGGGAGTCAATTTAAGGAAATCTGATATTTAAAAAATAAGCAAAATAGAAAAACGCTGTCTAGCAATTATAACCAAACAGAAAAACAACTCAATAAATTATAATAATACCCTAAAAAATGCTGAAATGATATTAATAATAGATAGAATTAAACTGTTAAATTTAAAACTAGGCAAGTCACTATTATCATCAAATAGATTTAGGCACATCCTAAATGTCAAAACAAAAACATATGTTCGCACTAGGTCCACAAACCAATTCAAGTTTGTATCATGCAAAACTAAGAGATACCAAAAATCAGTTGTACCAACCATAATCATCCAATTGAATAATTTAAAACCGACAGATATAGCTAAATTAATGAATGTAAATCGATAAAGTAGTGAAATGTTATGTTTGTTACGAAACTGAGTCAAAAAAAAAATACTTCACTGTAGTTAATTCAAGTTAGCTTTAAATAATATTAAGTCTTGTCTGCTATCTTTGGAACACTACTATTTACTAATAACCTTGTTTTGTGTAAAATCTATGTATTTGTTTCATGAATGCTTTCCTGGCAATAAATCATTATTATTATTATTATTATTGTTATACTGGGCTCAGGCTTAAAGACTGCACAGGGCACAGGGTAACGTAAAATCTTGAAATGGTTTAAGAATAAACTAATATCGTCTGTGAAGAATTAAAATGACCCAAATCCATTGTTAGAATCAAATCAAATGCACTAACTACACAACAAAATTAACATTTTATTATCATCAAATCTTGTAAATAGAACATTTTATAATTTAAAAAAACCTGTATGTAGAAAATTTTGCAATTTTCAAAAATATGTAAATACATGGAGTATTTTGCAATTTTCAAAACTATTATAATAGAATATTTTACACTTTTAAAAAACACATAAATAGAAACTTTTGCCTTGTTTTAAAACATGTATAGAACAATTTTCTCATTTTAGAAACTCGTGATTAAGTTTAAGTTTCAAAAACATGTAAATAGAAAATTTTGCACTTTTCCAAAAGTTGTAAATAGAACACTATGCACTGTTCAAAAAATGCATATATTAATTATTGCATTATATGTTTATTATTATTAATGCATATATTTTAAAATTTTCCAGTTTTCAAAAAGATTTAAATAGGAAATTTTGCACGTCAAGAAAAATTTATAAAGAACATTTACTTACACATACATACCATTTACAATTAGTATGTTTTTGAGATAGCTCATTCTAATTATAGCCTAAATTGGATATGGGTCATTTTGATTCTTCAAAGACGATATATACTGTACGACTGGATTTATTTTAGTCCTTCAGTGAATAGTTAGATACCGAACCGAGGTCCTTTTTTATTAGTTCTACATAATTTAGCAACCTATTCTAACTATTTTTAACGAAATCAGACATTATAAGACGCATCAATCTGAAGCTTTTCATTAACGCATAAGATGGTCATTCCTTTAAAGTTGGAATTTCATTCATTTTTGGCCTTTTATTAGAGAGTTTTTGGATACCAAAATGGGTTGTTATGAAGTCTTTCAAAAATTCCTTAATATCAGTAAACAGTAAACAGGTGGCATGGAAAATACGATTTGGATTGTACGACACTTATTGTGAGTACTTGTTCTTGTCTAAAGACTACTGATAAGCCATCAAAAATTCTGCGAGAATTTTTAGAACGTAGGTACATACCTACGTTTTTCTTACTGTGTCCTTATGGCAAGCGTAATTGTAGCGCCAGTTCTAAATAAATATTTACGTTGGCTCTACTAATTTCTGTCTACCGTATTGGTCACGTCGGTTTTCGATTCGTCCTCGTCCTGTTCAAACATTTCTAATAAGTATTTGAATTAAACAGAAATGAAACTAAATTAGCTGGAATTCATCATTCATACTGTATTAAGTTGATTAAACTACTACTAAAATTCGAATTCAAAACTGTTTTCCATTGAAATTCTATCTGCTTGTGAGCCCCGCCAATAATTTAGAGGAACTCAAACCGAATTACAGAATGAAACGAAATCTCTCCTGTGATGTTATAGCATATTATAGAATCCCAGTGAATTTGAAATAAATCTGCCAGGCCCAAAATGCGGTATAATAATTCTTAGTAATTATTGTAAAGTATATAGGCAATAAATGGAACCACATTGCTTGCGTAAACAATATAGCTTAAATTTAAATTCGGAACTCCGTAGCAGCAAAAAGAGGCGAAAAAACGTCCAGCCTCATGTGAGTACCTATGTATAGGTACCTAACGTACACATTATATACATGTGTTCAATTCAATTAGTGAAATTTTAATGCGATAAAACTCAAAGAACTGCAGGAACAAAGTAAAACCAAATGCATATACCTACATACATTATTGTAACGCAGTACAGTACTGTACTTCTACGAAATTCCTTTGGTCTCTAAATTCAATACATATAATATGTATAAGTCATAAGTACTACTACAGTGTACAATTTTATTAGAATTCAAAACCTTTCAAACTTGGCTTAGTTTTGGTTTTGGTTGGTGCACGGTGCACAGTGAGTGAGCGCTTAAAACTTTACCGGGAATTATGTTACCTTTCTTTGCCTGCCTACTCGCATGTTAAGTACACAATTCTCAATAATATTTGTCCCGTTCCCCGTTCATATTACATAGATAGGTGCTGCTAACTGCTAAAACAAATATGCATAGGGGATCGTCCATAGATGATGTTGTCAAAATATTCCCATTTTTTGGACCGATTAATCCCCATGCCATCAGCTTATAACCATTGAGTTAAGTGCTAATCTTTAATATGCGGGATGTCATTAATATCCAAGTAGACCCATTGACACTACCAATGGCGTCATTTATGGGCGATCCCTGAGTATGTGAGATCCAAGAACTGGGTCCTTCGGACCCAATACAGCGTACAATGTACACAGTAAATTCCAAGGAATTAACATGTATTAATTATGAGTACCTTAGTCATGTAATGTGAATGAAAGTATACTGTGTACTAGTGCTCAAAATTAGCTGCAACTAATTGATGTATGAGCATAACATACAGGTACATCATACCTCCTAGGACAACCAATATGATAAATGGGATTTACTTGGAATAAACTACGTAAGCAAATAATACGGAATTTACTATTTTGCAGAAATTTGTACCTGCACAGAGGATATAAGATTTTGAATTAAAATGTCTTATAAAACCACTGCATGTTTATTATAAATACGTAGGAAATATTTTATTATGTAAATAAAAAGGAATGTCATTGTATTGTAATAACGATGACCGCTATGGCTATGCGATTGGGTGCATTGACATTATATATGACTTGAAGTAACAGAGAAAAATTTGCTACTTTAGTAGTAAACGGGTTATTTCTGGTTCATAGGTAGTGCTCTTTTTTACTACTTTATTAAATTCCAGGAATTATTTTTGAATTCTAATTTCTAATTTTTTAAATCATAGTGCCTTAGGCAAAGCTAAATGGTCAAATTCAGGAAATGTCATTGACTTGGACAGCAAGTCGGAACAGGAACTGAGCAGGAAGGAAGGAAGGAAGGAGCTCCATGCGGAAGTATGTATTAAATTGAAGATGGGACAAAATACCTGTTCAAATGATACATCGTATTCTTGGAGGTATTACTATATACAGCATGAGGCATGAGGGGATTGAATATTAGCAAGGGATTATTACAATTAACAGTAAACGGAACCTGGGCCTACATATTGGGGCATTAGGCTTTACAATTTTACATGGAAGTTGGGACAATAAGGAACACGGTAGCGTAGGGATATGGGATGGGATCAATGAAAACCAAAGACAATCCGTATATTGGTCTCGGTCACATTTTGCTACAAAAATAAATTATTTCATAAAAAATACATGTATTATGTACTGTACAAACCAGAGGCAAGAAGCCACTGACCTACTTGGCAATGAATGGTCAAGTAATAATCCACAAAAATTAGCGGCCAAAGCCAAACATGTTTCATATATTATTTGAAGCATTCAGGGAAATTACATGCATAAAAGGCCTATCTTGTCATTTTGCGTTAAGAAAAAATTTTACTGGAAAACTGTGAGTCACTGTTGGGCTATTAGAATTATGTAAGATAAATCTTTTGCCTTTGGCCACAATTTTCTTACACATGACACGTCAATAAATAGGGACTTTTTTGGCAAAATCGAATTTTAAATAAAATGCCATTGGAAGATTTTTAAAGCTTAGTATTTTTAGACATAATATTATAATATTATAATATTATAATAGTCGGTGAAGAAGGTTTTGCCAAGACCCTGATCCTGATAATCTGAAGGGCGCTCGTGTTATTATGTATTTTTTTATTGGATTTTGTCTTGTTTTCTGTCTCTACTTTGTATATTCTTTCACCCAATTTTGTGCAATAAAAAACTTCTTGTTACTAATTATTATTATTATGTCAATCAAAAACATTAGACAGTACTAAAATCAGAAGCTTCTTTCGTCACTATACGCCCACTAACGATGAACACTAATCTAGAATCTCGATCACAACCACAACGCACTTAACCATTTGCTACCATTAAAAATACCATCATCATTATCATCATCATCATCGTCATTGTAATCTGTATCTAAAAATGGAAATGTAACAGCTGTTCAGTAGGAAGGACGAGGATCACTTCCTGTAGCCTCTAATGACGACAATGTCAAGTTAATGCATTATGGGGGTTTATGAGTGCGAATGAAAAGCGTGTAGTTAATTAATAATGTCAATTCCCACTCTCTCGCTCATCACACTTTAATTCATTATTTTTAATTAATTAGTAATTAGGCCAAACTACACTGCTGCTTGGCAATTCCTACTGCTGATATCACCATCTCATGTATATAGCACCCGTCATCCTCCTCTTAATTATGGCCATCATGGTGATTTGATATTAATGCCCACTTCTTCTTGAGTCTTTTATGAGATTTGAAAAATAAAAATTGGATTTAATTATCTTGTTACTACATCTGCTCATGGGCCCATCTGCGTCAAAGATAAAATGTTAGCACATTTTTAAAAATATTATTATGTCGAAGAAATAAAATTGAAATCGCATTAGTAAATCAAAATTGGAAACCTTAATTTCTAGATTTTATGAATATCAGTGTAGCACACCAGTATCTGGAACTATACCAATACAGATATAACTCAATGCTGTGACTCAAAGTAGGAAATAGAAATGAACTTGATAATTTACTTGAGTAGTTCCTATGACGTGTGTGCGAACGACATGACCCAATTAAGGACGTTAATGGAATTATGGATTTAAGGCCGTCGTATCTGCATTTGATTTTTGGGTAAGGTTCTTCCATGTATTTTACTGTTAAAAGGGGTCGCCCCCTATTGATCTCATGAGAAAGTGGTTGCATACAAATACATAGTAGCTATGCTTAAATTAGTATATTTGTACTATACTTACGACAAAATGCTAGTTCTTTAATGATGAGTGGCTTTCATGACGTCAGTTATGGACGACCCTGCAAAATGGTAAATAAACAGTGATGATAATGATGTTAACAGATAGACCCACAGAGAAAGAGAGAGAGAGAGAAGTGATGGATTCCGATTCCTGGAATCAATTAATTCAGTTCCTAATGCTTATCTATAGTAACTCGTTTTCTACAGTTATGTTTCTGAAAGTGACGTCATAAAGTAGCTTTACCTATACTCGCCTTTGATTTTAATTTCGACTCCATAAGTTGGTAATGGAAATGAAAGTGGAAATAAATGGAAATAATTTTCATTTTCCAAATTCTAATCGTAAGTCAACATTTCATTTCTCCCTGAATAAGTATGTATGTATGTATGTATGTATGAGTTTAGAGATTTTCAACCAGAGGTTATATCCCACTCAACTTTACTGTGTGATTTGAAGTTCCCGCGAAGTAGTATTATACTAAATCGCATTGGGCTTCGCATCGTATTTTACTTTACTTTAATTACCTACACTTGTAGTATTTGGATAAGTCGCTACTTGCTGCGGACCACTTGGCGATAATTTATTTAGTATCCTTATTCAGGAGCTATTTCAACTTTCCGCCCAAGATTGCTCTTGGGCGAGGAGGAGCGGTTGGGTATCGATCAAGTAGGCAGAGTTCATCACGCTCTGACTAAATGAAATACTTACGCCCGCTTGCACACCCCGCCAGTTAGCCCTCCAATCCTCCACGAGGGAAAGTAACAGCCGCTACTTACAGAATGGATTGGAAAGATATATTGAGTTGTCATATTATGTTCATGCTCACGCTCGGCATTGAGCAGACTCATGTCGTCTATTTTTGCTATCGCCTCTGTCTCCATCAGTATTAAACTGATACAGATAAACGAAAGCAAACTCATATACCTTGAACATTCAAACAACTCTCAAACCCCCCTCCCCAAGCCAAGTATTACCACTGTACCATTCTCATGCGAGAGGGTCTAAACTGACTACCGGCTGCGGTTCCCCCGGCGCATTCAAAAAAGAATTAGCCGAGGATTATTTAGGACAGAGCAAGCTCCCCTAAGCCACGAAGCCGGGTTTCCCTGAATAAGTACGCTTCACAGTAGTATTCAGTTTTCAGGTTCAGGGATTTTATTTCCACTTGAATCTCTACGACAACGAACTACGTGACATTTTATAGTTTTAATAGTAGAAGGATGAGAATGAGGATGAGGATGGTTCAGCTTGTGGTTTAGTTTCTGTTCTGGTGAGTCGATGGTTTAATTTAAGAGTATACTTACTCACTCGCACTGACGTTTC
This sequence comes from Dicyrtomina minuta, assembly GCA_949802685.1. Lineage (NCBI taxonomy): Eukaryota > Metazoa > Arthropoda > Collembola > Symphypleona > Dicyrtomidae > Dicyrtomina > Dicyrtomina minuta. The sequence goes on along the minus strand of OX461808.1, from coordinate 26,799,730 downwards.
CCGTTATTATAGTTCCAGTCTAAAGACTTGGCTTTTAAGTTCATATCCATACTATTTTGTATAGGCTAATAGGCTCTGGTTCTTTGTACCGGTACCGTGTTTCTTCTAATACCTCCCGGGTCTCTGATAGGTCCCGGGCCTTTTATAACTCCCGGGTCTGAGGCCGGACGAAGATAATGTTTTTAGGCAGCAATTTGTTTCGACGCAAAAATCACCGTTTTAATTTTATTCATGGTTTTCTTTGGTAAAGCAAAATGTTGTAAATGTTTTAGAAAAGTTTAAAATGTTCGTTTTACTTGATTCAGGAAAGTGCAAAATGTTCTATTTACATGTTTTGAGAAAAGTGGAAAATGTTTTATTTGCATTTTTTTAAATGTGTAAAAAATTATTCTCATGTTTTTGAATTGTGCAAAAAAAGTTTATTTGTAATTATGTTTTTGAAAAGTCAAATCATTCTTTTTACAAAGTTTTAAAAACTCCAAAATGTTCTATTTATATGTTTTTTGAAAATCAGGCAGCGGGGCCGGCCTGCGCTGGCCGCATTATGTGGCCCTGCGAGGCTTCAAGTTTACTTCCGGTGTAGTTATTAGAAAAAATACGGTTCATATAATTCTGTAAAGCCCTTACAGTGCCCCAGAGTGCACAAGGTATGAAAATGGTTCAGAGGTTAAAATGTTTTATTTAAAAGAGTAGAGTATATTTTTTAATATTTATCATTCTCGAAGCATACAAAATATTCTGGTTATAACAATTTTAATAATATTAGGTACATCTTTAACATTTAAAAAATAAGATTTATTGTTGTAGTTATTACCTACTAAAAATGCTGATAGTTGCAAATTTCTTTGTTTCGAATGAATGACGTACATATTGTATTTAAAAATTTATTGAGTACTACGTTTTTTGGAGATAGTAAACTATACTATTTATAGGTACATTTAAAAATTTGAATTGCTGCTATTATATGTGTTTTTTTAAAGGAACTAATTGTTGTGTATTTATGTAATAGTTAGTTATTTTACAAATTGTACTCTTGCAAAAATTTTCTTGTGTTCTTTTAAAACCATTTACTTTTTCTTAAAATTGTGTGTTGTTCGTACTGTGTCCTTATGTGGCAAGCGTAATTGTATCACCAGTTGTAAATAAATATTTATTTTCACTCTAATTACACATTTTTAAAGGTAAAAAGATTTTCTAATTACCTGTTTTTGAAAATTGCAAAAAGTCCTAATTTATCAGTTTTTGAAAAGTAAAAATTGCTGTCATTTCATGTTTTTGAAAATAGCAAAAAGACATAATTGTCGGTTTTTGAAAAGTAAAAACTTTTATAATAATTACATGATTTCTGAAAATTGCGAAAATTTCTTATTGCCTATTTTTGAAAACTCTAAAATTTGTCATTTCTTTTATTTTTTAACAAGTTCAAATTATAATAATGCTTATGACTTAAAATCAGTGGCGGATCCAGGATTTGGTCAAAGGGGGGATAACAATGTTAATCAGCCATCTTGGAAAATGGCCGCTCCTATCTCTGCAATGTTAAAAATTACCTTTTAGGGGCGGCTTTAGCCCCTGTGGCCCCTCCTTTGTATCCGTGCTTGCTTAAATTTTATCAGTAAATTGCAATTTACATTTTTTAATTTCAAAAGTTTTTTCAAAATAACTTTAAAATTTTCCAAATTTAAAAGCTCCCCCTTTTTAAAACATGCAGTATATAATATTTTTGTTTGATTTCCATACAACTTGTAGTATTGTAGTATGAACTTCGGTTAAATCGACAATCCACGTAGTGAAACATTTTTTGAAAATAATCTTTTCTAACTTTATCTTTTAACCATTTTATTTTGAACAGATTTTGCTTTTTTCACACGTACGCTGTAGTAGTATGTAAGGTCAATTTAGAGATGTACTGAAATTTCTTGGAATTGAATTCCCTTCAGATTTCATAGTTTCCACTTACGCATTAAAGGCATTGCATGGCGACGACATTATAAAAAGTTATGCATGTACCTATGTAGGTACTTATATAATAGTTTGAAGTTTAAATTGGATTTTTGGAAAGCTTCCACGTATTTTAGTTTAACATTTTTTTTCTGTCCATTTTCTATATATTTGTAATACAATTTTGCGTGTGCTTTGTTGTTTTGTTTGTTCGCTTTTACTGTCGCTGCCGCTACGCGACGGAAACAAATACAACGATTCTACGATGATGGCCATTCTGTCAATACTACTACAGATATGCCATACGCCATATGCCATACGGTGTATGGGATTCACAAACACTCAACACGTACACGGAATAATACGGAGCGGGTACCAGGAATTGAAAGGGGAAGGGCCTATAAAGGACGTCAGCGTCAGCTGTCAAAGGTGTACTACAAATATATCATCGGGATCCGCATCAGCAACAGATGTTCATATGTTATATTTACTCCGATGTTTTCGTTGATTTGAATTTGAAGTTTTAATCGTTTTCATTCTCGGAGCCGGAACATTATAAAGTTTATTTCACAATATATTTTGTATAGTTTTATATAATGTTATTATCTTTTTCTCCGTACTGTCGGCTTTTGAACAAAAACACGGAGAGAATGCGACAAAGTTTGTTGTGTTTTTTAGCGTGTGCACTGTGTTCTGTGTTCTGCATTCTGCTCTTGTCAAATAGATCCGTATGATTTGATTTTTATTTCTCTCTGCTTTTATGTGTGTAATCGTTTTATCGATTTGGCTTCAGATTCGGATGTATATAATACATTTTTGCATTGCACTTTACACACCGTCAGTTTTAAAGATTAAAACATAATAATGTATGTAGTATGGATCTAAAACGGAACTTTATTGAGCTTTCTTATTATAATTTTAAAAACAAAATTATCAATTTTGTACAATTTTATAGACACGGATAAAAAATAGCCACGTCAAACTTTAGCACTGCTGTAAACGTCATATTAAGATGTGTTTTTAACATACACAAAAAAAAACAGATTTAAATTGTATGAATTTATGAAAGGTTTTTGGAAAGGTAAATCTTAAGCGGCTATGAGTCTGGGCTCTTTGGCATTGGGAAAAAAGGAAACAGAACAATATTTTACTTTTTCTTCAAAATGGGTACATGAATGATCATATACATTTTTGGAAAATGCTGAACCGGATAATTTGGCATGCGCATATGGTTTCAAAAGTGCAACATGGTGTAATTAGACTTTTTTTAAAGTGCAATATGGTGTAATTAGACTTTTTTAAAAGTGCAATATGGTGTAATGTAATTAGACTTTTTTTAAAGTGCAATATGGTGTAATTAGACTTTTTTAAAAGTGCAAAGTGAAACAATTTAGTCCTTTGAAAAATTCTAAATAGAATAATTATGTTTTTTTAAAATGCAATAAAATGGAAGAATTAGCTGTTTTTTAAAATTTTAAAATGATTCTATTTGCAAGATGTAAAAACTTTATTATGCGTCTTTCAAGTTTTTCAAAGGTTATTATGGATTTTTTAAAAAGTGAATATAGCAGTATATGATATTAGATGGTGATCTACTTCAAAGGCACATAACGTGATAGTTGATAGTATAATGAGTATAGTGTTTTGGAAAGCGTGCAAAACGACCTAATTAGAAGTTTCAAAATACCGTAACTACATGATTTTGCAAAAATAATGTGCGATATAATTTCAACCTGATTAAAACAAGCGAATGAAGTGTCATAGTTTTTAGAATACAAAATATGTTTTTACAAAAATATGTAACTTGAATTCAGCTAGCTTTAAAAGTTGCATCTTTAATAATTGCAATTAAAAAAATAGTAGGCGAAATAATTTTCAATTTTAAACGACTTTCATATTTTTTATTTTTTAAGATGTGTTCAAAGCACACATCAGCAACGTTCCAATTCTTTAATTCTAGCAAGTTAATGAAATGAAATTAAAACAGCAGGCCAACGGGGTGGCGTCTGCCACATAGTTTCAGTCAGTGGTTTGGATAAATACCTAGGTACCTACCTATATATATATATAGGTATGCACCTCATTTCTATAATATTTTCGGTGGCAAGTTTGCAACTCTTATCAGCATCAACTCATTTATTACTAGGAAGCACACACAGTACTCGGAATATCACATACATATACTTGTATTTTTCCCATGAATAATTCAAATAATGGTTTCTTTTATAATTGGACACGTATTTCAAACACTATATTAAGCATGTCGTGCAAAAACTAGGAAATTTCGAAATAGGCACCTACCTCCATTAATTTCTAATAAACTTTTTGTAAAAATAAAACCTCTATATAGACAAGATTCTCTATACTATTTCAATATATTAAATAATTTCATTAACTAAATAGTTTTAAGAAAATAGAAATGAATAGGAATCTCTCTAACTACAGCCTTACGGTTACGGTTATAATATTTGAAAGAACAAGCACACTGCAAATAGAACATTAGTACTTTTTGAGAGGTCAAAAGTGTCACACGTGCCTCTTTGTACAATACAATATATTCCTTTGTAAAATCCGGCACAAAGGCTCAATAATTACAAAGTCAATTTTTCCTTAGAAAAAAAGTATGACATTTATGTTACGTTATGTACGGGAATTTCTCATTTTACTAAAAAGTTAGCTTTTTTTTCTTTACCAAAACCGAACACGGCAAATCTGATTGTGAGTAAAAATAAAAATAAGCAGAAGCAGATAGCATGAATTGAAACTAAAGTTATGGTTAATAGTAATAAGGTAACCATACCAAGGATTCAGACCAGCACCAGAACCAGAGTACGTTTTGATGTTGGTCCTTCAACCACTAAAGTTTCCAACTAATTGTAAGTAAAGCTCGTGGATGATGTACATGTAAAATTCCTGGAAGGACCGACCACTGAACTGAGGAGAGCTTCAATGTTGTTGACTGCATTCGAATTCTGAACAATTCCAATTTGAACCGATCGAACGAAGGACGAGCGTCCCCGTCCCCAGCGTCCTCAACATCAACAATCAAAACTCAGCCGAGAGAGTGTATAGCATCGCACAAGGTTCCATATCGTCAGTGAAGAACCAAAATGACCCATATCCATTTTTAGCTTAAATCAATATCCTGTATATACAAAAATATTGAAACATGTCTTAAAAGCATTTAAATAGAATATTTTGCACTTTTAAAAAATATTTAAATAGAAAGTTTTACACTTTTCAAAATTATGTAAATAGAACATAAGAACATTTTACACTTTTCAAAAAATGTAAATAGAACATTTTACACTTTTCAAAAACATGTAAATGGAACATTGTGCACCTTTTCGAAAACATGGTATTAAAATATTTTGCACCTTTTCGAAAATATGGTATTAGAATATTTTGCACCTTTTCGAAAACATGGTATTAGAATATTTTGCACCTTTTCAAAAACATGTAAATGGAACATTTTGCACCTTTTCAAAAAGCCCTAATTAAAATTTGACGTATGTTTCTCATTCCGTTTTTATGACATAGCTCATTTTGAGTCTAGATTAAATTGGATATAGGTTATTTTGGTTCTTTACAGACGATATGCTTTTAGTTCTCTGTATATTATACATACATACGTATCAAATCTGAACAAGGACCAACAAAAAAATATACCAGAAAATGTAAGATGCTTTTGGAAGAGAACAAAAACCATCGAAGGTCACCACTATACCTGTGTACCTACAAAGTTGGGAACATAGTTATGTAATTGATTGTAAATTTTTAAGTTCAGCAATGCTTTTGTTTTATGGTTCATTCTTAAAAATATTTCGTAGAAAGTAAAAGTCACAAAAATGTTGCTGCGCTCCTGTTGTTCAGTTTTTGCTTCTTTTTGTTTTGTATGAAATATGAAACTGACGTTCTTTTCTTTCTTTTTCAACTTTTGTAATGTATTACGGGAAAACTAAAAAAAAGTGTTTTTATTTCATCTTTTAATTCTGTTCAGTTCAATAGCATTGGACCGGACCTCTTCTCTTGGAAAAGAATTTTCTGAGATTATCTTAAAATTTTAACGAAAATAATGCATAAGTCATAAGTACAGAGATTTTTCAGTATGTATCTACCTACATACATACGTATAGGGTGTAGAGCGGTATACTTTATTGTACTGTAGGTATGTATAGTCTGTAAATGGGCTTAACAGATTCAGGCTACTACTGTCAACAGCAATGTTATTAATAGCACTTACCTTACACGTAGGTAGATGTATTACGTTGTTAACACAGACGCAATTTGTACCTTACACAAATAATGTCAGTTGTAAGTGTCAGCACAATAAAAAGTATGAGTCATATGGGAATGCCCCTTGATTTTTATTGCGGAGATAGGTACCTACTATAGGTATAAAATTCTCTACTGTTTTCTACAGAATCATAATATAATACATCTTATATTAATATGCAGCGTGGGCAATTTATTTTTGAGGATTTTTTAAAATTTGGTTCGGATTACTAGAGCTTACTAATTGCTTTTAGCAATTTATATTATATAAAGTGTTTAAAAATAAAATTAATTCAAGACATAGCATAGATGAGACATTTGGTTGGTTCGAAAAAATTGTCGATTTCTTAGAAATTGTTAATATACACTTTTAAATATCCCTATGAACTTCCATTTTGTTTTTACTTATCGTTGGTTTGATTTTGGTTCTACTTTACCCCAGCCAGGGTGGGATATCGCCAGTGAAGAATCAAAATAACCTGGTATACATTTTTTGTATGGAATGGACTATGTTGAAAACAAATGTGCAGATTAAAGCATATAAATGGAATATTTTGCAATTTTTAAAATCCAAGTGAATGGAATATTTGGACTTTTCCAAAAAACATGTAAATAAAATATTTTGCACTATTCAAACACGTGTAAATAGAAATTTTTTTGCACTTTTCAAAGACATGTAAATAAAACATGATGCAAGTGTCAAAAACATGTAGGTAAATGGAACATTTCATACTTTTAAAGAACTCGTAAAGAACCTATCTCATGTACCGTATATCATCTAATACAACGATCCGCATTTTATTAACACTTGGAGGTTTACCCCCCGCGTTGTATTGTATATTGTATATAATATAATAATAATAATTTATTCATTGGGTCGATTTAACCGAAGTTCATACAACCAGACTCAACCAGTCACTGTGGGTGAGGAAATAGGAGGCTACCGCGTTAGATCGTCTCGGTCTTTGTACCCTTTCACCTATCCCCGTCCCCTCCTCCACAGTAAAGGAGTCTCATTCTCTAGGCCCCTACAGTAAGTAGTGGTCACTAAGGAGCACCGAAGAAGATTGGGTTTCAATAAACCATCCAGTGACGTTTACCGTACAACACCGAGTCGTAAACGATTAGCAGTGGCCGAGGATCGAACGAAGCCAGATCTGAGGCTGTAAATTTCGTTACAGTCTGCAGTCCTAACCGCTCACGAAAGCACGCCTGCTTTGTTGTATTGTATATATATGGTAGTTTATTTAACAAATCTCGTTTTAATTCTAGCTTAAATTGGTCATAATATAAAGGCCATTTTGATTCTTCACTCACAATATATTGTAATTGAATTAGTAATTATTGCTGTATACCCAACAGCTAATTAAGTTATTAATATTTGATGGTGTCAAGAAACATTATTCTTCACATGCTTCTATAATTATTCAATTCCAGGCCCTATCATCCTTTTTGATTATCACAACTTTACAAAAATATCATACTAAAGTTAAGAAATAGTACAATCTCAAATTCTGAAACAGATTTCAGTTCCAAGAAATACACCATTATGAATTAATTATTATAATAAATAATAATAATAATAATAATTTATTCATTGGGTCGATTTAACCGAAGTTCATACAACCAGACTCAACCAGTCACTGTGAGTGAGGAAATAGGAGGCTACCGCGTTAGATCGTCTCGGTCTTTGTACCCTTTCACCTATCCCCGTCCCCTCCTCCACAGTAAAGGAGTCTCATTCCCTAGGCCCCTACAGTAAGTAGAGGTCACTAAGGAGCACCGAAGGAGATTGGGTTTCAATCAACCATCCAGTGACGTTTACCGTACAAAACACCGAGCCGTAAACGATTAGCAGTGGCCGAGGATCGAAGCCGGGTCTGAGACTGTAAATTTCGTTACAGTCTGCAGTCCTAACCGCTCACCCAAGCACGCCTGCTTGAATTAATTATTATAGACTTTTGGTTGCTAATTGTCAACGTGTTTATAGCCCTTGTCCATAGTTGTAAGCTACAGTTGCGCAGTAACTGAAAGTGATTGCTCGCAAGTTGAAGGATAGCGTTTTAATTTGTTTCCATAGGAAATGTCCTTTCAGTGCCTTTCACGGTTCCATCCATAATCCACGACAACTGCAATGACACTAATTACAGTAAAATTAATTAGTAAAAAATCTCCCCTGGCTGGACGTTGAAGTGGAGGGGGGGGGGCGTAAAACTCAATTTCATGGGACATTCGGTACTTTAGATTTAAGTAAATGTATTTCACTTCACTTGTATTATTTTTTGCCATGATTTGAAGATTTTGTATTGGCGTGGTTATGAACAAGTACTTTTCGAACAATAGCCTATAATGCCAAGAAAATGCAGCATATCGAATACATAATATCACAGCACAGCCTTGGACCGCATTATAAGTTTAACATTTATATTTTTAGTAGATAATTATTATGTTATAAAGATCCAATTTTCAAATTACATAATAGAATTCTGAATAATACCATGCAAAGTGCAAAGTACACGAAGCATAAAATTCCCAGGTACAGGTGTAAATCCATTTTCCTTAACTAGCAAGAAAAAAATCGTTTATAAAAAACACACCATTTTCCCCCCTAATCGTAATTGTGATGGTAATCGAAATCGTAATCGTATCTCTGCTCTGGCTGACCGATGCCGATGCCGATGTGTTACTTAATAGCTAAGTGCCTCTAGTGTATTATATAACAAAACCGCATGTTCAATTTCAATGTTTAACGATAACGATGCATCACTCATCCTTTTCCACGTAATTTTCTTTCAAACTTTTCTGTGTGTTTGCAGTACTTGGAAAGTTTTTTGAGTGTCTTTACAGGCAAGGAGACAGAGGCTGAGAGAGATTGTGAATTTCTTGGTAATTTTTCCTGAACAATGACTTGAATTATAATAAAATGACTTGCAAAAAAAAGATTTTGAGAACCACACTGTGTATACTGCCGCAACGGCAACGGCAACCGAACCGCCTGCCGCCAGCCACATCAACATCCCCAAACCAAAAGAGTAAATATAAAAAAATACATTCAAAATGAGAGTGAGAGTTTTTCTGTGTAATTCTTGATATTCTCAATTCTGACTGTCAAACACGGGAACGGCTGTATTAAGTATTTTTTACTATAAAATTGTATATGTAATTGTGTATAATGCATTGTTTAGAATTATATAATTTTTTTATAAGGGTATTGAACACAGATATAGGGACAGGAGACAAAGCTGTAGTTTAATTTCAACAGCAAAAAATGAAAGACTTTTCAGCTTCTTAATGCTCCGTGTTGAAGCTTATAAATTGCAATTTGAAGTACTTATTTTCTTATTGTGATTGTTAAGGAGGCAGTGATTTTTGTAAAAAAACACCGTATTTGGTTTCTATCAGTCTATCAGTGCGTACTACGTACTTACCGTATTTCTTCGAATACCTCCCGGATCTCTATATGGATTGATTTTTTGAACTTTGGCGGGTAAATTTGAACAAACGGGGCAATGCGTGGCCGAAATTTATAGGGAAATTCTATGTATATAGCCGCGTAAGTTTTTGATCTCCTTTGAGTTGAGCTGAATTTCGTTGAAATTTTGAAATTATTTTCATACCCAGAAATGGAATGGACGGACACGGATTACAGAAGTACAAAAGCCAAGTCTATTTACTATTGGGCATGACTGTGTAAACAAACGCTAAATTGTCAGAATCGGAATTAAAATCACCGCATAAGAAACTAAAATATCGTATTATTGTTATTACGTAGAAGTCGGGGCCGGAGAATGTGACTAGCGCAGGCAGCCACCGCTGCTTGAATTAAAAAAAAACATGTAAATGGAACATTTTGTAGTTTTCAAAAATATGTAAAAAGAATTTTTTGACTTTTCAAAAACATTCAAATAAAAAATTTTGTACATTTCAAAAACACGGAAATAAAACATTTTCCACTTTTTTTAAAGCATGTAAATAGGACATTTTGCACTTTTCTGAATCAATTAAATCGAACATTTTGCCCTTTTCTAAAACATGTAAATACAACATTTTGCTTTACCAAAGAAACTATCAATAAAATCAAAATAGTGGTTTTTTATGGAAAAAAATTGCTGCCTAAAACCAATTTCTTCGTCCGGCCCTGGTTAAATAAGTGTATAAGTACAGCGGGATTGGAGACACCAGGAGGACCAGGACCATGCCGGCCATGAAAGGCAAGTTTAGAATATAATAGAAGGTCCGTAGTCTCTATGTATTATGATCATGTACTATTATAATTTATTATCCTTGGAAACATATTTTATCTTGTCATTATTGCGAGAATTGAAACCATTTATCTAATTCAATTCCATTCAGGGAAAATGCTTCTTTAATTCTTAAGCTGAGGCGAGGGTTCGTTTGGGGGTACTACTAAACCATGAACTTTCATATGAACCATGAACCCTATGAACCATGAACCTTATGAACCATGAACCCTATGAACCATGAACCCTATGAACCATGAACCCTATGAACCATGAACCCTATGAACCATGAACCCTATAAACCATGAACTCTATGAACCATTAACCTCATGTTCTCTGTGAATGAACCATGAACTCTATGAACCATTAACCTCATGTTCTCTGTGAATGAACTCTGACCCTTACGAACAATGAACACTATTAGTTTTTTTGTTAAAGCTATTTAAAATTAAATTTGCTAATGTTTTTAGATGCTGAGCATCCATTGAAATGGTTTTTAGATGGTGAAAATTTGTTTTGTCTGTCATTCTTTCCGTCCGTCCGTCTGTTAGCCGTGCTCGACAGGTCACAGTTTTCAAACAAATTTTGTATAACTGCTTTTAGATTTTTACAAATGCGAGTAAAAGGTGCCATATTGGTTTTGAGGGTGATCGGTCAAACCAGTTTTTAACAATAAACAGGTAAATGGACCTTTGTCAAAACTCAGGGAAGTAAAATACCTAAAACTTTGGCGCTTTGCGCCTGATTTGTTCACCGTGGGCCTGAAGTAGATACTAAGCTTTCTGCGAATATTACATTTAATAAATGTGTAGGTCCTTATTGTAGCAACGCTTAGTAGAATAAAGTGGGCGACGTCATTTACAGACCATACCTATAAACGAATGATGATTTGAAGGACGGTATTTATAGAACAACCCAGTCATCTTCTTGTTTTACCTTCTTCATCAAAGTTGGCGGCGTTAATACCAATAGCGTAGGATATAAGTGTACTTTAGTAGCGCTCAAAAAAGAAACGTAGTACCACTCTCCTAGTGTATAAATATGTATGTTCACTAAAGTATATTTCATCTGTATTTGTTCATACCATTTTAATGCGTTTTGACATAGGACAATTCAACAGTTAATTGTAGAGCAATGGTCAGTCTGAATAAAGTTAAAAAACAATACAGATCTGCCTGCTCGCATTTGTGATCGCTTTAAACTTGTTCCATGAACATCGGATGATTACTGTGACCTGCAGCGTACGGCTAACAGACGGACAGACAGACAAACAGACAGACAGACGGACTTGACCATTTTATTAGATGCTTAAGCTCAGCATCTAAAAACCGCTATGATGCGTGTAAACACATACAAAACAAATGCATAAAACTCATATACATGCCATTGCTTCCAAATTCTGCCGGGCAAATACAAGTTTTCCAATCTACGCTACGGTGCAGTCAGTGGTAATTTGGTCTCTGACTTTAGTGGACACGTTAGAAATGTCGCTGTTGGGGCTTAGAGGTTAGGCATAAATGATGTCATGCGAATAAGTTCACATTAGGCTGCTAGCCTTCGGATTTATCATTGATAAGTGATGAACGGCAAACCTCCAGGTTTTTTGATAAATGATGGACGGCCAGCCTTTAAGAATTTCTTTAAAAAGTGATGGACGGCAAGATTTTGGGTGTTGCTTTAAAAACATAGACAGCCAGCCTCCAGAGAATTCTTTAACAGGTGATACGCAGCAATCCTTCAGAAATTTATTCAAAAAGAATAAGACTGAGCCTTTCAAAGATTATTTGATAAATAATGGACGGCAAGCCTCTGGAGGTGTTTTTCATAAGTGATAGACGGTGAACCCCTAGAGGTTTCTTAAAAGTGATGTACGCCAGCTTCCAGGGGATTCTTTAATAGGTAATAGACGGCAAACCTTTAGGTGTTTTTAGATAAGTGATGGGTGGCAAGCCTCTTATGGGTTGCGAGCCTCTAGGGATTTTCTTGATAACAGACGGACGGCAAACCATTAGGGATTTTTTAAACGTGACGGCCGGCAAGTCACTCAAGGTTGTTTTGATAAGTGATGAACGGCGAGCCTTCGTGTGTTTTTCTGAAAAGTGATAGATGGCGAGTTCTTAGGGTATTCCTTGATCAGTGATTAGAGTTTCGCTCGGGACGGGATATCCCGTCCCGTCCCGGCCAGGACGGGATACGGTGTAACCATAGACCTGGTTCCTTAATTATTCACCACGTGAAACTGTCAAATGTTAATAAGATGCAGATCACATTCAAATACAAAGTACCGTTACCTATCATAGATTCATATTATAATTATTAACTAAAAATATCCAAACTTATTATTTTACCGTTATGAAATATAAATATTATTTGGTCGAGAACTTCCAATATGTAACATCTATGAAATTGTCTGTAATCCAATTTACTATAAATACCAATCGGTAATTAAAGACGATATCATTCGACTTCAGACGATTCTACTGTGTTGTTGTTGTTCCTGCACATTATTACTGTTTGCACTGAAGACACTATCTGACTTAGGAAAGACCTGAAGACTAGGCTGAGTTCCTTGAAGGCTGAGAATAGAGGCTGAAGAAAAGAACGGTAATAGAAGTAGTAGGTACCAGAAGCATATTACTAAAATCTGCAGTCGAGTTGATCTGAAGAGCTAACCAACCCCATTTGGTTACAACGGGACGGGACGGGACGAGGATTTTCTGTCCCGAAAATTTCAGGACGGGACGGGTTCGGGACGGGACAGAAGTTGTCCCGTCCCGAACCCGTCCCGTCCCGAGTATCCCTGAGCATCCATTACTTATGATTGTTGCGATAAGAATGTAAGCTAAATCCAACACAGAAATTACTTTATTTCAGCTAGTGTCAAAAAATACACATTACAAAAGAAAAGTAGTCATATAAATAGGTTTTGAGCACTGTAGCTGTTGACATTTAACATTTCATTAGTACGTATATCTTAATGCTTTATTATAGCTCTATGCTTATTATGCGGATTATAACTTTTTATTGGTCTGCCACCTAACAGTTTCACTAGAGCTTTATTAAGTTTGGCAGTGTGTAACGTTGTTAATTGTTTCTTAACTATTTTGAATGCTTGGCAAAGCTAGGTAGTAGTTTATTATGAAAAGTCTGCAAACATTGCTTTCCACTTATGTGCATTTGAATTTAATGAAGCTACGCATTTTAATTATTTTTAATTAAATTGGCAAACATTTAAAGCATTAAAAAAAACTTTCGATTGCCTATTATCAATAAACAAATTCAAATAGGTAAATACCGTATCTTTTCTAATATTACGCCCCGCGTACTATTAAAACTCGAGCTCCGACTAATAGAGACCCGCGCATTAATAGAGACCCGCGTACTATTCAATTTTTAAAAAATCGAGCCTAAATTTAGTTCCATAATTTTAATGAAAAATCAGATTTATTGCCGGTTCCCAGGAATTACAAGTGTAAAGGTACATCGTACATGAATTACTGCATATGATAAGAGATAAACTAAAAAATATTTTGTGACAAGGGGGCGGAATCAGAATCAGCCTCACTATCAGTGAACACGCTCTTGTAATTCAAACTTTCTTCATCACTCTTCTCTTCGTCTTCATCACTCTTTACTTAAATTACTTAGGCAGAAAGCAAGTAAGGTACCTACCTACCTAAGCTAGAATGCAGATTAGACTTTAAACCTCGTACGGTTAAATTAATAATTTATTGCCGGTCATTAAGTCTTGAAATGCAGCTTGATGTTAGATTTGAATTTTATCGCGCATGAAGGCTTTCAATGATCTATCGATGCCGTCGATGTTCTTCGAGTGTATTACGTTATACCCCGCGTACTATTAGAGACCCGCGTACTATTAGAGACCCGCGTACTATTGAATCTGGAGCTCCGACCCCCCGCGTACTATTAGAGACCCGCGTACTATTAGAGCAAATACGGTACACACTTTTTTGCAGTAAAATGATATTAATTGCTCATTTTAATAGACTTTTGAATTATATTCAAAAAGCTCGGGACGGGACGGGACGGGACGGGACAGAGCTGCTCCGGGACGGGACGGGACCGGATGAGGCTCGTCCCGTCCCGAATCCCGAAAACCTTGTCCCGAAAATTTCGGGACTGGACGGGAAACTCAAATCCCGTCCCTTCCCGTCCCGAACGAAACACTATCAGTGATGGACGGCGAGCCTTCAGGGGGTTTTTATTAGGTGATGTACGTCAAGTCCCCGGAGTTTCTTTAATAAGTAAAAAGTGATAGACGGCCAGCCCTTAGGGTATTCTTTGATAAGTTATGAACGGCTGCTGCTAGAAGTGATTGCCAGAGTACAGCCAGTACGACTGCAAAAAGAACCAAAATGAGAACTGCAGACTAGTAAAATCCTATGCTAACGATACCCTTCAATGAAATGATTACGCCTATTAAAAATTATCATATTTTTTAAAGACGTCATTAACGGGCGATCCCTCACAATGTATAAGGAAAAATTTTGGAGTTGCTCCATATAACTACTAATTGTGGAAAAACGATCAGTCATTATGTAGGACGTCATAATGTAAGATCCCTGAATAAGTATAACCTATATACTGAATATCTATAACATTAAACTTTGATATGTGAAGGTCGTCATTACAGACGATTCCTGAATAAACCTATATACTGAATATCTATAATCTATTCCCAGCCAGCGTGTCTGACGTAGCAGACCACATACTTCTGAAAACTGTAGCTGAGATTTGCTGGGTCTGTACTATAAGATATACTTATATTCGCCGCGCAGAGCTTTAAAATTACGTGGTATGTACATGAATTATCCATTTGTTTACAGGCATGTATCCGTTTTTGCCAAGCTCACTATTCTGAGTTTTGATATGGGTCCAGTTAACTGTTAATTCTGAAGAAATGGTCAGTGTGACCAAAGTAAAAAAACAATACAGACCTGCCTGCTCACATTTCTGATCGTTTACGAGTTGTTTGAAGTTAATGGCTTCAAAACTGTGACCTGTGGTGTACGGCCAACAGACGGACGGACGGACGGACTTGACCATTTCATTAGATGCTTAAGCTCAGCATCTAAAGGATACTCGAAATAACGATATTTATGAATGACCTGTCCCTATCTATAACCCTTATTAGTATGTTTATTGCATGTAATTAACATAGGTTGTAAAAGATTTTGACTTTGTTCTACGCAATATCATTAGGAACATTTAGATGTTGTATTTAAACACACCACATTCCGGATCGTCTATTATTGACTATATGAGTCTAGTTAGGTGGTCTGGCTATAGATTGGTAACATTGCATGTTGGCAACAGTAGTTTATGAAATGGTTACACTAACAAAACGGGGGGAGTTAATACAATGATTTAAAAATAATAGATTATACCATTTATGAACTATTCGTAACCAACCAAAACCCACGTACGTATGTGCACGACATAAAGCTAAAATATGTTGGAAATGCTTTTAAGCATTTAAATGGGGTACTTGAAACCATTATATTTTAAGGACGTCATTTGTTGGCAATTCGTAACTATATGTAGCTCATGTACGTATGTGCATGACATGTTGTCGAAATAGGTTATTCAAAATTTTATAATTGGAAATAGGGGTAGGGTGAGGGTGCCTAATTGTGGCCATTATCTTAATTGTGGCCACCGGCAGTATTTCTGATACGAGTCGACGTATAATAAGATTGCAATTTCGTATGTAAAGTTTGGCTTTCCATCTACTGATTATGTAACCATAGGTTTCATAAGTTTCTAACTAATACGAATTTAATCTGCCGGCCACATTTAGGACACCGGCCACAATTAGACACCCTAACCCTACTTAAACCTATGATGTCTGAAGGACATCATTTGTGGGCGAGCCGTCCTAATCTGTAACCCATGTTCGTGATATTGGGTAACAAATATAAATCTGTAAAATATGGAGAAAGTTAGATGCCAAAAAGCTGCCCAGGTACTCGAAGCCTGGGGCCCGGACCTGAGCATAGAGATTTTGTAATGCTTTGCCGGGGTCTCAAACTGACGACCACTATACAAGGCTACCCTGTTAACTCACATCGATAAAAGTATAGATGCTCCTAATTTATATTTGTTAGTGTATTTGTATAGGCAAAACTTAACCAGCTCTCAGCTACTTATATTTTTCTTATGCCGATGCCAAGATTTTGATTGTTGGTGCATACAACTTCTAATTGCACACAAACGATGATAACGTTATTAACTAAAAACTATAAACTACTTCTCCCTCACATTTGTGGGCGATTACAAGCTGCTAAAATTTAATCGGTTTAAATTGCGATCTGTAGCGTGCGGAAACAGGACGGACAGACAGGCAGACATACTTGCACCATTTAAATAGATGCTTACGTTTGGTATACAAAAGGAAAACAATCCGGCGTTCCGCGCCGGATTTGTTGACCGGGGGCGGGCCTGAAGTAGTTGCTGAGCTTCGACAAAGGCGAAGACAATTTATGTTACGCTAAAGGATGATATAGGATTTATGGAAGCTCCTTTACAATCAATAGATCACAAGTACGAATGTGCGTAGCATGTATCTATAGTAGCGGCAACCGAAAGTGAAGTCTAGCAAGGATAAATTTTGCATGCAATCAAATGGCAGCTTTATCCTTGCCAGACTTCATTTTCGGTTGTCTCTACAGTAGTTGCATTGTTGCGGATGCCAAAAATTTAAATTTTGGGCTGGAGGTAATAAAAACTGATATTTGAAGGACGTCATTGTGGACGATTCCTGAATAACTATAATATATATGGGTAAGTCCATGACACGTAGTTAATATAGGTTGGAAAAAATTAATGTTGGGACTGGGGGCTCAAAAGACTATGATATTTAAAGGACGTCGTTATGGAAGATCCCTGAATATCTATTAAACTGAAGGACGTCATTATGTGCTCAGCTTCTAAAAATGGGCAAATAATTAAAAGGGAAAGGGGTACTAAAAATTATGATATTTTTAAAAGACGTCATTAACAGACGATCCATCACAATTTAAAGAAAAAAATTCGGAGTTGCTCTATTCAACCACTAACTGTGGAAAAACGATTAGTCCGATCGTAATTAAAAAATAATAAAGCTAGAAATGGGGGTGACTAAAATGATAATTGAAAGACCTCATTCATGGACGATCCCTGAACATCTATCGTATGTATATTTATGTTCATCCCGAGACCTAGAACTTGGTCCCTAGTGCATTCAGCTGGTATTTCCAGGCAAACCATAATCATGATAATAAATAACCAATAGCTATACAGCACTTCTTTCTAACATTTTTGGACGACTAAAAGTTGTTTAAATTCAATTGGTTGAAAAGCAACATATACTGAACGCCATACACTGATTGACAGCCAAACATATGAAAGACACGCACCATTTCGATACACGGTCAGCATATAAAGAATCAAGTCAAGTGGCGAGTCTGCTTTTTATTAACACCTGACTTACTGAGCATTGGTTTAATAAAACTGAAGTTTTAAAATCCCATTTCAAATCTATATATTTAAATTAAAAGCTGCAGTGTATTATCGCCCGCTACACTAATTGTGAGATATTAACATGAACAGCTATGACAATTTATGTTGTCTTATCTTGTGTTTAAGCAGTGGTCAAAAACAGAAAAATCTTTACAAAATACACATGTGTACAAAAAATTCTTAGGGTCAATAGTTCATTTAAATCATGGTTTCAAGGGTTCATAGTACATAGAGTATATAGTTCATAGGTTTCTTGGCTCATATAGTTCATGGTTCATGGGTGTCATAGTTCATAGGGGTTCATGGTTCATAGGGTTCATGGTTCATAGGGGTTCATGGTTCATAGGGTTCATGGTTCATAGGGTTCATGGTTCATAGGGTTCATGGTTCATAGGGTTCATGGTTCATAGGGTTCATGGTTCATAGGGTTCATGGTTCATAGGGTTCATGGTTCATAGGGTTCATGGTTCACAGGGTTCATGGTTCATAGGGTTCATGGTTCATAGGATTCATGGTTCATAGGGTTCATGGTTCATAGGGTTCATGGTTCATAGGGTTCATGGTTCATAAGGTTCATGGTTCATAGGGTTCATGGTTCATAGGGTTCATGGTTCATATGAAAGTTCATGGTTTAGTAGTACCCTTCGTTTGGCTCAATTTACAAAGTACATTACGTATTGATATTGTCAGCATACATCTCTGTACATTATAAATCTTGCTTTTAGTTTTTTCTCATATAATTATTACATACAGTATTACTATACTTACATATTATGTCGTGAGTGAACAATCAGAATGGCCCATATCCAAATTAAGCTATAGGATTAAAATGAGCTATGTGAAATATGTTAACTACATGAGATAGAAAGAAAGGTAAAGTGTTAATCACGAATTTGGGAAAATTTCAAAATATTATATTTGCATGTTTTGGAGAAGTTAAAAATTTTCTATTTACGAACTTTTGAAAAGTGCAAAAATATTCCAACTTACTTGTTTTTGAAAGGTGCAAACTGTTCTATTTACATGTTTTTGGGGAGTGCAAAATGTTGCATTTACATGTTTTTGAAAAGTGTAAACTATTCTATTTACATGTTTTTGAAAAGTGCAAAATATTCTAGTTACATGTTTTTGAAAAGTGCAAAATGTTCTAATTACATATTTTTGAAAAGCGTAACATATGTTTTATTTACATGTTTTTTACAAGTGCAAACTATTCTATTTAAGTACATGCTTTCAGTAGGAGCTTGAAATTCCTATTTTGTTTTTGTAGATGTAGTATCTTTTGCTTTTATAAAAAATGAAAATGGGTCATTTTGATTCTTCACTGACGATATACAAGTAAAGTGATGTATTATGACTATTATGTAGTTGGATAGTTGATGTTGATTTTGACTTTGAATATGGCTTGATGCTGGCTAGCGGGCGAATTGTTCGCCTTCGGTTTTGGCTGCGGTTCTTGATTATTTTTTTGGGGGACTTTGGGTTTCGTTTTCGTGGAATAGCAATCCGGGACTTTACTTTTTGATTTTTTGCACTCTATATACACATTACATATATACACAACATACAGCGATACAAAAGCAGGATACACGCTTTAAATCCCTCCAAGAAAGTTTATATCATTGATGTAATAAATGGTAGACTTTGTAGTTGCTAATAGTAAATATATATTGCATAATACGTTCATTGCATTGCATTGTACCGAATAAGGTACTTGTACAATTTTATACTACTTTAATTTTTAATATGTGATATGCATAGTAACTCTACAGTATTCGTGGTACCTAATTATATACTACGCCATATGGTAAGACCAAAAGACCAGGAGCCAGAAGCAGAACAAGAACAAAGGCAGATATTACATTCAGAGCCGGATAATGCGGAGAGCGCAGGCAGCCCCCGCTGCTTGACTTTTCTAAACAAATGTAAATGGAACATTTTGCAGTTTTTCAAAAATGTGTAAAAATAATAGTTTGAATTTTCAACAACATGCAAAATAAACATTTCTGTACATTTCAAAAACATGGAAATAAAACATTTTCCACTTTTCTCAGAACATGTAAATAGGACATTTTGCACTTTTCTGAATCAAGTAAAAAGAATATTTTGCACTTTTCTGAAACATGTAAATACAACATTGTGCTTTACCAAAGAAAACCTTCAATAAAATCAAAATGGTGGTTTTTGTATGAAAAAAAATTGCTGCCTAACACCTATTCCCTCGTCCGGCCCTGATTACATTATAGTATGACTCCAAATATAGGGTGTGCTCACGGCTTACATTTAAAATTAGTGGTGGCTATGTCTCTACCTACATATTTACATACTACATCAGTGATCATATATAATGGCAATGGAAGCTTCCGCTTGTCATCTTTTTGTGAGCAAGGGGTGTCTGAGAAACTAACTAATGGTGACGAGGGCGGGGGGGGGGGGGTCAAAAAATTAGATTTTTGTAGGTGTAATTGATGACCCCTTAACCAGAATTTGAAGAAGAAATCAGCTGAACTGGTTACAGGTTAGAAAAGTGCAGAAAAAAGCGGTTATACACACATACATTAAAATAATAGCTGGCTACTTTACTTTTGCGATTCCATCCTTTGATTTCTATTCACACTGCTGTGTGCCACGAGGAGCCAAATCTATATAATCATGTGTAGCTGCAGTAATTAAGTGGACATCGATTCCAAGAATTCGCCATGTATATGATTATCGTATATGTACACACTATACCAGTACTGGTGTAATACTAACGTGTGCACCTACATGTAGGTTTTAACTTATTGTGATCAAAAGTCTCGCGCTTTCTCTATATTTCTTGTACTAATAGAAAATGACAGATGCGATTAAAGACCAGCTACCAGTTTACATCTTTACATGAAAAAGTTCTGTACAGACGGTCGTTGTATTTATTTCGCCCATGTAAATATGATCTGTGTAATTTGATGTGATGTACAATTACCTTTTCTTAACGTTGGGTAGCTTTTACTTCAATGATTGACAACGTACGACGTACATAGATGCACTTACACTTGACATTCGATTTTTTAATCTTCTCTTATAGGTACATCACACGCCATGAATATGTCATATGTGTGTACTTTTCTATACCTTAGTGTGTCTGATCTATAAAATATGCAAATATGTACGTGTTTGTAATTATTATCATGCTAAATCATTCTTTTAAACCCTCAAAGTCAAAGCCAAAGCCAAAAAAGGTTTGAATTTCCAGCGATTTTATTTATGTAATTTAGTTAGTAATTATCTTTCTATTCCTTCTGTTTCTGTTTTTATTTCATATTTAAGGATTGATTTTATTTTTATTCCCTTGCAAGACTTTATTGCAAGGATTAATACTGATTAAATATATTTAGAACATTTTGCATCTCATATTGTATCCATAGGCATCAGGGCCAGACGAAGGAATTGATTTTTGGCAGCAATTTATTTCCAAGCAAAAACCACCATTTTGATTTTATTGATGGTTTTCTTATTGGTAAAGCAAAATGTTGTATTTACATGTTTTTTTATAAAAGTTTAAAATGTTGTATTTATATGTTTTTTATAAAAGTTTAAAATGTTCTTTTTACTTGATTCTGAAAAGTGCAAAATGTTCTATTTACATGTTTTGAGAAAATTGGAAAATGTTTTATTTGCATGGTTTTGAAATGTCAGAAAAAACTTATTTGCATGTTTTTTGAAATGTACAAAATGATTAATTTGCACGTTTTTGAAAATTGCAAAAATTTCCATTTAGGTACATGTTTTTTGAAAGTTCATGCAGCGGGGGCTGCCTGCGCCGGCCACATAATCCGGCCTTGATAGACATGTAGATAAAATTACATAGGCAACAGCTGAGAACTCAACTATGAACTGTGTAGGTACGTAGTTTTAATTTCACACTCAGTCGGCTGTATAGGAAGAAAACCTGAAATGGTTCACCTAATCTGGTTTTTTCTTCATTTGTAATGCACATTTTTTGTATAGTGCTTTTTCCAGGAATTTTGGTTAGATTTGACGTTTGCGTGTGACGTTGAATTATAAGGTGGTCCCTACCTACTTTAACTAAACAAGTCCCACCATCATCACACGTACTATTTTCCTGTCTCTAATTTACGTTTTAGGGAAATGGCGGCGGCTGCATTGTCTGTCGTCGTCGTCTGTTGCATAATTATACATCTGGAATTTTATTGCTACGTTGTATCCTTCCTTTATATCTCCTAATGACCTACAGATATCATTGTTTTTATTAGAAGATTTTTATGAATATACAAGTTTCAACATTCCTTCTTTTTTTGTACACTTTATCTACTATTTTAATGATGCTTTTGTTTATTATGTAATTATTTGGTGAAGAATAAATCTCTTACTTTATCCACATACACAAATCACGTACTGAAGTATGACGTAGGTTTATATGTATTGAGTATTGGTATTATTGATTTAACTCTTTATTGAAGTACACATTATAAATTGCAGTGTTGTATGTCGTATTTACAGCTTTATATTTCAGAGCATATTTCTATATGTAGTTTTCTGGTTTCTACTAGTAACTAGGCATATACATAGGTACGTATGTTTGTATTTTTTAGTGTTTTTCCTTTTCCGGCATTAGAGTTCCTGGAAATGCTTGCATGTTTGCATGCAACAACATCTTTGTTGTAATATGCAATAATTGTGTGTCGCTGAGCAGAGGTCGAAATTGCATAGAAACATATACATATAAGAACTTTATTATAAGGAATATTCACTAAAATCTTATGTGCGTATTTTCATACATTAAATGGGTAATTAATTATAGAGAATTTTCAGCTCTACTGTTTTAATTTGTACACAATTCATATGTATATACGGCTTATGAAGTTTGGTTACAAAAATACATCGGTTCATTTGCATATTACGATTTAATTCGCCAAACTTTAGCAGCAAATTTCTGCTAAATTGAGTTGTGGTTGTTTGCTACTACATACAATTCTGGAAACTATGTAGGTAAATTGTAAATTCAATTTAGCTACAATTTGTTATTTTTGTGATTTATTTGTTTTATTAAATTTTAAATTGTTTAAAAATTAAAAATTGTTTAAATTTGTTTTTGTAAATAATTGCAATTTTCTATTTTGAAAAGTTTGCAGTGAGTTTAACGGAATTTGGTTTCAGCATCAACATGTAAATTTAAGGTACCTACTACAAATCCCTATGACGCACGTTGTTTCAATTTTCAATTACTGCGTTTAACTTTGCGAATAATGCGTATATCCACCAGGCTATGCAATTATCTCATTCAAATTGTTTTAGTATAGTAACAACATAATTAGAATGGCAATATAAATATGTATGGAAGTATCTACGTACTATTGCTATAAGCAAACGCGTAGTTATTGTTTTTGTTTTTCCCGTATTTCCCAATTACGCATTTGGCAAATAAACACACGTGTGGCATTCCTCTAATCATATGTTCAAAAACACTATTTAATTGACCCCTGCGTGTATTAGCCAACTCCCAATTCCAAAAATTCAACTCAAAATCTCAAAGCATCTCTAATGAGTGTGGCCTTAATTTTAAACATCTTACAGAATCTTACTCTCCTTCTTATCACTGCGTTATTAATTTACTACTTTTACGCAATCCTCGCCTCAAAAGTCGAGTGTCAAAAGGCCAAATTTACTTTTCGTTAGATACGCATGTAATCCACCTACGCTATAGTTATTACAGATAATAACTATATACATAGGTATTATTTTTGCCACTTGCATTTCGTAGAAATATACTGCCAACTATGTACATACAATATTACGAATTACTATAGCAAATAATAAGCCACACACTCTACAAATTATTAGTAACTACAAGACATTGACATTGACATAATGGGTAATTTCGTAGGAGGTAGGAAGGACTTACATAAAACTGAAATTGTACACACTATCCTGTATAGTGAGTAATTGAGTAGTATTGCTTTTAGTGCTGTTTTTAGGCGGCATGTGTACAGTACGCAGTATGGAGTATATGGTGTAGGTGCTTCCTCTTACAGCTATCAATTTCTTTGAAATCGTAAATCATACATGACACACGTAGACTTTCCAGAATTGGTTTATGGTCTATTCAATTGTCCTGAAATTGGAATCGTTGTCGTTACGCCGTTATCGTTGTCGTAATTGGGAATTTGGAACTGACTGAATTGTGGTAAGGCGTACAGAATAAGAAAGTCGGGGCTACTCATGATTTTAATGCCGGAACTAAAACATACTACAGTGAATTTTTATGACGTCAGTTATTCAACCCATATGAAAAGAAATAAGAGCGTGTGTGCGTACAGATAATCATACGGACAACATACATAATTACGCCAGCCCAGTGTGTTGATTTTTCCGTTTATTTTCTTAAGCTATGCGGTTATTTTAAGAAAACTTTTTAACTTTAAGCTTAAGTAGTAAACTGATCATAAGAGTAATTCACTCTTATGATCTTTTTCTATTCTTTTACGCCTTCAGATCTGCACCATTTAATCGTGGGAGGATAAGATGATGAATCACAGGTAATGCTATCTGTACTCTGTGTAAATAACAAACGCAGTTTACGTAGAAAGTGAAAACAAAAACAAACGTAAATCAGTTAAAGGATTTAGTGAATCATAAAATTAAATAAATGTGTCATGCTCTATGCGTCTGCTAAACTGCTGACTGTACAAAGCAAATTCATGTACAATGCAGTATAAAGTTGTGCAGAATTATAGCGGACGCTTGCTATATCGTGAATCGTAAGTTACACTCTGTCTGAATACTGTACTACGTCGTAGCGATGGCCATGAACGTGACCTAAAAATACATATGTAGTTTGTACTATTTCCTCTTTGACGCAACAACATGAAATGCGTGTTTTATTAGATAATGACCCTATAATCAAACATTTTCCATTGTGCGATACGTATGTAGTAGAATTTGTATTTGTATTTGTAGGGTAGTGTGTCTCACGCAAATATAAATCGCAAATATTTTTGTCTAGTTTTTTTAACCGCATTTAATATTTAGCAATTGATAATAAATAATAAAACCTCAAATACTGATGTAAGCGATATCTACCCTCAAGAGTTTTACTTACTAATGATTTGTGGCTTGTAATATATCGTCTGTAAAGAACCAAAATGACCCATATCCTTTTTTAATTTCAAACAAAATGCACTATCTACAGAAAAAATTAAAATAACATGTTCATCAAAGCACCTAAAAATACAACCTTGTGCACACAAGTAAATAGAATATTTTGCAATTTTCAAAAAGCATGTACCTACCTAAATAGAATATTTTGCACTTTGAAAAAGTATGTAAATAGAACATTTTACACTTTTAAAAAAAACTTAAAAATAGAACATTTTGACCTTTTCAAAAACACTTAAATAGAACATTTTGGCCTTTTCAAAAATATGTAAATAGAACATTTTGCACTTTTCAAAAACATGTAAATAGAGCATTTTGCTCATTTTAGAAACTCGTGATTAGTATTGAATGTAACCTACTTAATGTCTTTTGTTTTGACATAGCTCATTTTAATTCTAGCATAAATTGGAAATGGGTCATTTTGGTTCTTCAAAGACGATATTTGTTTTGCTAGTATTATATTGTTACACCATGCAAAAATACACATTACAAGGCTAAACTGTTTAATCAATTAATGCAAAAACAACCCTACAGTCAATGTAAAATATTTATTAATTTTTTACTGTTGCATGATGTGTATGTATGTGTCAGTTTCATTGATTTTGCATTTTTGGTATAAATCTGCTGGAATTAAAATCAACAAAAGCGAAAACGAAGGCGGAACAGACAACATTTCTTTCTACGGCAATTGAAGCTTTTAGTAGTCTACTTGGTATACACATAGCTTTTGTGAAGATAGATGGTACAAAATCCAGTTATTTCCAGAACCGAAACTAGATTTTCTAGATTCCTGTCAAAAGCAGAAATTACTGGCGATGAATTGTGCTCCTAATTGTCAACTCATGCCATAATTTGAAATTCAATGGGGGTTTTATCCTTTTAGTTGTATTTGTAGAATTTCCAGTTCCAGTCCAAGCTTCATTACGAATCTGCACAATGTGGGTCAAGCCATGCATACATAATTATTGGCGGGAACGCAGGAATGAAAGCCTTTATCAGTAATAATTATCTATACGTATAGCTATAAAATTGAATTGATGTACGTGGACAGGATACGGATTATGGATACGGAGAATCGACAAAAGCTAAATCAAAATCAAAGGCGTCATATTGTCATATAGAATTACTTGCTCATTTTTAGACGCTGTAGAATTCCGAAATTAAATCACACCCAGTACCAGGACCACGACCAAGCAGAGCCATACTATACAGTATAGTATAGAGTATAGAGAGCGTTCTTGCCCACACAATGTGCACATATTTTTGTACTTAAATTTCAATTTATGTTTCATTAGTTAGAATTCGTATCATCGTAATGCGTAGGACAGGTATGACGTAGTACGACGTAGAATTTTAGATAATTAGAATATTTATGTGTAGGCAAATTGCGCTTGAAACTGGAAATGGTACAGCATCCCTTCCCTTTTTTTACAGATGATTTCATGTCCTATTTTATATCGCCCGTGAAGAACCAAATTGACCTATATCCATTTTTAGCTATAACTAATATCAACTATCTAAAAAAATATTGAAATATATTTTGAAAGCATACAAATAGAACATTTTACACTTTTTAAAAACATGTAAATAGAAAATTTTATACTTTCCAAAAACATGTAAACAAAACATTTTACACTTTTCAAAAAGCATATAAATAGAACATTTTACACTTTTCAAAAACTCCTAATTAACATTTTACGCCTGTTTCTCATTTTGTTTTTATGACATAGCTCTATTTGATCCTAGTTTAAATTGGATATGAGTCATTTTGGTTCTTCACAGACGATATGAACCCTTTTTCCATTTTTTCTAACATTAGGTATATGAATGTGCAGGGTGGGTCACTTGTTTCCAACAATTCGAATAGGCTAGAAAACTAGAAATGCCACGTCTATCATTCGATTTTAACAAGCAATATACTGTAAGAAAGAAAAATACCTTGATCAAAAAAATCGGTCTAGTGGAAGTGTGAGAATCTTACGATTAGAATGAATAAAAATCCTTTGTTACCCCAAAAATCAATAAAAATGTCATTTAAAACAGCGTCGGATTTTAAAAAAGCTGAAGAAAATGGAATTCATTTAAAAAGCATTATTTTTCAAGCTTTAGAAAACTGCTAAACTTGTTATGTCTAGTCTGTATGGTTTAAAACTTTTTAAAAACAAAGTTGTAAAAAAATAATTTTCTCTTTTAAAAGTCTTTAAAAAGTGATATTTTGGTTAGTTAAGCCATTTTGCAACTTATTCTAAGTTGATTTTTTGCTTGTGGCATTAATCAAATCTCCCAAAAATTGTCTTTCTTTACGTATATTGGTAAGTTAAATCGAATGATAAACTTGGAATTTATAGCCTTTTAATATTGTTGGAAACAAGTGGTCCACCCTGTAGTATGTATAGCAGTATAGCATGAATCAATAGTTAGTTTTCATGAATACAAATAGGATTAAAAGCTGACTGTAGCTTGTTCTTGTCCTATCAACCGTTATTTTATGAAACAGCGCAAGAAAGGCAGCATAATCGTAAAATAATATGTACTACATATTAAAGAAGGAATACAAAATCTGACTACATATATTTATATAAGTAATAGGAAGGTAAATTAATTCTGCTACATAAAATCAAAATTCTCAGTCATAGTCTATCTGTGTACATAGAATTACTTTTTATAGAAGCATTACAGGCAAAATACACTTTTTTAAGAGAGTTTAAATTACATTATTTGGGTTTTTTAAATATGCGACCAGCGATAGTGAAAGCTGCTGTTTAAAAGGGGAAAATATACTCTGTATTTGCACTATTTTGAAATTACAAAAAACATTTAACACGGTTTTGGCAGTTCAAAATGCAATATCTGCTCCTTTTTCTGAAAGTACAAAAACAAAAAAATTGCTAATATTGTTATTATACAGTTCAAAATTTAATACCTGCATTTTTTTTAAAGTACTTACGCAAAACTTTTAGCTCTGTTTTCAGTTCGAAATACAATATCTGCCATCTGCACTTTCTGAAAGTGCCTACAAAAAAATTGTAAGCCCTGCTTGAAAAGAGCAAAATGCAATATCTGCACCTTTCTAAAAGCACAGGACAGATATTGCAGTTTGCACTTTAGACTTGACTTCTGGGGAAATTAAAGCCTCCTATATACACCCTCGCAAAAAACACTTTTCGCAGTATAATAATTCATAGTCAAAAATCACAATTTATAGCATATCATTTTTAATGCGTAATTTTATTATTGCCAGATATGTAGCATGTTTGAATTTTAAAAATAATATCATAGCGCTTTACGTGGTTTGTCAAAGAAAGCGCTGGAAAAAATTGCTTTTTGTTTTGATTCTGATTTAGCTACAGAGTCTACAGAGTAATTATCACGAGGACGATGTGATGGCGAGGCCTGAGGACGAGAAAAAAAGATGTTATCTTGATGAGTGCATCATTGAAGTTTGAAGCGATTTCAGCTCAAATGTCAAATATATCCACGTGCCACACCATGCTCCATTCAATGAATGCCCCCCTCCCTCTTCTGAATGTCATTCATATGCAGTTGCACATCAAATCCCATTACATCAACATATAATAAACTAGAAGTAAAGCCCACCTGCCTACGGCAGGTCCCCCCGAGGGACGGGGGCAGAATACAAAAACAATTGAGACGCATGTAAAAAATCATCGGTTTATTCACAATTCAGGTAGTCGTCTGCATGAGAAACATGAGAATCACAGAGATAGGAATATGACACAACTCCGCAGATAGATGTTGCACGGCACAAAGATTGAGGGATTACAAAAATGCGGGGCCGTGCATGAGGACGGACGAGGAACACAATCACAGAGATTCAGCGAGACAGAAACATGGCACGGTTGAAGTTAGAAGGTGTAGAGCGCGAAGAAGGATGGAGTATAAAAACGGGCGGTTATCCTCCTTTCTTTGGGACTCGGGCCTTTGGGGAGGATGCGACAACCTTGGTCCTGGGGGCCTTCACAGGCCGAGGCTTGGCGGGGGCTTTCTTTTTGAAGAGTGGGGGCTCCACTGCCGGGGGTGCGGGGTCAGAAGATGGCGGGGAGATAGTGCTGGCTGAAGATGTCGTGCGGGTTCTTTTGACAGGCTTTCGGGACGATGGTGCAGGGACTGCTGGCGGGGATGAGTGGGCCTGAGACAAACGCTCCTGGGCTTCCGCTGCTTTGCACAGCTCTTCATCCATGTCGTCCGCCATCCCATCCATGAGTTCAGCCTCTTCCTCGGCAGTAGGGAACTCGGATGGGCATGGAGGAGCACGACCTGCTGCTTCAGCAGGCTGTGGCCGCTGTGCGTCTTGGGGCGGCGGGGGTTGGACGGCGGCTGGTTGTGATGGGCAGCAGCGGGGTAGGGAAGAAGGAGCGGAAGAGCGGCAAGTTGGAAGAACGGGGGAGGCCTCAATGTATCGCTTCTCCCCCGCCAGCAGCTCCAGTTCTTTCTGCAGGGCCTGGACTTTGGCCTCATGGTAGCGCATGGGCTGCATGGAAATTGGCAGTTAGGGGGGGGGGAATAGGCAGTGAATTACGTCGTAGGAAATAGGCAGTCCTGGTTCTGAGGCAATTGGCAGTGGTCACTTTTTGTATGGAATAGGCAGTTTTTATTTCATTTTGAAAAAAGTTTTGTAAACACAAAAATGAAAATTTGAAACCAAGATATTGTGTTTTACATTAAAAGCACCATTGAAAAATTGCAATTATGTAAAATAAGATGAATTCGTCCATCAAAATTAAATAAATTGGAATAAAAAAATAAATTGAAATTAAATAAGTTAAAATTAAATTCTATTGTCGAATTAGTGGCTGACGACTAGCTTTTGTAGGTCTTCCTCTCTTAAATCGTTGGATGTTGATTTTGGCAACTTTTGCGGCTAATGCGAACTCAATTAGGTTGCGTTTTACTGCGAGACCAAAGATGTGTTTATGCAAAGATGCTATATCCCCGTTAGTGATCTTGTCAAGCCTACTTTTTATCACTGTTGCCACATGGGCCCAGCAGACGACCCTCTTGTACTGACCGGAACCGAATGCTTTTTCAAACCCAATAGTTATTGCCTTTGCCGCATCTGCCACTAGAACTTTAGGTGCATAGACGTACTCGTCAAGATTCAGAATTCCCATTTTCATTGCATTAAAAGCCATTTCATAATCACTTCCAGCTTCACCAGTCGAAAGACATAATAGGACTGGATGAAAATGGGATCCCATGTCAGTAACACCAGCTATAATGCATGGGTACCCCTCATACGATACCTTGAATGTTGCATCAACTTCGGCGTTGTAGGCTACTACATACGGTACATCGTCATCTTCTGGAATTATTACTCGAGTTGAGTACCACTCAGTAAGATCACTAAGGTATATCATGGCACTGTTAACTTTCTTACGTTCGTTCTTTAGATACCCGCACAGTTTACTTTTCACTGGGACTTCACAGATCTTAAGTGTATCATGTTGCTTTGGAGGGTTAAGAAATGGAACTGAGGAAAAAATACTGTGACAACTTAAAAACTTACTTAACTTTGACATTTATGCAAAAATAAGCAATAGATAATGCAAATCAGGCGATAGAAAAACCAAAGTGTCACAACTGCCAATACACTTAAAAAAAGATGATTTTTATAAATTTAAATACGATATTTGCCTACACTGCCTATTCACCTTTATCGGTGATTACTGCCAGCCACTGCTTTATCCCTTTTTAATACTGCCTATTCCCTTTATGCCGTAGCGCATGGTCGCCAGTAAACGGTTCCCTTTGCGGTCCACCCGCTCCAGCTCGGCCTTCTTATGGGACGCGTCCATCTAAAAGGGAAGAAAAGTGCGGTTAAAGGGTGCATGACGGTGGGAACTGGTATGTAAGTAGGAGACTTGGGGCACTTACAGTAGCAATACGGTAGCGATGAAATGGAAAGTGAGCGATGGAGACAAAGAAAACCGACGGCCACGCGGGTATAGAAGCTGTACTGAAATTCAGAATTAGGACGATAAAGAAGGGCGCCCGTGCACACCCGTGGCGTAGACAGATAGGAGAAGGGGTGGGTGGGCAGACACCAGGTAGTGCAATAGGGCGGAAGGGGAAGGGTGACTGGAGGGGGCAGTAGGAGGACATCCAACAAAACTGGGGTCAGGATGGCGGAAGTGTGGCCACCGGCGCCGGGAGATGACGGAAGACGTTGTTTAGCAAAAACGTTTCTTTAGCGCGGACTGACGTCAAAGCTTGAAGCGTGTCGTTAGTGGATGCTTGGTGGGCTTCGAGGAAGGCGAGCATTTGGCGTCGTTCGGCTTGCGCCCGCCATATGGCCCGACGGTGATCGCCATCCAGGAGACGGAGGTCTTACTCTTGGCGCGTCAACCGTTGAACGCGGTATTCAAGCTCAAAGCTCCGGTTGCTAAAAACGCTCAACCGGATAGTGAGAGTCCAGTGGCTTTGTTCCAGGCGGCGCAGTTCGGCTTCGCGCGAGATAGTTACCATAGTTGGCTTTGCAGACGTGACCGCCTGAAAGCAAAAAGCACGTATATAGCGGAATGCAGTTAGAAAGGCGCAAGCGGCGCTGTGGGCCGCCACGGCAGTGTGCACGGAGTGATTTAGACTCAAAGGAAAGGCGTAAAGAAGCGACGTACCTGAAATAGCAGAAACAGAAACACGGAAAGCCAAAACTGGTAAAACACGACAGCAAGTGAAGGCGAGCGTCCGGCCAAGAAAAAGGAACCAAAATTCCTGCGAGGTGGGAACAAGGCAATGGCCTGCAGTGAATTGTCACACGAGTTGCGGTGACTCGTGAGGCAGTTCGCTGCAGGCAAGGCAACGGATTGCGGTGGCTGCCAATTTGCAAGACCAGGAATGGCAAATTGACAGCCACCGTATGGGGACAGCGCACGCTGCGCATAGGCGAAACCAGGAAAATAGAAAATGGCAGAGTTTTGTTGGTAATTATGCAGCAGTATACTCTGCCAGTTGCTTTCCTACACAATCCACCACGCAGGTCCCACAGCGTGGCTGTGAAACTGGGCTACAGCACAGGTTTCACGATAGTGTCACCTATGTGCGGCCGGATCTAAGCGGGCGCGGCGCGGGTCGGAGGGCTTAGATGAAGCCACTCATGCGGCAGGCAGATGTCGGGCGGCGCAAGTGAAGAAAGATTCCTCTTTGCAAGAATGCTTGCTGCTGGTCAATGTCCAGGAGTTGGTGATGAAGCGCAGCGACAGCATTGCAATTATACGCAACCGTTCGTTGCAGGATCCAACGCTCATGTTGAACATCGGTCAACGTTTGCTGTCCTAGAAGCCGGGACCGGGAGCATGCAGCGTCTAATTACGCGAGCTGCTCGCGAAAGTGCTCGGCGCATTCCACTTTGTGGGCTAAAAGGACACGGAGGCGTTGTTTGCGGTAGTCCAGGAGAACCAATTCGTCGGCAAGGGAGATGGTCACCATGATAGTGTCGTTGCGGCGGCAGCACCTTAAAGGATAGGAATGAGGTAATGGGTACAAAGACATGGTGAACAAACCAGGTAAATAGACATGGTATAAGCAGTGCCCGTTAAAGTTAAAGACAATAGAAGGAGTAAAACTGTACCTGTGCAGATGTAAGTGGGCGGAGTAAACGCGGGAAGGTACACGGGCGGCATTTATAGCATATCATTTTTAATGCGTAATTTTATTATTGCCAGATATGTAGCATGTTTGAATTTTAAAAATAATATCATAGCGCTTTACGTGGTTTGTCAAAGAAAGCGCTGGAAAAAATTGCTTTTTGTTTTGATTCTGATTTAGCTACAGAGTCTACAGAGTAATTATCACGAGGACGATGTGATGGCGAGGCCTGAGGACGAGAAAAAAAGATGTTATCTTGATGAGTGCATCATTGAAGTTTGAAGCGATTTCAGCTCAAATGTCAAATATATCCACGTGCCACACCATGCTCCATTCAATGAATGCCCCCCTCCCTCTTCTGAATGTCATTCATATGCAGTTGCACATCAAATCCCATTACATCAACATATAATAAATTACAAGCGTATGCTATTTCTTTCGGAACACACCAGTTCCGCAGGACTTCAAAGGACAAAGTTTAAAATAGCTATATCGTTTTATTTTTATTATCTTATAATAATATTGTGTAGAAGTTACGTATTACTAGAAAACTATGGTCATAGTACATAATATAAACAAATTACAAAAAAATTTCTAAACCCTCAGAAAAAACTTCGTACATTTTTATTCAATGAAAATTTGAATAAAAATATAATATCACATGCAACAAGTTTAATTTTAATTTTAAATGCACTTGTAGAGAGATGTTAATTTACAACTGGCACTAAAATTACGCTTGCCACTCACTAAAGATATAGTAGTAAACCAACACACATTTTAAATAAAAAGTCTTAGTTATATATTTAAAATAAAAATATTTTTTTAGTATTATATAACCAAGAAAAATAGTTCATGTAGTAGTTCGTTTAATTTTTGCAATATGTTGTACAAACGATTTTTTGTAAATTCTTATATGGTCTATAGCGTATCGCTTTTGTTCCTTTCTAAACATTTAAAGGTGATATCGTGAGTGAAGAGACCCATATCCAATTTAAGCTAGAGTCAAAATGAGCTTTGTCAAAAATAAACTAAATAAGAAAGATGCGTTGGACTTTGTTAAAGTGATTTTGAAAAAAGTAAAATGTTCTATTTACATATAAAGTGCAAAATGAACCATTTACATGTTGTTGAAAGGTGCAAAATGAACTATTTACACGTTTTTGAAAAGTGCAAAATTTTCTATTTACATGTGCTTGAAAAGTGCAAAATGAACTATTTACATGTTTTTGAAACGTGGGAAATGTTTTATTTACATGTTTTTGAAAAGTGCAAAATGTTCTATTTAAACGCTTTGAAGATCATAATAATTCAATATTTTTGTAGGTAGTGGATTTTGTTTATAGCTAAATATGAATATGGGTCAAATTTGTTTCCTTCAATTCTTTGCTATAAAAATAATTCATTTTTAAAGAATTCCTTCATGATTGAGCTAAAAATCAAAACCAATTCTTTTTTTAGCAATTTCAATGGAAGGACACAGATTTTGTTTTTAAGGAAAATTTGAGGCAACGGATTTGATTCTATTCACTGACGATAGACGGATACTCAGTTATAGCCCAGCTTATCTAGAAGTATAATACTAAAATCAATGTAATTTCATTGCATACTCTGGATCTCTGGATGGATGAACTTAATATAGTAAAGCTCTATAAGCTTCCCTACTAAGTATTCCGCACGTCGCTCGATCCTTTCTCATTTCGATTTTAATTCCCTCCGCAGTGGTTCCAAGAAAATTTAATAAAGAACGGAATCATGAAGGAAAATCATGATCAAAATCTGAATCAAAGGAAGCACAAACAGCGGGCACGACAAGACAATGCGAAGGCGAAGGGAAAAGCAAATAAGGGAAACCCGTATATAGATATAGAAATGTCAATGTGATGTGGCGTGTGCATAGAGGCTATACAATATTTCCGTTTAGATTATTCCAAGCCTTCCAGCAAATTCTGAAATCTGGATTCTGGATACTACTATTGGGGCTTTTATACCTTCACTGTTTACTTACTGCTGCAGAAAATGGCACTGACATATATTGACATCATCATGGACACTGAAATGTCGAGAGTCGAGGTGTGCATCGCATGTAATGCAGGATATAACTATATTATATCGTCATTGTGAAGAATCAAAATGACCAAAATCCAATTTAAGCTACAATCAAAATGAGCTATGTCAATAAATAACACTAAATTAGATGAATATGCACAAAATATTTACAAGTTCTTAACAAATTCAAACTTTTCTATTAACATGTTTGGGAAAACAGCAAAATGTTTTGATAACATGTTTTTAAAAAGTGCAAAAACATTTTATTTACCCTGGTTTGAAATGTGCAAAATGTTCTACTTACATGTTTTTCGAAAATTGCAAACTTTTCTGTTTACACGTTTTTGAAAAGTGCAAAATGTTATATTTATATGTTTTTGAAGCCTGAAAAATGTTTTATTTACATGTTTTTAAAAAGTGCAAGATGTTCTACTTACATGTTTTTCGAAAAGCACAAAATTTTCTATTTACACGTTTTAAAAAGTGCAAAATGTTCTATTTGCACGTTTTTTTTGACAAGTCCAAACGTACTATTTGCTCATTTTTCAGAAGTACAAAATATTCTTTTTATTAAATGTTTTAAGACCAATACGTTTTAAATGTTTGTAGATAGTGTACTTTATTTTTAGCTAAAAATGGATGTGGGTGATTTTGATTCTTCACAGACGAATGCACTTGAAGATGGGAAGAAGTAATCGAGATCGAGATGTTACAATATTGCCAGAAGTATTTACATAAACTCCCAATTGTCAAGTTGTGAATACATTTATGTGATATGAAATATTTTAAAACGAAATCGATATCAGTAATATAATAATTGAAGAAAGATAAGTATCTACAACAATGAAATTCTATCCACACAAAATGGATGAAAGCCGTATTAGATGATGCTATTCTATTCTAATTCTAATCCGTATGCTATACTATTCTTAATGCATGCATCTACAAGTATTTTTGACTATATATATACCTACATGTCTGAAATTCAGTGTTAATATAGTATTAGGAATGTGTGGTTCATCTGATAATACAAGCACCGGGCGGTTATTCGAACATCAGGACCGGAAGAAGGAATTGGTTTTAGGCAGTAATTTGTTTCCATACAAAAAACCACCATTTAGATTTTATTGATGGTTTTCTTCGGTAAAGCAAAATGTTGTATGTTTTAAAAAAGTTTAAAATTTTCCTTTTACTTGATTCAGAAAATTGCAAAATGTTCTATTTACATGTTTTGAAAAAAGTGGTAAATATTTTATTTCCTTATTTTTAAAAAGTACAACAAAACTTTATTTGAATCTTTTTGAAAATTCAAAATATTTTTTTATTTACATATTTTTTAAAAATGCAAAATGTTCAATTTACATGTTTTATGAAAATTCAAGCAGTGGGGGCTGCCTATGCGCTGGCCGCTTTATCCCGCCCTGTGGAACATATTATACGGTATTTCAAAAAATTAACCTACGATTATGTCGTTAATGAAATGTTGCTATTAATGAAGGACTTTAAAATAAAATTCCGCATATATACTTATACTACGTACGCGTATGCAAAATGTTTTTACAAGTATTCAACTTATAAATTAAAAATCAGTATATTTCTACTTTTTTCTATGAATTCTTCTAAAAATTAAGTCTCAAAAATAATTTAAAAAAAACATTTTTGTGCAGTTTATTTGTACGTACCTACATCGTATTTTTTGCTAGCAAAGCATAATTTTCGTAAGAAAGCATTGTTATATTATCGACAGTACTTTCAAGACTAACAGCTGCTGGACTGGTACTGGTACTGGTGTCTGACATCGCTCTTGAAAGAAAATATTTTATGCAGTAGGCAGTCTTCTCAAGCGAATTAAATTCAAACTAAATCAATTTTCCTTCGCTATTTTTGGCATTTTGGAAGTTCGAGCATGCTTGGTAGATTATTCACCAGCTCATTATAGAATCGTATGTTCTACATTATCTATAAATATGTATACGGAAAAAATAAATGAAAAAAACTTGTACGAAATCTAATGTAGTTTTCTTGGAAAAAGTTCTTGTTCAAATCAAAAGATGTTCCTGTTATCCAGCTTATAGAAAATGGAAATTCGGACGAAATTGAAAATGAAACCGTCTTTAGTCTTCCGTTCAGTATAATATGAGTAGGTTGGTGTACTTCACTTAATACAGATTCTTTGACTTGGAATTGATACGGAGGATATGAAATTGAAATCGAATAGGTTAGGGGGATCTCGACATGGAATAATATTACCATTAAATGGAGTACTTCTATCAAGTCTGTAAATCCAAGTAAATGGTATGTAAGAACGTGCATAGAGGCTATACAATATTTCCGTTTAGATTATTCCAAGCCTTCCAGCAAATTCTGAAATCTGGATTCTGGATACTACTATTGGGGCTTTTATACCTTCACTGTTTACTTACTGCTGCAGAAAATGGCACTGACATATATTGACATCATCATGGACACTGAAATGTCGAGAGTCGAGGTGTGCATCGCATGTAATGCAGGATATAACTATATTATATCGTCCAAAGGTGGGCCCATACATAGATTGTAGGGTAGGAAATAGGGTAAAAAGTAGGGTGGAACAATGTTTTTGAAAAAAATAGGATAGGGTGTAGGGTGGGTTACATCGGTAAAAAAAAAGTAGGAAGGGTAAAAGGGTGCGGAAAATAAAAAATAGGGACCCTTAAAGGGTAACAAATTTAACTGAAAATAATTTCTTTGATTTCCATGGTTAGCATAATGACCAGGGCTTTTTTCATGTTGGGACGATTACTTGCTTTACTGTAAATTTAATTTGGTAAAAAAGACAATTGTTGCTAATTTATGGTACTATTTTTGAAAATCGACCAGCTAAATTCTATCGACACGTGTTTAAATGCAAAATCTTAGAACTGAAATAACTAAAAAGTGTATAAAGATTTCTGCCTCATATTTTTATGAAAAATAGTGCCATAAATTAGCAACATTTTCATGAAAAGAAAAGTTGCGCATTTTTGCGCGAAACTATTTAAATCTATTTTTAAAGTTTATTTTTGGTCGCTCCCAGGGTCCGCACACAAAGAGCATCGCCAAAATTTACCAATTTTTGGAAACCACCACCCACCCTGTCACCTTCTTAAGCATTGCGTAAATTACAATCATTAACATGGGGTGTCACATGTTTTTAAAGTGACCTACCCTCAACTTAGGTGACGCCACTTGTGTCCGACCCATTCACCCATTGCTAGTAAATTCCATATGTACATGATTCTGTCGGAACAACCGGGTAAATAATTTCTGGCGATGGTCCTATCCCCGTAAGCCACTGCGTCTGTGAAGAACCAAAATGACCCATATCCATTTTAGCTAAAACCAATATCAGCTATCTACAAAAATATTGAAATGTCTTGAGAGCTTTTGAATAGAACATTTTGCACTTTTCAAAAATATGCAAATAGAACATTTTACACTTTTCAAAAGCATGGAATTCAATCAATTTGCACCTTTTTGAAAACATGGAATTCGAAATTTAACTTCTATTCAAAAACATGTAAATAGAACAATTTACACTTTTCAAAAACTCTGAATTAACATTTTATGCATGTTTCTTATTTTGTTTTTATGACATAGCTCATTTTAATTCTAGCTTCAATTGGATATGGGTCATTTTGGTTCTTCACAAACAATATACACTGTATCTTAGAGTGTAGTTTGCATACTTGTAATGAAAAGGGTGATGAACTATACTTTAATGGATAATGGGTGTCCACTAATTAGGAAAATTACAATAATTTTTAATTATACGAAAGTACCTAAAAGTACCTAGTTAACAGCCCACACAGTACCTAAATCTATTGTTAGTGTTGAGTAACGACAAGGAACAATTCAGTGGCACATTAGTGCTTCAAGCTGCACTACTATATACTGTTGTGTTCGCCAAAACAATAATAGATTAAACACATTCATAACATTGGCACTCACATTACTTTTAGCATGTAAAAAAAATTGCAATAACATTTAGAACTACTGATGCATCAAGATGCAATAAATGGCATCGTTTTTTACTTTCCTCCTCCTGAACGACACGAGTGTTTGTAAATGAGCATTTTCAAAGCACATTCAAAGGTTGTTATGATGAAGTCAAAGTTATTTCAATATTGCAACACAAAAATGTTAAACCTATAATTGTTACATAAACTAAGAAAAATATATTTAAAATAGATGAATTTCTTGACTTCCTTTTCCTTCAAGTTTAATCCACTTAACAAACTCAATAATTCCACAATGTAATATGTCAAAATTATACAAAACTTAATGACGCCATTTATATTAATGTGAAATGTATTTCAGTAATCAGTATATAAGGAAAATATTCAGTTTATGTAAATTAATTTGAATTTCTAGTCAAAAAGTTCCCAGAAAAATTCAAACCCATTCCCAGCTCGGCTATAGTCAGATTTGAACGTGAGTATAATGGGATCATTTCTAGGGTGATAAAATCCAAAGGCGTCATTCGAGTTTGAGTTTGATCCGCAAAATCTGAGAAAGACAGAATGTATAATACAAAACAATACATAATTAAATACCAGCACCAGTGGTTTAAGCGAAAATTAAAACAGTTTCCACGTCAAAAAGTATTAAGAGCCATAATATAACTCACGTTTTATTTTTGTACCATACATTATGGCCAAACGAGTACAAATTCAAATTATCCACAGAGCACCCTTTTGAATCTTCAATATTGACTTTTTTAATGTTGACAAAAACAGAAAAATATCCCGGCTTCCCCTCAGTCAACGAAGTAGAGTTGGTATTAGCTTTGATAACAATGGTTGTCCTTTGATTATTATTATAAGGTCCACCTTCCGGTGGGTATTTAAACACACCATATTCCCCATCCAAGAAGAAATTGTCAAACTGAAAATTTTGCACCGAGTTTCTTTCATTGTTGTTACTATTACCATCCCCGTCATCATCATCGTCATCCTGCCCAACATCTCTTGCTGAGAATGTGAAGCGGAAGCCAAGACCAGGAAAAGCGTAGCTCGATACAAAGTGGATGAAAGCAACAGGGCCTGGAACTTCAACTGATGGCTCAGTAAATGAATCTCTGCAATTAGAATTTTAGAGTACTAAACACACCAAGCTGTTAGTAATGCAAGTACCTAAGTATTATTAAATCAATAATACTATAACAAATATGTTCGATATTATTTTGGTTATACGTACATGTATGACGTAATGTTTTAATAATGCTGATAATAATATCCGCACACTTACAGCTTAATCCACTTAAAAGAATTGAGAAGGTCATAGTCGGAATTGTCAAAAAAACCAATGCTGAGATAGTCTGTGGGACTATTAAAGTAAGTGTGAGTGACATTGAGTCTAATTAAAGTTCTGTTTGGAGCAGACACGGTCCAGATACAACTTTCGTAGCGATCGTAACGTTTCTGGAATTTGTAGGAAATTATACTCTCCTCGTCAAGGGCTTCAAGTACGCCACCACACTCACTGTCAACACCGCTAATGATTGAATTAGTACTATCTTTACCCCCTGTAATGTCCCCCATTAAATTATTCGCTTGAATGTACTGAAATTGACACGCTGTAATCGTGGAAATCAACAGTATTAATGTTATCATTATGTACATTTCTGATTTTCTATGTGTTTCAAGGAAACAGACGAATTACAAAAAAAATTTAAAATTCTGAAGACTGGGATTTTGTGGATTCTGTGATTGCAAGTAATTTGTAATAATTTTGAATTTAGCGCCACTTTGATTGAACAGTACGTTTTCTTTAGTTTCACTCCCAGCAGTTCGGTTTCGAATTTTATAAAGATATCCTTGCCTAACTAGTGAACTTGTACAGCCAACTGTTTTTTTAGTTGTCCAGCGAATTGCACTCTTAAAAATGAAAAATAAAAACTAACTGAAATAAAAACAAGAAAAAGAAGACCCCGAAAAAGACGAGTTCTGCTAGCACTGCACTGAGTGAAAGAAAAAGGAGCCACAAAATCCCTGAATAAATAATCCAAAGTGACATGTGACCAAGAATTTTCTATTAAAAAAATTAGTAACTGTATATGTATGAAATGATATGCTATAATGTGTCCTTTATTAGAACTACTTTACATTTAATTTACATACCATAATAATATGATCTCATGATTTGCACAGTTGAAGTAGATTAGATGATATTAAATTGATTAATGTTTCCCTTTTAGCGCGAATTAATGAATTAATGGCTACAAGTACTTATAGCGCTATATGGAACGCTTCAGCAGTGTGTGTGGTACTGCATGCTAACTGTTATTGATACTACAATCTACAAAATAAAATTCAGAATTAATTCTTACAATAAGTAAAGATTCAAATTATACTTAACGCTGTGCTACAGCAATAGATGTTATTCCAATTTGATTCTTCAACAGGTGTTTTTATTTAAACTGTTGACTGTAAGTAGGCGGAGTTCAGAATTCGAATGACGCACAAGCACCAAATTACTTAATAGCCATTAATATAGGGAAAACCTACTAATTTTATTAACCTCTTCGTAAGGAAATATTTTACGTATTATTTTTAAAGTAGGTAATTCCCATAATTTTTCATACTTCTATAAATTAATTGAAAGTTTCCCAGAAAAATTCAAACCCTTCCCCAGCGCCACTATCGTCCGATTTAAATGTGAGGATTATCGGGTCATTTCTTGGGTAGAGGAAGCCCCAGGCATGATTCGGTAAGCTTTTTCCACAGTATCTACAAAGCACACACACACACGACATCATTTATGGACGATTCCTAAGTTGCATGTTTTTTCTACTCATGGCAGATTTATTCGTTCAACACAACTAGCAAAGATAATGATATAATAATTTTGCAATTTTCAACTTACGTATTATTTTTGTACCACGCATCCCCGCCTTCACCAAATGAGAAAATACTCAAATTATCCACAACACAATCTTGAGATTCTTCCAGATTTACTTTTTTAATATTAAGCCAAGATGAGTAGGGCTGACCATTAATTCTAGATGATCCCTTATTAGCTTTTAAAACAATTGTGGTCCTTTGATTATTTCCATATGAACCACCTTCTGGTGGATACTGGAAAGCGCCATACTCTCCCTGTAGAAAATAGTTGTCATGCTTGTAAATTGATTTTTGAGAATCTCCGCTACCTTCATACGTCAGTCGAAAACCGAGTCCGGGGTAGGCGTTCGTGGACACGAAATGAATAAATGCCACCGGGCCTGGGACTTCAATGGACGGCTCTGAGAATGAATCTCTACAAAATTTAAAAAAAAATCAAATCATATGCATTAGAAATTTTAATGTTGATACCGATGTACGTAACGCTATTGTTTTAACACCAAACGCTAAAAAGTATTAGGATAGTTATTTTTTTGTAAATTAATTAGTTGTATTTTTCCTTACAGTTTAATCCATGTAAAAAAGCTGAGCTGATCGTAA
The DNA here is from genome assembly GCA_949802685.1 of Dicyrtomina minuta. Lineage (NCBI taxonomy): Eukaryota > Metazoa > Arthropoda > Collembola > Symphypleona > Dicyrtomidae > Dicyrtomina > Dicyrtomina minuta. The sequence goes on along the minus strand of OX461808.1, from coordinate 26,757,483 downwards.
TTAGATTTGTTAAAAAAGCCAACAGCAACGTAGTCAGAGGCCCCATTAAAATAAGTACGAGTGATGTTGATTTTAATTAAGGGCTTGTTAGGGGCATGAACCGTCCAGATACAACTTTCATACTGATTGTAGCGTTTCTGGTATTTGTAAGAAAGTGTGCCGGATTCGTCCTGGACTTCTAAGACACCACCACACTGATTGTCGTCAATAGTGGCATTCTGCAATGGAAATGGCTCGGATGTCTCCTGGGCCTGTACTACTACATTAAAAAGCCCTGCACTAAAAATCGCTGAAATACATATTAATAAAATTACTCTATTTCTTGAAGACATTTTATTCAAAAAAATTTAAATTGTTTTTACTATATATTATTACAGTTGTAAAAGAAGCCGCGCACAATAACTTCTTCTGCAACGGGTAAACTGTACTAAATTTTTATTCTTGTGGCAAATTCGATTGTTCAAAGTTTCCTCTGGAAATCTGAACTAATATTGCATTCGTAATTAATTAAATTACTATTGTATTTTAGACCGAAAACGCATCTACATAATACGCTTTAATCAACTTTTTGCAGATGGTCATCATATTGTACGGTCGTTCAAAGCTTTTGTAAATCTAGTACGTAGCAACATCAATGCCAAATTTGAATAGTACAGTGCCTGTTGCTGAATATTGTGAACATATGCCGGTTTCTGTGCAAATAGATATCGTCTGTGAAGAACCAAAATGACCCATATCCATTTTTAGCTAAAAACAATATCCACTATCTTCAAAAATATTGGAATATGTCTTAAAATCATTTAAATAGAACATTTTACACTTTTCAAAAACGTGTAAATAGAACATTTTCCACTTTTCAAAATCGTGTAAATAGAACATTTTACACTTTTCAAAAACGCGTGAATAGAAAATTTTCCACTTTTCAAAAAAGTGTAAATAGAACATTTTCCACTTTTCAAAAACGTGTAAATAGAACATTTTACACTTTTCAAAAACTTCTAATTAGCATTTCACGCATGTTTCTCATTTTGTTTTTATGACAGATAGCTCATTTTGATTCCACCTTAAATTGGATAAGGGCCATTTTTGTTCTTCGCAGATGATATCAGTAATCGATTAGTTGGAATTCCTACGCTCTCCTTTGACATTTATACATTATTCATAAAGACAATAAACGACTGCTAAAATACACAGCTGTGCTGCTGCTGGTTTGTTTAAACGTGACCCCTACAGCCACAGCCCAATGGGTATTTGCACACAATAGAAATCCCAATTTCCAATTAATTATACTTTCATCCCTAATCGGGAAATCTATTACGTTTATACATTGCCTTCCCGTAATAAAACCTGGCAAAAACGTGCCAGAAAAAGGACAGAAGATTACAATTAAGTGACGCAATTAATGCATTTCTAGTCTACAAAAGACAGATGTATGGTCGAAGCACGTGCAAATTTAAAATTAAGATGATGTCTCTACTCTATAGGTACGTGTCATTGAATGGAATAGTCAGTGTCCACTTCGGGATTCGTACAGTCCTTTGTTGCTAACACAATTCCTGAATTGATTTTACTTCTGGTTTGCTATCTTTTGGAAAATATATTCCACATTCTTGGAAACTAATTGAATAAAATATTTACCTATTGGTTTTACTCAGTCTGTTGTATAATAAATTATTTATTTGTTTTTATAGGAAGCAAAGAATCTATAGTAGATGCATATTTTTATCTTGTTATTTTGTCGTATGTATGTGTACATCTGTCGCCTGTTATTTGTAAAACCATGCAAAGAAATTCAATTAAATCAAAATTTTAGTATTAAACAATCCAACTGGGTTTAAAATAAAATTCTGAACTTTGTGAATTCTGCACATGTACGCGTAAGTAAACAACAAATTTGTATCACGTTTCTAGTCAACGTGAAAGTTACGCAAATTTTGACTGTGTAAATAATTACATTACACTGTTACTGAAGCGTACATGCTTCGGCAGCTCCAGCCGTAATTTAAATGACATTACCAAGTTCCAAATTCCAAGTTACGGACGTACACAAGAAACAAAGGTCGTTGAAGAGCAGTTCAGAGGCCAGCGGCGATTGAATAATCACGTTTCACGCTGGGGATAAAAACATTAAAATAAATGCCACGCACGTGTGCCACGTGAGAGTCTGTTACAAATTACAAAAGGGAAGTCTTTAAAACAAAATAAATATTTCTTCGTTTATGGTAATTTAAAACTAAATATTCAGTATATTCCCACAAGGCAATATTTTACTGCTTTTACACAGTTTTTATGGTATGTCAATAATGTCTGGAATTCAGGCATAGCATAAAATGGTTTCATTTTTAGTTCTGGAATTTTTCGTTTATAATATATCATGATGGCGAGTATTATTATTATATCAACGTTACTATACTACGCGCGGTTTTATTTCGCCGTTAATACTAATTACATTAGGTTTTACGGATACCTTACCGCTATCCGCTTGTGCTTGAATTACCCGGAAAAATAATTAGTCGCCATATATTTTCTCTACTCGAGATACTTTATACCTTGTTATTGGGCACATAACTACTTGAGATTTAATTAAAAAATTATATAAATTAATTTACTATTTAAAGTCTAAAAGTCGATATTTTTTAGCTGGTGAAAATCGCAATGAATTGTAATTTCCTAATTTGAGAGATATGGAAGAGTTTATTACAAATTATCAAATTACAAGAAGAAAGGCTTCAAGCAGGAGTGAAATCAATACTTTTCCCTATAGATTGAAATTCTTAAAAAAATAATCATTGACATCCTCGCAAGAAAATTTTTTACATAATACTTTAATTATTATGGTAATGATAAAAATGTCTGGAATTCAACCACTGGCAAGGTATCATTTTTACAATTTAGAGCTTCAAGAATTTTGGCTTCGTCGTAATAATATTATGATGATGAATTTTATTATTAGCATCGTTACTATATAATTACTACGCCGTTTCATTATTGGAGCTAATATCAATATGAATGGGATGTTAAGGATGATTGTTAGAATGTATCATCAAAATGTTTTATTATTTTATTTTTTTTACTTTTATTAAATGTAAAATAAATAATTAATGTACGAAAAGAAATTGTATGTATATGCCCGTCCAACTGTGTCGGTGAACTGTACTAGTAACTATTAATTGAATAATTATAAAAACAATATTTAAGTATACATTTACTTTATCTATAATTATTGCATACATTAAAATAATTCCCAGTGTCCCATACATACGGCAACGGATCAATTACTGTACTATTTAACACAAGTATTTTGCTAGCTGCTTTTCTAGTAGGTAAGTTAATTTTCTAATCCTAACCAGTAAACAAATTAAACACTGTATAAATATATTGCCCCAAATATTTTTCCATGAAGTTATAGTTACTTAATTATTTGGAAAAGTGTTTGCAAACATTTAAATATAATGTATATATAGTATGCTTCTCCAGTCTGTCGTCACCCATTATATCAGCTAATAATAAATTACACTTATAGATAAGGAAACATATACATTCGTTTAACTGTTTTAGATTATTATGACTTGTTATTAAATTCATTAGCATAGTTTTTGTAATAAAGGATACATTTACTTACCCAAATCTAATTAAATAATTATCCCGAAAATTTACTAACCAGCAACCTAAAATTAAAATTTATTAATTAAGTATATTTCGATTAGACCTAATAAAAGTAGCCCACCTCTAGTTTTATTTTTAACCCTGATGCTTGGAGACACACTAATATATGGTCAAGAATTTTCTTCTTCAAATATTGAAAGCCAAAATTCATTTTGTGCGTTTTAAAATAATCTTTTAAAATAACCTTGTAAAATAATATTTTAAAACAATCTTTTAAAGCTGGAACATAAATAACATTCTTATACGCTATAAAATGTTTACACAATTAACATTGAGAACACTGAAGCGTTGCTACAGCTTGATAGCCTTCTTTAACGCAACGCCATTCTACTGGAGCCAACAAAGTAATTCGTTACAAATTCAAAAACGAAGATTGAAATGGAGTTTGGGGGTCCTCAATGTATTATGGGCCTTAGCAACCCATGTAAACGCAGTCTTGAGCGTTATTGAGGCATTTCAAGGAACTGACGCCTTTCGAACAGCAATTGATTTCTTAATAGTACTCAATGTATCAGTCATTATTTTGGTCTTTTACTGGAACGCTGTCAACAGTCGCCATCGAATCGCATACTTTGTGAATCAACTGTTCAAACTTGACAAGAATCTTACAGGTTAATTTTAAAATATATTAACACAATTTGTAGGATCACGCTTAATGGTGGTCAAAACCCTAGCGGTGATCAGTAGATGCTGTTTAAATACTATTGCTTTTATAAACATGTCGTCTGTGAAGAACCAAAATGAACCATATCCAATTTAATCTACAATTAAAATCAGTAATGTCATACAAAAAAAAGGAGAAACATGCGTAAAATGTTAATTATTACGAGTTTTTGTAAAGTGTAAAATGCTCGATTTACAAGTTTTTGAAAAGGTGCAAAATGTTCTATTTACATGTTTTTGAAAAGCGTAAAATGTTCTATTTACATATTTTTGAAAAGTGTAAAATGTTCTATTTACATTTTTTTGAAAAGTGTAAAATGTTCTATTTACATGTTTTAAAAGTGCAAAATATTTTTGTAGATAGTGAATATTGTTTCTAGCTACAAATGGATATGGGTCATTTTGGTTCTTCAAAGACGATGTGCTTCTGTGTATAGGCCGTTGAGATCATACGCTATATCAATATCAGCCACACAAATATTTAAATGCAGTGGAATTTGAACGGCGGCTACTGATCACCATTAGGGAACTGATCACCATTAGGGAAAACCCTACTATAATCTGTTTTATAAGAAACCGTCCCATTCGTGGGGCGTGGGGTAGGCTGTTATTATCATACATATTCATGATCAGCAATATAAATCCACAACATTTGTGTATACCATATTATTTTGCACAGATACAATTTTCAGAGGAAATAAGCCCGTTCAAAATGATGTCTATGAGTTAATTTACACTTTATTCACATACTTTCCATTCGGTGGGGGACTTCAATTCGCAACTCTATTCCTAATCTGGCCAGAACATCATCGCTACAGCTACCACCTCCTTCCTACCAGATTCAAGAACTGGCCAACATACCTTCTCTACTTTATTCTTGAATATAACAAATATTTGTGTATGATGTACATGACCTGTTTTTACTTTTTTATCTTTCTCACTCACTCTACCTGCATTTCCTTCTGGGTAAGTTTTATAACTATTAAAAATGCAAATCAAAATACCGCACAAGGTTTAGGTAAGAAAGATGGACAAGGATTAAATCTGACCAGAACAGAAGCAATCAGGATTTATAAAATTCTCCAGATTCTAAATAGAATGTTCAACGAGATCGTTTCCCAATCCACCTTGCCCGGACTATTCATAATGTCCCTTGGAACTTATACGAAAGGATTGTATGGATGCGTCAAGGTGTATAACAGTGTGAATCCGATCCTTTTTTTAATTTTTCCCATGTCTGTTGCGATTGGACAAATTTCTGAGTTTGTTCTATGCAATTTTTTGGGAAATATTAACTACTATTCGGAAGAATTTATTCAATCGTGGAAGATCATTGGGTATGATTATACATCCTTTTCCGGAAAATACCGTATGCAATATGAACGTCGGTTGGTCAAATCATTGAAACCGTTGGGTGCTGAAGTGGGATCAATTCTTGTAATAACAAGACCTACTTTTTTGATGAGTATTGTAGTCGTGTCAAACCTGACGATTAATGCACTTCTTTTGCATTAATAACAGAAATAGGATAACTATAACCGAAAGCTGTTTTTTTTCAACCTTTTTTGGGTTTAGATGACCTTCTTAAATTTTGGGGAATTTTTGAGAATTCTGAGCATTTACAATCAGCGGATGTTTTCGTATTCAATACTATTATATTAAAAATTTAATTATTTATTCAACTCCTGTACTTCTTGTAGTCTAAAAAAAATAAAACCTTAACAAAGCAATAAAGTCCATTTATTTAATAACTGTTGTGTATGAGTAATGGATCTTTTGGTATTGTTTATAATTAGTATAATTCCAGTATTTAATCAAATCAATAACGTTTAAAAAACGTAGATTGATAGTTTTTACATGTAAATAACATCAACGTTGACAATAAGCCTGTCATAAAAGGTATTTTGCTCGAACATCTAAACCACATACATTTTAACCAACATTTTACTAAATCTAAATCATATATAAACGTTTTATAAACCTTTGTGTTCACATTTTGCGACGTAGTATATACGACTATTTAACTTGACATTTTACTTGGGTTATTATACATCCGCTGTAGTTTACTGTCCCTTCAATACTGACCGAAATAATTACATAATTATCTTGCCTCGGAATTCGGAACTTTTCCAAGTCTTAATTCTGGTAACATTAAATTGTCAGCATTCAGCATTTTACATCCGTTTGTGGATGTAAAGTACCGTATTTCTTCTGATAGTACGCCCCGCGTACTATCCAAACTCGAGTTTCGACCCCCTGCGTATAATTAGAGACCCGCGCACTGGCATTTAATAGTGTGTTAAATAGACCCGCGTACTATCCAAACTCGAGCTTCGACCCCCTGCGTACTATTAGAGACCCGCGCATTATTAGAGACCCGCGTAATATTAGAGGAAATACGGTATTTATTCTAATGCATGTTCGTTGTGACTTTTATTTTTCCATTCTGGCACTCATTTTTCCTACCAAGAGTGTTCAACTTATTTTCTACAAAACATTCAAAAGCTATAAAGAGACCCCGTGAGCTATGTCAGACTTAGGCACAGACCCGAGAGTTATTAGAGACCCGGGAGTTATTAGAAGCGTTACAGTAGCCTTGCAGTACATGCAGTTGTCCTGAGAAAAGGACAACTTACCAAAGCCAAAAGGTCGTTATAAATTCTGACAGTATAAATCACTATAAATAGCTTCGTAATAGCTTTTGTTGTTTTATTTTATGAGCATGTGAGCTCTTAATTTTCTTATATGTAAAATACTATAGTTTCAGTATAAGAGATTTTTAAATATTTTCAGCGTTATACGGAAACACACAGCACAGGAAAGTGCTCATCTCTCTTCATTTAGACAAAAGCACTCAGCAAAATTAAGAATTAAAAATTCATTATGCCATATGAAAAAATTTCATAAATATAAATTGAAATATCAATCATGGTCCTTAAAAGACGGAAATGGATTCGGAATATAACTACCACTAAGACACAAGTCAACCTATTTTAAAAATCAGCACTCACCATATTTAATAATTCATCTACCTGCATTAAAGTTACGGAATAATACATTACGTAAGACCTTTAGACCTTTCAGTGTCTAGCTCAGCACATTCAGTTAATACAGTCTTTGCATTACTAAAAGTGGAAGGAGCATTTCTTCAATTTTCGGGTGCAAAGAAAATAGATATTTAGTTCTACCAAAACCAGAGAGAAAATTATTGCAATTTTTTTTCTCGGCGTGTTTCTTTTATAGGAGCAAAAACTTTGGAAAAAATAATTTTTTACAATATTTATCTCGTCTACCAGTTCAAAATGTTCTCCGCATTTAAATCAGTCAAGCTACATTTTGTAAATTGTGTGTCGGTTATCACTCATTACTTCAGTGCTAAAATAGAAAATCACAGTAGTGACGATGACAGTAAAACTCTAAATGAGTCGGAATCAAAATTAAAGCAGTTGTTGAATTGTTGTGAAAAAATTGTGGAAAATTTAATATCGGGCTCCCTCCAGGTTGCTTCCCTTCTGAAATGTATACCCATTGAAAAAACTAAAACGTCGGAGGGGATCTCAAATAATTTATTTCAGTGGCAAGTATTTCGAAGTAGAAGAAAAATGAAAATGTACTACACAGTTCACATTATTTTTTTGGGGACTGGACTGTTTCACCACTGGATTTTTTGGAATCGTTTTCTTGACGTTGGATTAGATTTCCATGGGATTTGTCACCTTTACCACGTATTGTATTATACACTGGAAGAACTCCTCTCACTCTCAACTTTACTCAATCCGTATGCTACTGTCGGGATTTTAAATCAGATGAATTTCTTGTCCAACAAAATAGCTGCTGCCTTTGATGGAAAAAATGGAAAAGCTCGCCATTGTGTTTCAGACATCAAGTTTGATTTTGTGATATTGGAATGGGGCTTGCTCGGATTTTTATCCATCTCATGTTTTTCTCTCTTGGTTTGGGTTACACTCGATGCTCCAATGTTCATAACGTCACATTTCAGGCTCTGGCTTAGGCTTAAATGGGAAGATATTAGTGTTGGTTTACAAGTGGGGATTTTCTTATTTGAATTTTCCCAAAGTATGCTTCCATTTTTTCTCATTTATTGCTATTACTTTTTCTGTTTTTTGGGATTCTTCACACAGAAGTTACTTTTGGATCAGTACAGGTACTTAATTATTTTTCTCTATATTACAACATAATATATACGTCCAGCGGCGGACACAGAAATTTTGTCTGGGGAGGGGAGGGCTAACAATGTCAAGCCGCCATATTGGAAAATGGCCGCTCCTATCTCTACAAAAATTTCCTTCTGGGGGGGGGGGCTAAAGCCTCCTAGCCCCCTCCCTCTGGATCCGCCGCTGTATACGTCAACAACATGATGGAAATAACGCGTAATTATATTCCATATATGAATGTGCAGTGCACCATAAATCGTCTGTGAATAACCAAAATGACCCATATCCAATTTAAGCTACAATCAAAATGAGGTGTGTCATCAAAACAAAGTGAGAAACAATAGTAAAATGTTAATCAGGAGATTTTGAAAAGAGTAAAATGTTCTATTTTCATGTTTTTAAAATTTTTTAAATGTCCTATTTACATGTTTTTGAAATGGTGCAAAATGTTCTAATTCCATGTTTTCGAAATGGTGCAAAACTTTATACTTCCTTGGTTTATAAAAGGTGCAAAATGTTCTAATTACATTTCTTTGAAAAAGTGCAAAATGTTCTAATTCCATGTTTTCGAAAAGGTGCAAAACTTTATACTTCCGTGGTTTTCAAAAGGTGCAAAATGTTCTAAATCCATGTTTTCGAAAAGGTGCAAAACTTTATACTTCCGTGGTTTTGAAAAGGTGCAAAATGTTCTAATTCAATTTCTTTGAAAAGGTTCAAAATGTTCTAATTCCATGTTTTTGAAATGGTGCAAAATGTCTGATTCCATTTTTTGAAAAGGTGCAAAATGGTTCATTTAAATACTCTCAAGACATATTTGAATATTTTTGTAGATAGTTGATATCGATTTTAGCTAAAAATGGATATGGGTCATTTTGGTTCTTCACAGACGATATTATTGTTTTTCAGCTCAAGTCTCAAATCTGCACAGCGGAAGCTATTATGGTCGTAAAAAACACATCCTACTCAAGAGTCTCAATTCCTTCAATACTTGAGCTGCCTGCAGCTCTACAGCCGAATTTGCAACGACTGGTGGGGGCTGCTATTTTTACCAATTACAACATTGTATGTTGTGGGGATTGCCGTCATTCAAATTTTTGCAGCTCTCACATTCTACGATAAACTACCAGTTTTGGTTTATATGGTATTTCCTAACTTTTCAATGGGCTTGCTCCTCACCACTATGCTTATTTATTCTGAACTAGCCCAAATCCACGATGTGTCCAAGCAGGCAAAGCGTCAACTTATTGCATTCTTAAAGTCGAGCGAGAATCGACTTAAAGTTCAAAATAGGGATCATGCAATACAAAATGCTGCATTACAGTGGAGGTTGAGTGGTTATTTTAAACGTGCAGCAGCTGTCAAGACTTTTGGAATTAATATTGGTGGCTGTGTTGTGAATGTTGGGACACCCATGGATCTGGTAAATGGTATTATTAATTATGTTCTTCTCCTTCTTCGATGGTAAGGTAATAAAACGCAAAAACAGTAAAACTATATGCACCTACCTACCTAGGTACCTAAGTAAAGATGCAGATGGCTAACAGTAAAATTCACTTTAGAATTTGGTGCGAATATTAGAGTATATCATAAGTCTATAAATAGTAATATATACGTAGTATACTGTAACAAATTAGGTAAGAAATCAGTCGATAAAGTTTTGCTTCAGTTAGATCCAAAGTCAGTCGTTTATTCCTAAATAATATCCTTTTTGACGTGACCATACAAACAACATACTGTAAAAGTAGGAAGGTGAAGAAAAAAAAGTTAGTATGTCCATGCATGTCTGTATATCTTCAGTGAAGATCCAAAATTACCTATATCCATTTTTAGATAAAAACAATATCAACTATCTACAAAAATATTCAAATATGTTTCAAAAAGATGAAATTAGAACATTTTGTACCTTTTTAGAAACATTGGATTAGACATTTTTGCACCTTTTCAAAAACATGGGATCAGAACATTTTGCACTTTTTCAAAAATTATGTAAATAGGACATTTTACATTGTTGAAAAACATGAAAATAGATCATTTTCCACTTTTCAAAAACTCAGACAGTTTACGCATGTTTCTCTTCTCATTCTGTTTTTATGACAAAGCTCATTTTGATTGTAGCTTAAATTGGAAATTGGTCATTTTGGTTCTTCACAGACGATGTATCGCATTTCCTGTAGCAGTGGACGCGGGACTGAGCGGTTGAAATTTAAATAGTATACGGGGTCCACTTCCACTAGTACAGGAACTACGGTAGGTACTCGTTGTGTATATGCACTTACATAATTTTAAAATATGTCTTATATTATATTGTAAACGAAATCAGACAGTACAGTCAGTATCAAGAAACTGGACTCGATTAACATATCCTAGTCCTAATGCATTAATGGATTATATGTAAATATTAAAAGTAGTTATATAATGATATATGTATGCAATATATGTATAAATATAATACTATACATTTTTTCTAATGCATATGTCCATTTTGACTTATAACTTTCCATTTTTGTGCTAATTTCCTACCTGGGGTAATGAACTTATTTTAAGTCTTTGTGTAGAAAACTACCTCTTAAATGTTACTGGAGTAATTTATTTTTCTTTATTGTGTGGCTGGGCATATTAAATTACATTTAAAAACAAACTGTTTTAGCTTCGCGACTATCTACATAGGTAGGTAGGTACTTTGTTTACCTGACACTAATCCATTCTTAACTAACACTAAGTTACTGCAGCTTCTTACCGTAATTCAATCTGATCATTTCAATCATTATCTAATTTAACTGATCCTTTTGTCTTCACCGTTTTTCTTTAGAATTAATGAAAATGGTTTTAGCGCTCACCCCAAAACCAGGGTCATGGTTATTTTCTATAAAAAGGGGGAAATTTAACGAGCCCTTTGATTGACCTCTCTCCCGCTCTTAATTTTGTTATATATACTATAGTTTCCAAATGTGAGATTTTTAATTATTCCCAATGTTATGCGGAAACACAGCACAGGTGTTCTCTCTTCATTACTGACACAAACACTCAGCAAAATTAAGAATTAAAAATTCATTCCGCTTTATACCAAAATTTCATAAACATAAATTGAAATTTCAATCATGCTCCTTAAACGACTTAAATGAATTCGGCATATAACTACGTGTTACGGCACCAATAAATCTATTTTGAAAACCAACATTCAACATATTTAATAATTCATATACCTACATTAAAATTAAAGTTACGGGATTATATGTAAGACCTTCTTCAAAGCATTCTTATCTCTGCAATGCTAATAGTAGAAAAAGCAATACAACCAACAAGTAAAAAAGTAAGTATCCAAGTTCATAGTAATAACCCATACCACATCTTCAGTGGCCGTAATTACTTAAATAATGAACTTCGGAAACATTCACGGAAAGATTCCCAGCAAGTTAAGCAACACCATTCAAAAATTGTAAAGCAAAAATCACTTTTTGTAAATTAAATCTCGCAATCCAGAATTTAAACGTCATATGAATATTTAATACAGCAACTAATTGTAAATATTACACACTTTAATCTTAATGAATTGAATATGTATTTTTAACACCAACAGCAACATGAAACGAATCGATGTGGCTTGATTCTTGCTTTAAGCAATTCCCCATGCCCAGAATACATCTCTTGAGCTCTGGATGAAACATGTGTTTTGGTGGGCATTTGAGGACGTACAGGAAAAATTCCCCTTTCTTAAGGTAGCATCGTCCGTACATATGGCAACCACCTGGAAGACTAATCAATCCATTCTGCCGACACCCAACACGGCATAACGCAGGGTCAATTTCAGCCCCTACTGGTCCACATGTTGAGGGAAGTTCATTGAGAATAAGACTCTGAATTTTCCTTCTGCGAGTAAGAGCTCCTGGTCTTCGACGTCGAAGCATCTTATTTTTTTTCGTCAATGGCCGTATTTTAATTTTTTCTGGGGTTGAAACTGAAACTGACTTTGAATCTGAAACTGGACCGCAGGACGAACTACTGATATATAATGGGTCGTCCGTTTCCTTTTCTCGTTTAACTAAGCAAATAGATGAGCCATGAGATTTTGTAGCTAATTCATGTCCCACTTTTCCACATGGATCTGAAATTAATTTAATCATAAGCAATTGATAGTTTGTAACTTGAATAATTAATTAATGATTGCACATTGGCATTTTTGTAATTTATTTTTATTTAAGTAAGTAATCATCTGCCCATACGATTTGCCTCAGTCCACATTTGTTGCACATTCAAATGAGGAACACTAATTCCATCGCAAGGAACTGAGACTGTGTCTTTGTTTTTGGAACTTGAAGTAGACTGAATATCTATGATCCCACATACACTGTAGCTATAAATCTGATTTTGAGTAGAAACGCCGCGACGTAAGCAATAATGATTTGGAAGTGTATCTGACTTGATTAAAATCCCATTTACAACCCAAAGGAGTGACTCAACTCGAAGCTCAGTTGTCTCGGTGAGTAAATAATATTGACATTTACATTTTGAGCTTTTCCCATGAACGAGAGCAAATGGTTTTTCTCTGCTAATATTAAACTGTCCAAAAGAATTTGTTGCGAGGGATAAGGATTGAGACGGTAAATATTTCCGGCACGAATTCATGCTGAAAATGATCCCATGAGTAATTTCCTGAGAGCGGTTCTGAGTTTTGTCTATAACAAATCTGTAATGTAGAAAATAATTGCATATTATACCGTTCTAATTTAGTTTTTAATTCTAAACAAAAATGTAATTATTAATAATGCTATAAAAATTCTTACACGCCAGAAGTATCGTTCCAAGTTGAATGCAATCCTGCGTTAGAATTATTAGACGAAAACTGTGGATGAGCTTCCGGATGGTTTTCATTGGGAAGTTCGGAATTACTAGTAGTCTGTCCGCCGTCTGATGAAATTGGGTAGCAAAATTTGACAACCGGCTCTATTGAAGTTCCATTATCATGTAATCCGTTTAAGTTTCCTATTTTTATAAACGTATTATTGAGTATACTGCCACAAGTTCTCACTCCAGATGCTGCAAAGGCGGGCGGTGGGTGGATGACGACAATGATGACGAAACATTTTACAGCTTTCTTTAATTATAGAAAAAATTAATATTCATAAAAGTTATTGATTTTGCATTTTAGAAAATTAATTTCGTGTTTCATTTCAACCTTTAGTATGTGCTAATGCTTATAGTAATTGAGAAATAATTCACCAATAAAACAAACGGATTTTCAAGGTATTCCTCCATTGCATTAATGCAATCTACAAACAATATAACGTACGTCGGTTTTTGACTAACCTATTATATATAGTTACCTAATTTTAATAGCATAACAGACTCACAATCAGACTCAGTTGTCGTTTCTATTCAATCATAACAGATGTAAATAAATACCTATTATGCACAATACTTGGAGCACACCGTGCATCATATCCGTACAAAAGAAGTACATCTGAAAGAATACAGTTTAAGTTTCAATGGGAATGGGCGTAATTATTTAGATGTCAAACAAGTGATAAAAACAAAATTTGGAATGTAAACAAATCACTGACGTTTTATGCAGCATTTTAGCCAACAGCACAGATACTATATAGTTTGTGAAGAACCAAAATGACCCATATCCATTTTTAGCTAAAAACAAAATGTACTATCTACAGAAAAAAATTAAAATAACATGTTCATGAAAGCATGTAAATAGAATATTTTGCATTTTTCAAAAAACATGTAAATAGAAAATTTTGATCTTTTTAAAAAGCGTGTACATAAAACATTTTGATATTTTTAAAAACATGTAAATAAAATATTTTGCACTTTTCAAAGACAAAAATGTATATAGAATATTCTGCACTGTTGAAAAACATGTAAATATGACATTTTACACTTTTAAAAAACACTTACGTAGAACATTTTGCCCTTTCCAAAAACATGTAAATATGACATTTTACACTTTTAAAAAACACTTACGTAGAACATTTTGTCCTTTTCAAAAACATGTAAATAGAACAATTTGCTCATTTTAGAAACTAGATTAGCATTGTATGTAGGTATCTTATTTACTGTCTTTTTGTTTGACATAGCTCATTTTAATTCTAGCATAAATTGGAAATGGGTCATTCTGGTTCTTCACAGATGATATGTAGTTCATTACAGCTGGCACAGTATTCATAATTAAATATACTGGTTTCCTACACCTACTTTGGCTACCTACATTACAATTGCATGTTGGCATTCAAGCTGGAAGGAAGAACTGATATATACCTATTATGCAAATCTTTAAATGCAACGCAAAACTATAAGGCATTAACTGCTAGTGATACACACAAGGCATCTGGCATCACTTCAGTACACTATATAGCAGAGTAGTGCAGTGCATTCAATGCCTTCTGTATTTTGTATTTTTAATGCATTTAAATTTTTGAAATTTGATACTCCGATGTCCAAGTAGTGTGCAATTTATCACAAATTGACCATACAGACTATGCTTAATTCGTCGGTGTAGAAGCAAATCCGTATCTTTTCATTGAAATTATTCCTAAGGAGAGATACTGTTTTGCTTTCACAAGAAATTGGAAAGATACAGATCTGCTTCTTCACCGACGTTACGTAAGCAAAACAACAGCTTCAATGTCATTTTAAGTGGCTAATTCACTTTAGCTAAATGGAATTCAGCAGGCACTTTTGGAGAATTTAACGATTTTTACAATATTTATCGAACGTATAGGCGATTATAACGTTATACTTATATATAGGCTTTCCATTCCATTTGCCACATGACAACTCTATTTTACGAGATGCAGGAGAAAAATTGCTTATTAATGGAAATTACAAGCAGCAAACACATGAATGTGTATCTAAAATCTAATGTAAATAAGATATTAAGATATAATACAATAATTTTCAAATAAGTGGATACAGCTTTAGTTGATGTTGATATCCCTATAAACATTTTTGGTTACCACGACGTCGGTGGGTGGTTACAATCTAACGTCCTGGCGTACGTGCCTAACCTACGTGCTAGTAACGTGTGAAATGTCCGCGACAACTACGTTGTCAGGACGTTACTTTGTAACGATACCACGACGTCGAGGTTGAACCTTTCACACACGTCCACGCCTAACGTCCTATGAACCTTATGATATGCCAGTATGCCGACTACGCTACAGATTTCTATTCTTGTTTCGTTCGTTACGTCATTTATGTCTAAATATAACAGTTATCATACAACAACTATTTTCACAAACTATTGTTTTTATTCAGTTTAGAATAGGATAGCCGTTCATCACATCAGCATTCAGCATAACTAGCATGAACTAACAAGAATTATATATTATCTGCATGTTTTTTACTATAATAGAACTTTATAATTGTGCCTTTTCCAACCTCGATGTCCAAAATAAACTACTTAATTAGAAACAGTTATATAGTTATATTTGTTTGCACACACACATATATATAGTTTATTCCCTGATAATGATAATAAACTAAAACAAGAAGCTCAATAGTGTACACTATAAACACCGCTGATTGTTTAAGGCCCAGGTTTGAATGCACTTAAGCCGAAATTACGTTGTAATCCACTTCAAAGTGTAGATTAGTACAGATTCCAACGAGTTATTTATGTTACGACTACTTTGCACTGCTGTACAGCAGAGTATAATATCCAGTAGCCAGAAGAGGAAAATTAAATCTTAACTATTTGAAAAGTGATTGGTGTGAATAGAAGCACTCAGAAATGGTTTGTTAAGTGACCGGTAATGCTCTAGGCGTTAAATACTGACAAACTGTCGCCAACACTTAGACCTTGGTTTCACAAGGAAACTTAACAGTTGTTAGTGCTAAGGACCCCGCTTTCAGATTTAACGATTGTTAAAGTTGAAAGCGAAAACTTTGGGACTAACAATTGTTAACTATTATAGTGAAATCAAGGTCTCACACGTAACTCATAATAAAACTGCACACATTCAATCTTCAAAAAGTAGAAGAATCAGAAGCTGATTAAGTTTCAACACCTCGTGGCCTAATAAAACTTGAGATATTGCGCCTTGAGTACTTGAGTGTTGGATCCGCTTGGCAAAAGTTCCTCATAGGCGGCGCATAGCTGTAACGTGTAAGTACGTTAGGGAAACGTCGTGCTGTCGTCGTGAACAAACGAAGCAAAAAGGTGCACGCCCCTACAGTTGTACATACCACGCATGCGTCGAGATCGTCAAAACGCGACGTTGCTGGATGGTTACACACACGTTATAAAAGTAACGTGAAACAATAACCATACACAACGGTTGTGCTGACGTTCAATTTTGGACGTTAAGATACAGTAGTTTCACTAACGTGTAACCGACGGCAAATTATAACTACAAATTTTAGCTTCGTTAGCACAACGTTACTGACGTCGAAAACGAAAATGCAACGTCGGTGCAACCAACTACTGTTTATAGGGATATATGCCTGTAGCAAAAAATGTAAGCACATGGGCAACTATTAAAAAATTATTCAAAGAGTACAATTCATAATATCATAATGCATCGGCACACACACACACACACACTGCAATATAATATGTTATTTTTATCTGTAAATATTGTTTTCGATCAAGCAAAACCTGATCCAGTCCAACAAAGTGACTCGTGCGCTATCAGAGACGTGCCATGATGATTGCCGTATTCACATCTTGATTTCTACATGGTTAATTACTTCTAGATTGAACCCCAGCAGGACAGGAGACAACTGATCATATTGGATAGCTTGGAGAGTTTTCTTAGCAGAAGGTAAGCTAAATAGCTTCAACTTTAAAGAATTGTGCATGTACCATTTACCGCCCTTAATCATTTCAAACACGTGTTTAGGGTAGAAATTTGTAAAGTGTAGAAGACTTCTCTACTTTCTTTTAGTACGTGTATTATTGCGTAACCTGTCGTGAAAAACCGCTCAAGAAAAAACAATATTTACCTATGCCTACATATATCTACATTAAAAAAAATACACTAGAATATAACAGCGAAAATAATATTTTTACAATTTTGCCATACAATTAAATCATTTATTACGGAATCTATAATGAAAATTGGCATGCAGGGAATATGACAGAGAAAAGTGAAGCTGTGCAGTTTAAATCATTGCATTTTTCGTAAGCAGTAAAATAAAGCAATCAACACAGTCTCTATTTAATCAAGTCTCGAGTCCATCAGTCAGCACTCAGCACAAATACTGGCAATACCGACCACCCTTCTTGGCCCTAGCTGACTAGCTACAGCTGCAATATACATCTGCATACCTGCTTTTAATTTATACAATCAGGGCCGGACGAAGGAATTGCTTTTAGGCAGCATTTTGTTTCCATACAAAAACCACCATTTTGATTTTATTCATGGTTTTCTTTGGTAAAGCTAAATGTTGTATTTACATGTTTTAGAAAAGTGCAAAATGTTCGATTTACTTGATTCAGAAAAGTGCAAAATATTCTATTATTCACATGTTTTGAGAAAAGTGGAAAATTTTTTCCTACCTATCTACATAATTTACTCGAGTTTTGAATTACTCCACGAAATAACACATACGATACATCATTTTAAAGCTCTTATAAAATAAAAAATATAAAATTCATCAAAAATTAAAAATTATTTCATCTACTATTTTTTTTAATTGTAATTAACTTTAAATCTGCAATATTAAATTAAAGCTTTGATAATTTGCGCGTCAATCATAATACATATTATTCTACTTCTAATTGCCGTCATTTTGATCTATCACATGTCCACAATTACGGAGAGTGACCGGTCGAAATTTGACATTTTATGTTTGGCGGGAAATTCAAATTTTCAGTTTTCCCCTATTCCTACCTAATCTACGTGATTTAATTGGTTTTTGAGGTACTCAACGGAATAACATATATATATACCATACATCATTTTGAAGCCCTTGCAAACTAAAAAATCCCTTTAAAATTGAAAATTATTTCATCCATTTTTTTAATTGCAATTAACTTTAAATTTACAATTTTTAAATTAAACTTCGAAAATTTTTGCGTCAATGTTAACTAACGTCAATGTTACCTGAATTTAAAGTATTTTTTGCATTAAGTTTACGTGGGAAAAGTTTATATAAGATTTAATGACAAATTCAACTAAATCAAATTGCCTAATTTTGTTGTTAAGGCTGCCATTAAACAAGGGCTAAAGCCCTTGTTTTTATTTACATGTTTTTGAAATGTACAACAAAAAAATTTATTTGCATGTTTTTCAAAAGTCAAAATATTCTTTTTACATATTTTTGAAAATTGTAAAATGCTCCATTTAAATGCTTTTTGAAAATTCAAGCAGCGGGGGCTGCCTGCGCTCGCCGCATTATCCGGCCGTGTATACATTATAGAAGAAGCTACATAAAAAACTAATTATTGCTACCGTGATCGAGCTCGTATTTCGAATTTTATCACGCAAGCTGAAGAACAATTTAAGTACAGTTAATGTGAAGTATTTACTAATATGTGTCATTCATACATTTCCTACTAATAACTAGTTAGTTGCATCTAGGTAGTTTAGCACTTCCCTTTTTTAAAGTACAGATGTATAGCTTATTTCACTGTCAACTGTGTAAACCAAACTCCAGGTCGCATGTATATAGTATAGTTTACTTAGTGTAAGAAAGCATACTTTGTTGTTTTCATGCTTCGCAGTTTAAATACTTTTTAAATTGAATTTCGATTCGAATTCATATAAGTACCTCGAATGCTTACAATCTTGCAAAACGGCTATAGTGTTAACGGTTTACCTGAGTGAATGGAAATTAAGATGCAAGTATATATTTTTTATGTAAGATTATCTATATCGTAAGTGAAGAATCGAAATGGCCCATAAGTCTCAATTTAAGTTAGAATTAAAATTAGCTGTAAAAAAAAACACTAAATATTATAGATGCGTAAAATTGTAATCACGAATTTTTGAAAAGTTCAAAATATTCTATTTACATGCTTTTGAGAATTGCAAATATTCTATTTAGATGCTTTTGAAAATTTAAAAATATTACAAATAGTTTTTTTTTTAAATGTGCTAAATGTTCAGTTCACTTGTGTTTTAAAAGTGGGCAATGTTCTTTTTTTGTACATGTTTTAGGACCATGATATATTGTGCTTTTTTGAAGGTAGTGCACTTTACTTTTAGATAAAAATGGATATGGGTTATTTTGAGTCTTCGCTGACATATTAAACTAACATTATAATGCTATGCGTGCATTCTTTCTTTTTTTTTGAATCCTTATTAATATGCAGCTTACGTAACAGTTGTATTTAGTTTTGTGTATGTATGTACAATGTTGTATACCAAGAAAATATGAAACAATTTAGTCATTTTTTTTTCATTTTCTTCAATAAATGAGTTATTTATTTAATCCAAAATAAAAGATAGAATGGCCAGTCAGTTCATGGATGATGTTGGCAAAGCACAATTACAACGACGTTTTAGCCAACAAGCATGAGTGTTGACAACCTCATTTAGCAAACTAAAAACGTACTGCTTCACGAAATGCTACTTTTTTTCCATGTTATAATTCATCTATAAATTATAAATCCATATTACTAAAATAGGAATCCGAATTAACATTAATTGAGGCATATTCACACAATCCACTAGCACCGTTTCTATGTTTGGTTCTAATTTTCTATTATTAACTGGTTGAAAAATAAATTTCCCTCAAAATGGGTTATTTATTAATGTTAAATAATATGCAGCGATAATTACAAATACAAATCACATAAAGTACAGCATACTACAGGGTTGTCCATAAATGATGTCATGAAAAATACAGTTGTTAGAACCCTATGACATCCCTGTCATCAGCTTAACCATTAAACCACACTACACCCATTGACACTACCAATGACATCATTTATGCACGATCCCTATAAAACAAAAGTAAAATGTTAATCATTCCACGAGTGCGACAGTCATGGTTCGTTGTACAAATATTTATTTAATAGAAAAGACACGAACATTCTTACGATATACGGTAATCTTCAATATAGTAAATCGTGACACTGACACATGAAGTGGTTGCTAAAATATTTACCCATATTTTAGTTTAACGGACAACGGCCACGGGCTAGAATACTGTATACCATACAGTACAGTAGAAATAAAATTGACACACTTGCCAAATAAATTTTTAGGCGCTATATCAAGGTAGGTATACTTACCTACATAAATACCTATTAGATATTTTACCTATCTCCGACTGAATAAAAATTCATATGATTAACTAACGTTGATATTCGAGAGCTTTTGGAAACTCTGTCATGTCCTAGGCTTCCTATAATATGTATGTAAGTCAAGGTTATCGACAATTCTGTGAGAGTTCTTACGAAGCATATCGCACCAACAAAAAGAATCACATCTATATCGTCGATGTAGAATGAAGTTTGATCATCTCCTTTTGGGGCTAAAATGAATTATGATCATCTCCATTCTGCTTTAAAATTAATTTTGATCATCTCCATTTTTCATAAAACACGGCTAATGAGATATGTTAATGATTAGTTAATGGTTTAGTAATTTAAAACTAAGTACATTAAGGGTCGCCCATAAATGACGTCATTAAAATATCCCCATTTTAAGTCCATATGACCCCCCTGTCATCAGAGTACCCGTTGGGTAAATGGCTATCTTTAGCATGCGATACCATGAATATCTAAGTGGGCTGCTTGGCCATACCCATGACGTCATTTATGGGCAACCCCTTAATTTTTTAAACTTTCAATAACGATTTATTGATGAAATAATTTAATCAAATTAATAAATTAGTACACCATTCATGAGACCAGGGATTATTTCATGAATAAATCATTATTGAAAGTTCAAAAAAATTAAGGGGTCGCCCATAAATGACGTCATGGGTATAGCCAAGCAGCCTACTTGGATATTCATGGTATCGCATATGCTAAAGATAGCCATTTACCCAACGGGTACTCTGATGACAGGACGGTCATAGTGACTTAAAATGGGGATATTTTGATGACGTCATTTATGGGTGACCCTTAATGTACTTAGTTTTAAATTACTAAACCATTAACTAATCATTAACATATCTCATTTGGCGTATTTCATGAAAAATGGAGATGATCAAAACCAATTTGTAATCAGAATGGAGATGATCATAATTCATTTTAGCTCCAAAGGGAGATGATCAAACTTCATTCTTCATCGACGATATGCATAATGAAATCGAGATTTGTTAAACATGTATCCGATGTACTAATATTCAATGAAATAACTTTAACAATATTGTATATATATTTTTAGGCATCTACCGTATATATGTACCTAGATGATAGTATGAGATAATGCTTCAATACTTTTCCAGTATGTACTTAAGTAGTTACCTAAGTCAGTATATGAACAAAGTAGAAGTTGAAAGTGAACCAAAGTGAAGCTTTCATATTTTCATTCAGTCCTTTTCATAAATACAACCACAAACATTGTACTATTTTACCTTCAGCCACAGCCAAACTGCACTGCACTGCCTCATCATTTGAATTCCACCAGCATATTTTTGATTGTAATCACGATCCACGCTCAACGTTACCAGAAAATAATATGAATAATATTTTACTATTTAACTCTAATGTCTTAATGACTATGGTACGCAGGGCTGAAGCCGAAGCTGAAAGTCAAAACTATACACCAACTAAAATTATATACAAAAATGTACTGTATACGAAACATGAAACTGCATTCAGATACATATCCATACTAAATACTCAGAAAATCCATCTGCTTCATTCACTATGATGACGATCACGAAGATGACTGATCATCATTGTTATAATATTACTGCAACACACACCACCTTCAACATTTTCCCTCTCATCGTCATCGGCAGGCAGTGCTTATTTGATCGAAGGATCATTGAAAATGCACTTGAACAAAGTTCACATTTTGTCGTCATTTACAATGACAAATAGTTTAGTTTTTGTTATAATAAATCCAGCAAGTTTAAAGACACAAAATAAAAGTAACAGTCACAGTAGCGGCACACGCACAATAGAACCAGAGCCCCTAGTTAATAAGTAATATCAAATACCTCCCTATTTTCTGCAGTTCCAGTTTCCAGTAGTTTTAGTTCGACGGTTGTTAAAAGTTTAAATTAGCTGTCAGTTAATCACAGTTGAGAAATACCCTTGAGCATATAAAAATAAATTATTAAGAAACTACTCGTGAAACTTTTGTATTTAAATTTATCAATTTCATCAATTTATTGAAAATTATCACTGAAAATACTGCGAAAACAATATTTGCGTAGAAAATGAAACTTGCCGCTATTCTTTCGATAACCTTGCTGAGTCACTTCCTGGTTGGCGTGACGGCTTCGCCTGCAGTGATATCAAAAACAAAAACCACTGTCGTCCAACAAGGTGGTAAGGATCCCGATCCAGCAGTTAATGCCAAACGCGAGTTTATTAAACAGGTACAACGATCATACCATAATTAATTATTACTCACATTTATTACTTCAGCGGTGGATCCAGAATAGGGGGCGGGGGTGCTAAAAATGTTAAGCGGCCATCTTGCAAAAGTAGCCACAATGTTGAATAAATTGAAAAAGGAGAGGGGGAGGAGACCTAAAGGCCCAAACTTACCCCCTTCTGGATCCGCGGGTAAATTTTATACTTTATTGTTATAGTTTTGAGTTAATTTTATGCCTGAATCTTGGTTTAATTAATTAGATGTTAAAAGATGCATGGGATGACTATGCACGATACGCCTGGGGAGAAAATGAATTGAAGCCCCTTACACAGACAGGACAAACGGGTGGGGTTTATGGAGATTCCA
Organism: Dicyrtomina minuta; assembly: GCA_949802685.1. Lineage (NCBI taxonomy): Eukaryota > Metazoa > Arthropoda > Collembola > Symphypleona > Dicyrtomidae > Dicyrtomina > Dicyrtomina minuta. The sequence goes on along the minus strand of OX461808.1, from coordinate 26,734,157 downwards.
AAATCGGAGCAACTATTATTGATGCATTAGATACTCTTCATATTATGGGCTTCCATGATGAGTTTAAGAGGGGAAGGGATTGGATTGCTGATAACCTTACCTTTTCGACTGTGGTAAGTTTGCTATGTTCATTTACACAATGTCAGTTGTACTATTTATCGTCGGTGAAGAATCCAAATGGTCCATATGCAGTTAAAGCGAGATATTTAAAAACAATGGGTAATTGAGATAGAATGTAATGTAAAATGTTATTTAATTTTTTTTTAAAGTACTGAATGTTTTTATTTACATGTTTTTGAAAACTGCAAAATATTCTATTTACACGTTTTTGAAAAATTCAAAATGCTGTATTCACATGTTTTTGAAAATTGCAAAATATTCTATTTGCATATTTTGAAAAAGTGCAAAATATTCTATTTACAAGTTTTTGAAAAGTGCAAAACGTTTTTACAAATTTTCAGGAGCAAGAGGATATTTTAATTTTGTGTGTAGATACTGCATTTAATAATAATTATTATTATGTATTACTATGCATTTCATACAATACTTCTTATGAATAAAAATTTCAGGATGCAGCTGTCTCAGTATTTGAAACCAATATTCGTATAGTTGGAGGATTCTTAACAGCGTACGCTTTAAGTGGGGATGAATTTTTTATCGATAAAGCAGTTGAAGTCGCTGATCTTTTACTTCCTGCCTTTGATTCTCCCAGTGGTATTCCCTACAGCCACATTAACTTAAAGACTGGTGTAAGCAAATTAACATGTACCTACATTATATTGTTGTAGAATGTTTAAATGCGTATAGAAACAAATGCTAACAACATTAATTGGCACTTGTAGGTGCCCGTGAAAAATAGTCAATCCTGTCTCGCTGAATTTGGTACACTGCACTTGGAATTTCTATACTTGTCTGAAATTACTGGTAATCCTATCTACAGAGAAAAAGCTTTAAAGATTCGGGAAGTTTTAAAGAATGCTGATAAACCTGATGGCCTTTACTGGAACTGGATGAGTCCCGAAACTGGAAAATTCACGAATGGTAATATGATAATAAATTGAGGGTGTAAATTATATAACTATTTCTTCTGGCTAAAAAGTTTTGCAACATACTTTAAATATAATGTTATTTAAACATATTAACTTAAATGCATATAGTTTCTTGACAAATAAATAATCTTAATAAAATCTCATAAAATTTAATAAAGATCACGTCTCGATTGGAGCTCTGGGTGACAGTTTCTACGAATATCTCCTCAAAGCAGCCATTCAACTGGGTGATCAAGAAGCTCGTGGGATGTACGATCAAGCTATGACTGCTTTTGTAGACAACGATTTAGTTCGTGTTTCTAAACAATCTCATTTACTGTACATTGCCGAGTATGATGGAGGCACCATTCGAGATGCTGTTGGCCATTTAGCTTGCTTTGCTGGTATGGTTTATACAACGCTTTAAATTATAGGTCAATTTATGTCCATTATTTCAATGCATTTTCTGCTTATATGCACATGATACTTGCGTTAATATATTTTTAATTTGAAATTTTTCATTTTTTCAGGTGGTATGTTTGCATTGGGAGCTCACACAGATCCAAATAACGTCAGCGGTAATAGAGATCGGGATGCGGAAATTGGACAAAACTTTACTAACACTTGTCACGAATCTTATATTAGAACTTTAACCAAACTCGGTAGGTGGCTATATATCATGGTCAACGACAAACTCAAAATTAACCATGTATAAATTCAAAAACCGATATTCATTATTAAGTTATGAGCTCATATTCTTTTACATTAATTTTTTAGGACCTGAAGTTTTCCATTTTACTAATGACGCGGAAGCTGAGGCTATTTCCACCAGTGATAAACATTACATTCTTCGCCCAGAAGTTATTGAATCTTACTTTGTCCTTTATCGATTGACTGGTGATAATAAATACCGGGAATGGGGATGGGAGGCTGCTCAAGCAATTCAACAATACTGCAAAGCAGGGAATGCTGGTGGCTATTCCGGACTGAATAACGTCGACTCAGCTACTCCCATTCAGGATGATGTGCAACAAACGTTTTTCTTGGCGGAGACTCTTAAGGTAAAACAAATATATAAATGTGGGTCGTCCGCAAATGACGTCATCGATGAGCTCAATACTTAGCTCCTGATGACATCCCACATTAAAGGTAGCCATTTAAACAATGGCCAAGCTGATGACAGGACAGGGGGGTCATAGGGTAATAAAAATGTGGATTTCCTTGACGACGTCATTTGTGGACGATCCCTTATTAATGAAATTCTAGATAAATTTTATTTTAATAGTTAATTCAATGATAACCGTATGGCTTAATTCCAGTAGCTACTATTACTATGACTACTAATTATATTATAGTATTGATTAAATACGTTTTATTGTGTAGTACGTAGGCATTGTGAATTTGTGATACAAAATTATTTTTGTATGGTTTTCAGTACCTGTATTTGCTATTCAGCTCTCCGGATCTTATCAGTTTAGATGAATGGGTATTCAACACCGAATGTCATCCCCTTCCTATTAAGGCTACTAACCCATTGTACTAAGCACATTACGTTTAATCGTGGAATGTTATTTCTACTCACAATAACAATCTTTATTAATTGTACATACATGATTATGAAATTGAATTTATGTTTTCAAATATATATACCAAAAATTAATAAACTACTAATAATATTAAGACCAAATCGATCTTTAAAAGTCAATGAAAAGTCGTTAACATCAAAACAGCATAATATAAATCTTGTTTATGCGCACATAGGGTAGCATGGATTATAAATCGTCAGCGAATTTTTACATTTCAAATTACATGTGAATCAAATATTTGGCACTTTTTTAAAACGCGTAAATAGAAAATGTTGCCATTTTTAAAAACAAATATAGAAGTTTGCACTTTTCAAAAACATGCAAATATAGAAGTTTGCACTTTTCAAAAACATGCAAATATAGAAGTTTGCACTTTTCAAAAACATGCAAATATAGAAGTTTGCACTTTTCAAATACATGTGAATAGATTATTTTGCACTTTTCAAAAACTCATAAATTTAACATTTTATGCCTAATTTTGAATCTTTTCTGAAGAAATGTCACCGTATTTTAGCTTAATTATCCATTCCCATCCCGTATTTCATATTCATACAGTAAATACGAATCTAAGCTGTAGATATTCAGTGCGAGGCTTGCATATACCTAAACTCCTACCACTATGCACATCTGAAGCTGTGAGTTTATCACAGTTCAATAACTTCAATACGCTTAGTTTGTCGTAAAAAAATAATCATAATCAGTTTAACATGAATTCAAACTCAAAGCATGGTTAAGAGAACCAACAAACAACATATTAGAAATTTATTTCAAAAGCTTTTACTCATAATGTAAGCGATTTTACATATAAGTATAATTATTTTCGACTTCAAGTTTCAACTCTTCACGACGATGAAGGTACGAAAATTAGTGACCCTAAAAGCAAAATTTGCATTTTAGTATTGCAATTTCACTATTATTACGGTAAGTGCAGCAGTTAAATATTAGCGCAACAAAGTTACATAGCTTATCTTTCACTGTGCTGAGTAATATGTAGTAAAATACAAAGGCTATACAATAATTTCCTTTATTTTCATAATATACTGAATAAGGTCAAATAAGATTGTGTCGATTTCAATAGGTTAGCTAATTTGATTACAAAAAGTTATTCACATGTATTATCGTTGAATGGGAAATTATTTTAGTATAATTAAATATTGTCTCAAAATAATAATGTAAATTATTTCATGTTAAGTTGATAAAATATTAATTCAAAATTTGGGGTTAAATAGAAAGTTATTCACTTATATTAACTTCTTTACTTACAGCAGCATAAATACCAGAGATGAGGAATATAGATATATAGATATATATATATCTATATTCCTCATCTCTGCATAAATACTAACAGTAATACGAAATGATTGAGTTGGCATACCTTTAACATTACTTTTGTCGCTAATTTAAACAAATTACGTCGACACAAACTTATAATGAGCTGCGCTCATTAAATTATACTTGCGCTAGATGTATTTCTCAAATACATAACAAATTAGGCTAAGCCAGAATTGATACAATCGCAATTCTTTTGAATCCTAAAACTTTAAAAACAAAACTAATGAATACGTATTTTGAAATTCAGCATACACTCTACCAAAAAAATGAGAATCCCAAGAAACCCACCAACCAAAATTGCTCCAAAACAAAATCCAAAATTTCGTATAGTAAATGTCTTAGCCTTCCCACCCATCATCTCAATCTCAATCCCTTTCAATTTTCTGTACAAATCTGTATTATTTTGAGTGCGCATCCAAGCTCGTCCCTCCCGCTTTGCGTAATCCATCGTTTCCTGTACAAGTCGCGGGAACAATGCATTCTCCATTATGAAATGTGCATATGCATTAAAATATTCCATATATTTTGAGTGTTTTGGGACTGGGATGTTAAAGTACGTTGAGAGTCCAGGGCTTGATTTTCTTAAAGGAACCAACGCCGGATGAATAGTAAAATTTTTTCCAATGATACTTTCCGTGATCATGGGCCAGCTAAAACAGGCCGTCTTCCTTTCGAAAAATGCCGTTTGAGTGCAATTGACAAAACTTTCACGAACGAGTCTTTTCCTCAGGGCGACGTATGTAGGGACTTTGGTTTGCCTCAGGAATTCGTCATCCGCTGCGCCATTAATGAACATGTGCTTAAGCATATAGTCGCGCCGCGCTGCGATTTGAGCGAATGTGTTTGGGACCTCCTCGTGGTCAGGGAAGGTGAGGAATGAAATGAGGTTGCTACTGTAGATGGTTATGATGACTGTGGCATACAATGTGTACAGGACAGTGATTGCGCGAGCGCGCTTCGGAACATTCGTTGTTTCAACTATTAAGACGGCAAATGGGACAGATATAGCCATGTACCATAAATCCCACGAGCCCAGTGATCTTTCATTATTCAGCCTGTTTGTTTTAGTTTTAAGATAAAAATAAAACACAGGAATTGCGGCAAAATATGACGTGGCTACAAGGGCCCATATGATATAGTCAAAGGGGTAGAAAACCGCCTGCCACTTCACGCTTGCCATTGGTTGTGCTGTATAAAACACAAAATCATTCATACCCACAGGAGCGGTGAAGTCCATGTAAAGATTTCTTTTGAGCGTCTCCACAAAAATTAGTATGAGGTCTAGTTTATCCTCTAAAAGCTCCCCAACAGCACCTTGCCAAGTTCCATTAGGAAGTTGGGATACTTTTGGTGAAGATATTTTCAAATTTATCGTAAAATTAAAGTTTCTAGACAATTCCTTAGCCATTTTAACGCCTACTCCAACATTTGGAATGTGGCTCTTTCTGCTGTCAACTAGAGTATAAGGAGGCATGGAAAATGTCCCAGCAGTCAAACATCGTCCATTTATAGCGGATGCAGATCTATCAAAAAGTATGTTTAGATTTAATTGGTTGTAAATATTATCATGATTTTTTGCCAGGCAAAAGGTGATTAAATCAACTGTCCACCCCCTACTAGGTGTAAAACGCTCTTTCACAACTTGAATTTCCCCACTGTAATGGGTCAGATCCGGTTCAATGCTATTCTTTAATACAAGCCCCACTTTATATTTCAATTTTTGTATTAATGGATGCGTGAAAAGTCGTAGAAGGCTTTGAGAGCTTTCTGCAGCTAGAATGTAATTTGTATAAGCTGCATTGCTAAGCAATCGTATTGTAATTGCTTGATGTTTTATTAAATTCTGTGAAATTGAGTCCACATTATTATCACTACTATTGGTCCATCTATTGGTAGTGGTACTGATGCTGTCTGGAATAAAATACAATGCGTTCTGGCAACGAAATGAGTGTCTTAGAGTGTTTGCTGTAATTACTTGAAAATTTTCAAGGGTTGGTATTGTTTCTAAAGAGTTTTTTGAAGATCCTAATAATAACTGCTGAGGTATTTCAAAATTGTTAAGGGCGATGAAACTGTTTTCCACGAAGCCAAACTTTGTATGATTAGTGCGGTGATTTGAATTTCTAATGTGATGTTTTGGAATTTCATGAATTTGCAAAATGCAAGGGTTACGAATCTGCAGAGAGTTGCCACGTAATTTTAGGTTTTGCTTGAGCAAATTCTTTAAGGTAGTTTGAACATGGCTTCTGGGGTGTGTTTGATGATGCTGTGATTGTGGTTGACCCTCGGCTTGAAATGATAATGAGATTATGAAGAGGATTAAAATCAATAATCCTGCTTTATATTTCATTTTGTATGCGAAAAGTTGAAGAAATTTGTGATAAAGTTTCTTTTAGTTCGGTAGTGTAAGTACAGCTCCTTTTCCAGCTGAATGAGGATGGAGTACATAACAGAAACGAAAACAGTGGAACCAATAAATAATCGTGAATACGTATTGCAGGTGATTTGAATTTTTGAGTATGCAAACTATATTGAAAGCTACAATTTACAGATAATATTGTTGGGTTTCCTCCCGACTTAAACAAATGGTGGCAGCTTTTATGTGTAATCTTTGTTATACGGTCAATTGCTATAATAGCGTGTTACACCTTAATTACATATTGGAATTTTACGAATGTTGTTTTTTTCGAAACTGGGAATTGGTTGATTTTATTCGGCTAATTTTAATTTAGCCATCATTTCTAGTGAGGTACATAAAAGCCTTTTGCAATTATTTTTAGATGTAATTATTTATTATGTGTTTACATTATTTTTATTTAATTGATGACTATTTGTTTTCCTAAACTATGGTCCCAGAGTACATTATTAGTTGTATGAATAGCAGTAAACATTTACAGTATAAGCATATTAAATTGTCAGTGAAGAATCAAAATGACCCATATGCCCATATCCATTTTCATAGTTTCAAACAAAATGCACTATCTACAGAAAAAATTAAAATAACATGTTCATGAAAGGATGTGAATAGAACCTTGAGCATTTTTCAAAAAGCATGTAAATTGAACATTTTGATCTTTTTAAAAACATGTAAATAGAATATTTTCGACTTTTGAAAAACATATAAATAGGACATTGTTACCTTTTTAAAAACATTTTAAAAGAACAATTTGTTAATTTTAGAAACTCGTGGTTAGCATATTAGTAGTAAGCATGTATCATATTTACTGTCCTTTTTTGACATAGCTCATTTTGACTCTTGCATAAATTGGAAATGGGTCATTTTGGTTCTTCATAGACGATATGAATGTTCGCGTGATAAATTTAACCAAAATCATCATGTAATTATTGATTTTAATAATTGTTTTGTATGAATGTTTTGTGTATACCTTGATAGTTACATAATTACCACTATATTTGTTAAGGACTTTAAATCGCTCTTACTAATGAATTCATATACGTTTAAATGTATAGAAAAATTGTACTAGACGTTTTTATTTCCAAACTGCGTATATATAAACTATTTCTAACATAACAAAGTAAGTACAAGTAAAGCTATAGTTATTCTTCGCAATCTGGTTTTTGTAAGTTGTGACTTTTATTTTCAGTTTCCAGGGGACTAAAAAACTTTAAATGTTTTTCTATACTTGTATCAAATCTGTATTACTTTTCTTTCGGATGGTGAGTGGGTAGCAATATATGATTTTGAAGCTGGAAATTCCTATAAGTACATAGTTGTCCTATATAGTTGTGAAACTTGGTTCTATAAGGTAAATAACTGATTAACTATATGCTATACAAATTGATGATATGGTAGCGATGGTAATGAATTAAACAAATCATTTGCACATAGAGCCAATAAATCGAAATCAATGCCATTCAATTTATTTCATTGTACTATTCTTAATTCTTGTATCTATTACAAACAAAAACAAAAAGAAACTTAAGCCGTATTAAGTATAGGAAATAGATTAAAATTGAATCCACATTATCCACATATCTTTTAGAACGAAATATTGACTTATATCTAAAGACAACAGGGCGCATTGACAAATTATTGATTACTCTAACTCTTACATGTTAGTTAAACAAGGGATACAAAATTTTAAAATATGTATTCACAATGATATAAATCTAATATAATTTTCATATTGCTTTTCAAGAGTTCCAAAACGTTTCCAGTAAGCGTTTGCCCTTCCTGCCTATGCTAAAAAAGGTGGAGAACTACTTTTAAAAGTATTAATTTAATACTTTCGTTCAAAATCCTTTTTCAATAACCTCAACAGACGGAAACGTTGCTGGCAAAAGGTCACGAATGTCATCTACAGTCGCATCTGCGTCCCAAATCCAAATATGCTTGACACTCATAATGGGCTCAGTTATACTTAACATTTCTATAGACTTCAAAGTTGAGCCCCAAAGGAAATTAATGGTGAGTAAATTAGGAAAACTGTTCGCAATGTTAAATCCAGAAGGGAAGAAAAAATTATTAGCAATATCGTGCTCTGCAACGTTTCCCGCGAGATAAATATAATGCAAATTAGGCAGTCGAGGTATGAACAGGCCTGGAAGGAATCGCAGCAGGGTGATTCCCAACCTTGTCATTGTACTTGCACTAGTCTCCAATAGCTGACTGATGATATTGGACGCTCTGGACCAAAACTCAGTTATGTTGTACCGCCTTGTCCAAAAATTAATGAAGTAGAAGGACTCCAATTTGAGGCTGTCTCCATGTTGACTCACAAGTCGCTCCATCACTTCAACAAAAGCACCATCAAGATTGAAACGTAAATGCTTTAAGAGTTGAATACGATGTCTCCCATTCCCATCAACAAAATACTCCAGGAGCTCAGGAGAAAAATCGGAACCTGTGTAGAACTGTAGATTCACTGCAGCATCTATCACATGTTCAAATAATTTTCTCGGGATTAATGATTCGGATAAATTGAGGGATGTCAGCTTCAGGAGTAATTGTGACGAATTTTCGAGACGAAAGAAATCAGAGTCCCACGTATTCAATCCATCAGCCCAATGTGAAGGGAGGCAAAAGAGGATTTCAAGATCTTCAAGATTTGGCAATTGACAATATAACAGGTCCCGCAAATCTTCTAGCAAGGTACTCTCTGCCATGGAAAGTTTCTTTTTACAGTAATTAAGCTTCAAAGAAAGTTGCTTTAATGGATTTCGAACTTCGGCAACGCTCAAAAAATTATTGAATCGAGGAGAACTCAATTCCTCAGTTACAATATCAAAGGATGAGCAAGGGAAAGTACCCGCATCAGCATTCTTCATGACGGTAAGAAGACTTCGAACGGATTTACTGGACTTGTCAATAACGTAGCCGAAGGAGAGATGAGTTGTGACGTTTCGTCGACGCTGAAGCTCTTTCGCTCCGAAATATTTCCAACGCTTACAGACGAGACGGCAGGACTTGAGCGTGGTGCAGTTCATGTAGCGAAACAAGGATTCGACAATCTGAAAGAACAATCAAAATCGTCGTTTAAAGTAGTAAATTACTAAAAACAAGTAAGTTAGTCAATACGTAAATGCTTTGATAACTAACATGATGTGTACTAATATGAGCGGCATAATTATGAATGACTATTAGCTCTCTAGGAATATGCAATACTGAACTAAAATTGTTGCTATTGTCGTAATACAAAAATTACAATTTTTGATTTAAAATGATTTAGTTAGAACTCACCAGGTCTGGCTTCATCGGCCTTTGAAATTCCTGAGTCAACTTGACTGTTGAAGGTTGTTTTGAACCCTTAGCTGGTTTCTTGGTCAGTGGCTCCTTCGAATCAGCAGACTCTGAAAATGAATCGCAATAAATGGTAAAAATAAGCGTAAAACTATAATAGTTTGGTAATTTAAAAATGTGTACATTTCGACAGCATTTACCACAATTTTAATTATTAATAGTACATGACATAGGAATTTTCAACGCATATTCAAATCATGAATTATTACTAACAATTTCTTTAATTCATCTAAAACGTTTTACTTGTCTAGAAAATCCCTCCTGTTCTTACTGCCTTTGTGATAAGTATAAGTGTAATAATTGGGGTGCTAGTTACAAATAAATACTCTCTCTATCTCTGAAGCAATACATAGTTGATAGTTAAAAAATAAACAAATTCGTTCAGTACCTGAGTTGCTAGGTCGTTTTAATTGTGATCGCAGTGAATAGCGCATACCACCATTTGCATCTTGAACTCCCTGTATTGACTCGTCCATCGCATTATCTGCAGAACATGCAATTAGTTTCGAGATTTACACTTGGGCTAGAGATTATGTGATTGATTTCAATATGGTAGTATATAACTACAGCAAAGTAAGCCAAGCGCTTATCATTATCATATGGTTAAATTAATTACGTTAACAAAATTCCCACTATATGAAATGAATTATGAAAAATTCGAAAAATAATTATTTCACTTACATTTATCGGGACCAGGTGGTCTACAGTTATTCCGTGAAGGATTTGTTGAAGGACTGGGCACAACTGCAAGTTGGTTTCCACGGGTTTTCATCTTCTTCTGCATCTGCACTTTCTGCACATTATAGCTGTTTTCCATGATTTAAACTTTCGCCGGATTTGTCACTCGTGACAGGTGACAGACTTCCAGATGATGTTCGCAGTACAAATGCCGAAGAGACTAATTAGTTAATATAACCCATAATTAACTATTGTCTGAAGGTTAAAACTAATGAAGGGTGATACGTTAGGTATTTGATTGCAGAATGCTGCTGAATATCTGTGTAAAATGAAAAGCGTCCGCACGGGTAAGACTTTCAATATAAATACCGACAGCTGATGTTCGACTGTGAAATATCTTTGCAAAATGATACAAAAAATGAGCTCAAGTTGGTCCTTTTATAGTTTTTTAACTCCAATACGCTAGATTTATTCTTCAGAAAATACGTACTATCAACTACATAATTACGTTTTGTAAGTCTACTCACTAGTAAGGTGATGCCATAAGAGCTAACTAATCTACTTTTTGAATGTTTTCCAAACAGCCTATTGGTGAATTTTTAAGTGGAAATAGCTAGGCAGGGGTGTGTTCAACCAATTTTATGTCCCCGCGAACCAATGGTTTATTTGGACCACGTTTTTACCCCCTGTTCAACTATAACTATCTCGATTTAAAAATCCAATAATGGGGACCAATAACAAATCTGAATGCAGGTATTTAAGGGCTGTCCGTCTTGCAACTCATAATTATGCTCTTTGGTCCAAAAGACGTAGAAGAAGCGTTTTGCATACTACCTACCTAAATTGTTTCTTAACAGTAGAATAGTAAAACGAAGTGAAAAAATAAGTCGGAAACTATTACATTTTTGAACTACAGTTACTAGGTTACTACAGTGCAATCTCGTTTGTACAGCCTGACAGCCTAAATGATATGACGGTCAAATCACGTTGCCCCGTTCTAGCTCCTATGTAATGCCATAAGTAATAAAAATCATTTTAGCTAAAGACCGGCCTTGATTATTACGGTCTCCGAACATTTTCTTCCCTAGCGTTTTCCTCCGGGACTTTTTTCCTCGGTCATTTTCCTATCAAAAATGTTCCCAGCGAATTTTCCTCTCAGCATCAAAACTAGACTGCTCCGCCCCAAAAAATGTGTGTATTTTTATTAGCAGTCTCGAAAGTATGTAAAATTGCAACTGCAGTACGACGTATTGTCGAAGTTGTATTCATTATGCTCCTGGGAAGGTTGTCCTATTACTTTCGTAGCCCCGCCCTTCCTGCACCATTTGACCCCTCCGTAAAGGTGGGGCAACGGAAAGGGACGACTTTCCCCGGGGCATAACTATAAACATTTGACAATCCGTTTATTTAAATTTAGTTTGTTTATTTCATATCTTTACTATAAAAATACTACGGTCAATTTAATTACAGTACCCCCTCCCGTATCCGAACCTCCCTTATCCGAAACCTCCCATATCCGAATGGGTTTTTCGGTATCCGAACCCTCCCATATCCGAACAAAATTTCGGCGATGTGAACAAAATTGGGGATAAATACCAAAGTGGATTAAAACAATCAAAAATTACTAAATTCCAAGCCAAAGCCAATTATAGATATAACAATAATAGTATGTATATGTTATTTTCAATTATACTTTCAATTATACTTTCAATTATACTTTCAATAATAAATTGTTCTAAACATGACTAAATTAACATTGTGTTGCTCTAAACTATACAAATACATATTTTAGTAAAAATATTTATATGTATTTCTGATGTTATTGTATTTATTATAAAAACCTCTCATATCCGAATTTTCTCGTATCCGAATGGGGTCTGTTTCCAATTAATTCGGATACGGGAGGGTTTACTGTACAATCAAAATCTAAATTAACTGATCTTCTTCACAAAACAATGCTCGAGTTTTCCCCAATTGTTGTTAGTGCTTCATTATGCTGAAACATCCCTCAAGTTTTATTATTGTGGTTTTTATTATGTTCATATCTTTATCAATTAAGCTTAGCGAAAAATAAATTTGTTATTTGTAAGCTTGGTAACAATCAAATTGTTTGTTGTGCCACTATTATGCGGTGTCTATTCCACGGTACTCAACCGTCTTACACTTAGCACGACCCGGTGTGGTTTCTTGGTAAGTTGACATTACACTCTGACTGAGGTAGGGGTGTGTGGTAAAAGTTGTCGATACTTTTAGTTTGTATTTCTATAGAAAGCTTGTGTATCGTTATACATAACGTTGGCCATATATTTACCTGAAAGATGAGTGATAAACTACTCAACAATTATCAGCTGTCATTTGAAGAAATATGGACCAATATTGTCTTGGCTGAATGTTCTATCACAGCAACTCAACATGTACGGTTTCCACTTCGTCCAATGGCGAATGATAACATTTTGAATCCATTGTTTCGCCGTGAGTGAACATCAACATACTTACTTGTAGTGTTCCAGGATGCATATTTAAAAGTTATGTCTTAAGAGAGATGCTCGCTTACAGAAGAATTCATTCTGATTCTGGTATCATTCATCCAAGCAAGCCTAACTCCTACAAAAATCGTCATCCCCGTTGCTATATCTGCCTTGCCCAATGTAGACCTTCCACCCTGACCGATCATATTCAAAGTCATGGTCGTCGAGTCTAGAATATATAACTATAAATTTTACCAAAGTTACTACTCCACAGCTATTTTCCACTGTAGTTACTTTTTTACTACGTTACTACGGCAATTACTACACATCGGGTGGACGGCTAGTGTGCATAAAAAGTTGAAGAATTCAGAAATTCGTGTTACGATTTCTTTAGTTAAGTAGTGCAAGTACAGAAGCTCCTTTTCCAGCTGAATTAGGATGGAACACTCATGCACATTACAGAAACGAAAACAGTGGAACCAATAAATAATGGTTAAAACGTATTCCAGGTGATTTGAATTTATGAGTATATATACATACTATATTTAAAGCTATAATTTACAGAAAATATTATTGGGTTTGCTCCTGACTGAAACAAATGGTGGCACCTTTTATTTTTGTAAACTTTGTCATACGGTCGACGGTCAATTGCTATAATAGCGTAGTAACTATTGGAATTTTACGGATGTTGTTTTCTTCGAAACTGGGTTGGTTGATTTTATTCCTCTACATAATTTTCATTTAACCATCATTTCTGGCGAGGTACATGAAAGCGCCTTTCGTAATTATTTTTAGCTGTAATTATATTTATTATGTGTTATAATATTCCTATTTAATTGATGACTATTTGCTTCAGTAAACTATGCCCCCCAAAGTACCTACTGTATATTCTATAATATTACTATTCCAATTTGGACCTCTCAGACCCGCGTACTATTTTCAGTTTTGAAAACCAAATTTTAAAATTCTTTCTATACTTGTCTTTTATTATTACTTTTCTTTGGGATGCTGAGTGGGTAAGTATAGTAATATTATTCTGAAGCTGGAAGTTCCTCTTAAGTACATTTCGTGAATAAAATAAATGACTGTCAATTTGCAAATTTATAGCTTCGAGAAAGAAATTGTACTCAAAAAGCGTGACTGAAGAAGAAACCTGAATCAAACTGAAATACCAATTAACAACTTAACAGTTTAACACAGAACAAACGTGGAATTGTCTATTGACTTAAACCCTCATTTGTGAATGTGAAGAATCCTATTAGGAATTATTATTATTTTTAAATTACAACATGATTCTATAAGGTAAATAACTAATTAATTACGCTATTTACAAATTGGTGATATAGTACGTAGCGGTGATGATGAATCAAAGCAATTATTTTACGAAGAGCCTAGAAATCTATACCATATGGTTATATAATAAGGATCAATTTATTTTATCTTCAATCTTCATTTACAATCGAAAACAAAAAGAAACTTAAACCATATTGAGTATAGGAAATAGATTAAAATAAAATGCCAATCAATCTAAAGCACATTATCCACATATCTTTTAGGACGAAATATTGACTTCGAACCAATTACAACAAGACGAATTCACAAACTATTGATTACTATAATTTGAATTTAAAAAACCGATACAAAATTTTAAAATATGAATTTCCCACTATATAAATCTAAAATAATTTTCAAATTACTTTCAATGAGTTCCAAAACGTTTCAAGTTAGCGTTTGTCCCTCCTACCTATGATGGAAAGGGTAAGCTCAATAAGATCAACAGACGGAAACGTTGCTTACAAAACGGTCACGAATGTCATCGACAGTCGCATGTTTGTCCCTTGTCCAAATATGCTTGACACTAGTGTAGTAATGTAAGACAAGCAGAAGGCAGAAGGGGATTTAAAGACCTTCAAGATCTGGGACTTCCCAATACAGGAAGTTCCGCAAATCTTCTAGCAAGGTACTTTCTGTCAGGGGACGTTTATTTTTGTAGTAATTAAGCTTAAAAGAAAGTGGCGTGATTGGATTTCGAGCTCCCATAATGTGCAACAAACCCTGGACTCGACGAGAAATCATTTTCTCAGCTACAATGTCAAAGGATGAGCAAGGGAAAGTACCCGCATCAGCACTCTTCATGACGGTAAGAAGACTTCGAACGGATTTCTCGGACTCGTCAATAAAGTAGCCAAAGTAGAGGTGAGTTGTGACGTTTCGTCGACTCTGAAGCTCTTTCGCTCCGAAATATTTCCAACGCTTACAGACGAGACGGCAAGACTTGAGCGTGCTACAGTTCATGTAGCGAAACAAGGATTCGACAATCTGAAAGAACAATCAAAATCGTCGTTTAAAGTAGTAAATTACTAAAAAAAAATGTAAGTTAGTAAAGTTAAATACTTAAATCCTTTAATAACTAACATGATGATGGCTATTAGCCCTATAGGAATAATGAAATACTGAATTAAAATTGTTGCCATTATCGTATTACAAAAATTACAATTTTTGATTTAAACTGATTTAGTTCGAACTCACCAGGTCAACATTCAAAGCTATTTCTGAAGGAACACGTTCGTCATGTGGCTTCATCGGCCTTTGAAATTCCTGCGTCAACTTGACTGTTGAAGGTTGTTTCGAACCCTTAGCTGGTTTCTTGGTCAGTGGCTCCTTCGACTCAGCAGACTCTGAAAATGAATCGCAATAAATGGTAAAAATTAGCGTAAAACTATAATAGATTGTGGTAATTTAAAAATGTATATTTTTTGACAGCATTTAACACAATTTTAATTAATCATAGTGCATGACAGGAATTTTAAACGCATATTCAATTAAATCATGAATTATTATAAAAAATTTCTTTAATTCATCTAAAACGTTTTACTTGTCACTTGTCTAGAAAATCCCTCCTGTTCTTACTGCCTTTATTTATAACTATAAGTGTAATAATGGGGGTGCTAGTTCCAAATAAATACTCTCTCTATCTTTAAAGCAATAGTTAAAAAATAAACCGTTCAGTACCTGAGTTGATAGGTCGTTTTAATTGTGATCGCAGTGAATAGCGCATACCACTATTTGCATCTTGAACCCCCTGTATCGACTCGTCCATCGCATTATCTGCAGAACATGCAATTAGTTTCGAGATTTTAATAAATTAATAAATTACTTGGGCTAGAGATTATGATTGATTTCAATACGGTGTTATATAACTACAGCAGTGTAAGCCAAGCGCTTATCATATGGTTCAATTAATTACATTAACAAAATTACCACTATATGAAATGAATTATGAAAAATTCGAAAAATAATTATTACACTTACAGTTATCGGGACCAGGTGGCCTGTAGTTATTCGCTGGAGGATTTTTTGAAGGACTGAAAACAACTGCAAGTTGCTTTCCACGGGTTTTCATCTTCTCGTGCACATTATGGCTATTTTCCATGATGTAAACTTCCGCTGGATTTGTCACTCGTGACAGATGACAGACTTCCAGATGATGTTAGCAATAGTAAATACAGAAGAGGCTAATTAAGTAGTTACTATAACCCCTAATTAACTATTAACTGAAGCTTAAAACTTATGGATGGTTGGGTTACGTGAAGATTCTAAAGAACTCTGCTGATTATCGTTGTAAAATGAAAAGCACCCCGCACGGGCAAGATTTCCAATTTAAATACCGACGCGACAGCGTATGTTGTACTACTATGAAATATCTTTGCAAAAGGTTAAAAAATGAGCTCAAATTGGTCCTTTTATAATTTTTTAACTCCAATACGCTGGATTAATTCTTTCGGAAATGCTTACTATCAACGTCAACGACGCAATTGCGTTTGGCAAGCACGAACTAAGGGGATGATATAAAAGCTAATTTATGAATGTTTTACAAGCAGCCTACCATCTATTGGTGAATTTTTAAGCGGAGATAGTTATGCAGGGGGTTTCCAACCAACCAACTGTATTATGTCCCTTCCTTCCTACCAATCAGAGAACACTAACGCGAGGTACTAAAGAATCGTCATCTGCACATATTAAATAAGTCTGCCATAACGTGACCTGCGTAAGCCAATAAACACCGACGAGTGAATGGACTCGCCTCGGCGTCAATCGGCTTACGGCGGTAACGTCGTAGTCACGTGATGGCAGACTTTTTTAATATGCAGATGACCATTCTCTAGTACATCGCATTTAGTGTTCTCTCCATACCAATAATGGTTTGGACCCTGGACCTTGATACGTCCACCTCACGGACCAATAACAAATCTGAATTTTCCCGCAGGTAAGGGCTGCCCTTCTTACCACGTATAAATTATAGCTCGAGGTTCCAAAAGGTAAATAAAAAAAACTTGTTGCCTAGTAAATTGTTTCTTACTAGTTAGCAGTAGAATATCTTTAGTAAAACCAGGTAAAACGGAGTAAAAAAGTCAAGCGGAAACTATTGTTTTTAACTACAGTCCAATCTCGATAGTACGGCTTTCTTGATATGACGGTCAAATCACTTTTCCTCGTTCTAGCTCCTATATATAATACCATAGGTGCTAAAAATCCTTTTAGATTAGACCGGTCTAGTACGGTCTCCGGAAGTTTTCCTCCCTGACGTTTCCCTCGGAGTAATTTTACTGTCAAATATTATTATTATTATTTGTGTGTATTTAGACAGCCAGATATTCGCCCATAGGGCATTTCTGACTGTATCTTGATACAACTTTACTATAAGAGCCACTAGAAATGATACACATGATGGACACATGATCGGTATCTAGTGACTCACTTTCTTAACTATTCTACTGATAGAGGCTGTCTTACGGCCGTCCTGCTAGAGAGCGTGGATTATACTGATCATCACCAGAATATCATATGTCGTTTTTCCCGTATAACGGAGGCGAAGCCTGACATGGTATGACGAATGGTGGAAGGTTTCTCAGGCCCGCCACTACTTCGAATTCGCCATGCCAGAGCCAACCCGCCAGCAGTCACTCTTTAACGAGAGTGGACAGGTGGCGACGGCCTGTAGTGGACGAGGAAGAGAGGAACTTCGAGATGAATCTTGAGTCTATACATTTGAATGTACAGTGTGCAGGCATGTAGTAAACTACTATTAAGCTGACTTGTATCTCTGTCTCAGGTAGGAACTACCACAGATAAATACAACCAGCACCCAAACACTTTAGACTCTCACACCCACCCCGTTCAACTCCCCCAACGCCCCACCAAGCCCCATCCCCCCACTGCCCACAATCCAGAGCACTACTGGCTGGCCCCGACTTGGTGACAAGGCGATGCATTACATCTCCAAGCCACCAAGCCGGGGTTAATTTTACTGTCAAATATGTTGTTAGGACATTGTCCTCACAGCATCAAAACTCAGAGCCTATTGATATAAACGGGTGTACCGCTCCAGAAAACTTGTTTAGTCTTATGTCTTAATAACATTTACGAAAATATGTAAAATTTTAACTGCAGTACGACATAAGTCGAATTTTTATTTATTATGCCCAGTTCCTTCCGTGGGGAATAATTATAAAAATTTGCCAATACGTTTATTTAAACAAATTTAGTTTATTTATATTATATCTTTATTATACAAATTCTACGGTCAATTTAATTGCAATCAAAATCTAAATTAACTGATCTGCTTAAAAACCCAATAATGCTCGAGTTTTTCCTAACAGTAGTTAGTGCTTCATTATGCTGAAAAATATCCCTGAAGTTTTATTACTGTGGTTTTTATTATGTTCATATTTTTATCAATTAAGCTTAGCGAAAAATAAATTTGTTATAATTATGTAAGTTTGGTAGCAATCAATTTATTTCTTGTGCCGATATTTAATATGTAGTGTCTATTACATGGTATTCGACCGTCTTACACTTCGCACGGTGGTCTTTTCATAAAACGATCTAAATACAGTGTGTCTCATAATTTTAAACTCACCCCCGATTATGGTTTTTTTTCCTCCCAGAAAGAAGTTTTTAGGGAAATATTTTTTATTAGATGACTTATTGTCACTATTAATTAGGAATCGACTTTGATTGACCCCCAGGGGTCACGTGGTTCTCTCGTAAATAATTAAAAACCG